>JASAOM010000979.1:45443-62179 GCA_030849085.1 Borovskyia barvae | reverse complement strand
GGCTTCCTAAAAGATGACGGCACCGCTCTGCTCAATTTTGTTCCCGATTTTGTGTATTCTGTCCTCCTTGTGATAGTTTCATATCTCTCTGTGAATAAGTGAGTTCATCCGTGCGTGCAGGTTCGGGATCTGGATCTGGGGTGGGTTCTTCATTTTGTTGTCTCTCTGATCTTCGTCCTCTCCTTTTTCCCCTCCCCTCCCTGTCTCGCGCAGAAATTATGTCTCTCTCCCGGCTCCGTCATCGTCTCTGCTCCTCTCCTTCTCTGGGTGTCTCTCTCCGTATGTATGTGGTGTGTAGACGTACTGCTTCCCTTCCCACCTTTTTTCTCGAGTTTCTTCTCCTGTTTCTTCCGTCACGCTAGGTTTTATTTCTTTTTCAGTTTCCCTCACGCGACAAGCGCCATGTCGTTACTGTGTGAGCAGGTGAATGTCGCATCGTATCTCGCGGTGGGCTCTTCCAGGGAGGGTATCGTGTGCTATTTCTTCCGCCTGTGCCTTTCTTCCGCATAGAGAGCGAGCGAGATGGAGAAGGGGCTCTGTTCGTCGCAACTCTCCTCCGCTTTACTTGAAGGAAGGAGGCGCGAGTCCATGCGTGCTCCTTTGTAGGCTTAAAACTGCAGCGCAACGGATGGTGCGGCAGTGGCAGAACGTGCATGAATGGGCTTTCCAATGCCTCACCGTCATATGTTTATTTCCTGTTTGTACTACCTTTGCATCCTTCCTTCCTTCCCCCCCCCTCTAGCGAGGCGCTCATGCTGCGTCCTGTGCACGAGGATTGGTTTCGCTTCAGAGGCTGCGCACTGCCTTTGCAGCAAAGCGCTGGAGAGCACTGCAACACCTCTTTTTTTTCTCGCCTGATTTGCCACACATCTCTCTCCCTCTCTCTCTCTCTATATATATATGTGTGTGTGTGTCTGCGGACATCTGTGTGTGTCTACCGGTGTATCTCCCCCCCCCCGCCCTCAACGAAGAAAATGACGGATGGAAGGCTGCGGTGTTGCACCTGAATGTGAATATATATATATATATGTATGTGTGTGTGTATATATATGTATGTGAGTCTCTCTTTCCTTCTCTGTCCGTGTGTATCAGCCTATATTTTTTTTTTAGTACTCGAGCCATAGTTGTGAAAGTGTGGTAATAGGGAAGGGACAGATATTCAACTACGTATATGGGGGGAGCTTTCGCGGATGCTTCCGTTTGGAATGGTTTTACCTTGTGCCTTTTTCCCAATCTTTCTCTCTCCCCGTTGCGTGGCTTTTCTTTTCTTTGTTGTCAGCAGTCTTTCCTTCGTTCCTTTACCCCCCCCCTCCCCCCTTTCTTGCGGTGTACAGCGCGATTTCATGGCAGAAGGACACTTCCACCTGTCTGCGCGGAGAACTTGTCGTCTCTCTGTTCGCCTTCGTTGGCAGAGGTACACCAGGGTGAGGGGCGCGACGGGACCGCCTCGCTCCACATTTTTTGTTCGTGGCTTCTCTCTTTCACAATGCATTCCTCTTTTGTTCATCGCCGTGAAGGAAGTCTGCTCCTGCAATGAAGTGCAGGACTGGAAAGGGCTCTTTTTTTTTTCAGCGAAGGCTGTTGCTGCGTGTCTCCGCGGCCCTCTTCTTTTCTAACGTCTTCCAGACTCCCTTGCTTCCTTCTTCTTCTCTGTTTACTATCCTTCCCTTCCCTACTTCACCGCTGGTGCCGTGCCTTTCGTTGTTGTGTCTGTGGATCGCTTCGTTCTCGCGGGGCGCTTCATCGGTGTGAGGGAAATCGCGACCGCGGGAGAGGCAGGAGGTGCCGAGCTCAACGTTACGTCGCTTCCCTCCCGTCGTCCTCCCCCTCCTCCTTCTGTTGCCTCCTCCCTTCGAGAGACGATAACCGACGCTCGCCATCTCTGAGCCTTTTTCTTTTTGCGATGCGGAGGTACATGGCGGCGTCCCTTCCGCAGAACTCCCGTGACTCTTTGTAAATAAGAAAAAATGGGAAGGGGCGACCAGAACGATGGCGAAGAGGGCGCCTCGCAGAGGTGACGCCAAGAGGGAGGGTGGTGGCCTTTGCGGAGGTCGAAACGATGCAACATCTACCGGATCGGTTGGGCGAGGGGGAGGGGAGGCGGCGGTGGATGTGGACGTGAGGGAGGCTACATACTATTGGTTGAGTGGTTCCTCACGAGGCAGGAGAAGAGGTGAGAGATGGGGATGAGCGTGGGTCGGGGGGCGGATGCGCACGAGGGAGCTGTCCTATTCTTCATGATCGCGTATATACATATACGTATCGGTGACCGCAACGAGTAGCACCATTGCTTCTCCCTCACCCCTCTCTGTCCCGATCCGCTCTTCGACGATTGACATAGCTTTTCTTCGATGTTCGCTTCAGCGATGCACGTCCCCCACTTCCTCTTCTCCCTCACCTCTTCGTGAGCGACCATCCAAGGAAGCACAAAAGCCTCCCAGAAAACGTGGGATGCGAAGGGGATGAGGAAGACAAGGCTTCGTTTTCTACTAGCGAATGGTTGAACGTTCGATCGTTCTGAACCCTCCACGCACTAACTTCTCCTTCCCTTTGTTGTCATCGTCAAGACCGAGAGGGTTAGCGTAGGGGGAACAGCGCGCCGCCCCGTCTCACACGTTACACCAAGAGAAGGGAGACATAAAAATACTTGTCCTCTGTTGCATACACACACACACACACACATAAATATATATACTTAGAGAACGGAGGACGATGGCCAGCATTGGACGTTCCTCACCACCCTTCCCTGCCGACAATGCTCCCATCGCCCCCTCGCTGCCCCCAATGGAGTCTGGTGGACATCGCCTTCAACCTCACTGACCAAATGTACCAAGGCGTCTACAACGGTCGGTTGTATCATGCACCGGATGTGGAAGCGGTGCTGCGGCGCGCCACGTCCTGCGGTGTTCGGGGGCTTCTGTTGACGGGTGGCAATTTATCTGAGAGCAAGGCGGTGATCGAGATGTGCGCTCGGTACTCCACAGACAAACTGCGTTGCTGCTGCACCGTGGGATGTCATCCCACTCGCTGTGGTGAGTTTCTTACGGATCCCGAAGGGTACCTCGCCGCTCTCGATGAACTCATCAGCACCAACTCGATACATAATGGCGGCTGTGTGGCGGCGGTGGGAGAGATCGGACTCGATTATGATCGTCTGTCCTTCTGTCCAAAGAATGTCCAACAGGAATATTTCGAGAAGCAGCTGAAGATGGCACTGCGACATCGCTTGCCGCTGTTCTTGCACGACCGCAACACAGGAGGGGATCTCATGACCGGATTGGCTCCGTACCTGGCCGACATCTCCCGCAGTGGTGGGGTTGTTCACAGCTTCACCGGGACGGCGAGGGAGCTGCAGCAGTACTTGGACGCGGGCCTATTCATCGGCGTCAATGGATGTAGTCTGAAGACGACCGAAGCGCTCGACGTCGTCATGAATATTCCACAGGATCGATTGCTGCTCGAGACGGACGCCCCGTGGTGCGAGCTCAAAAATACGCACGCTTCGCAGCAGGTGTTGCTTGCGGCTGCCCAGCGCTCCCCTGCACATAGGTGTTTCTCTCAGGAGGTTCTCTCTGCCTTTCCGGTATGTCGGAAGGATAAATTTGTGGAGGGTGGCATGGTGAAAGGCCGGCAAGAGCCCTGCTGTATTCTACAGGTGTTGGAGGTGCTGTATGAGCTTCACCGGGAAGAAATTCCTTCTCTGGAGGAACTGGCCACTCGCATCCAGCGTAACACCCATCGTATATTTCCTTGCTTTTCGTAAGAGGAACTGATGGGAAGGGAGTTGTTGCAGCTATCCGCGCTGGGTACTACCGGTCCGTACCGGCTATCCTCTGCTACAGCTTGGCATGCTCGGGTGTTGCCAGCGAAAGGAAACGTGCCCCCCCCCCCCCCCCCCCCCCAAGGGGGTGGACATGGGATATGGCGTGCACACCCAAACCTTGTACCACTCTACCAGCACTATACGCTGTAACCTTCAGGTGAGTGCGTGCCGGAACACAGTGCAGATTTTTAAAATCCCTCACATAAGCTTATATATGTATAGTAATTATTATATCTACTTTTTCTTTCTCTCTTCTCGACTTGTCGGAGCGCGGAGTAGCGGGATGGAGCAGCAACGGGGGATGGATGCGCACACGCAAGTGGCTTTGCCGGCTTCCGATGCTCTTGTCAGTGCTCAGAGAACGAGCGAGTCACTGTGGGCTCCGCAGGAAGTTCCCACGCGCGGCCTCAAGCTGGCCGAGAAGAAAGTGTTCCTCTACCCCATCCGCTTTGGCGTGGCAACTCAGGTCTTGCGGTTGGCAATGCATCAGCGTTGACGTTGGCTCTGCAGCCGGCTGTGTTGGAGACGGGCTTACTCTCTTGCCACGCGAGGCGGCTCATCTCTCGCGGTTGCCATGCTGTGCTCATCTTCACTTCAACGAGCTCTTCTCCTCTGCAAGGGTTGTGGAGAGGGCGTGGGTGGGGGGGGGGGGGAAGGCAAGAGCTTTTATTCCATCCATATTTCTCCATCTCTTCCCTTCTATCTCTCTCTCTTATTATCGAAGGAACTGGGGTCTTTGGATTTGTGTGTAGCACTGAAGCGAGAGTAAAGAAAATCTACTTGATGCGGGAGGTTGGCATTTCGGCATTAGCGAACGGAACCCCTCCCTCCCCTCTCTAATCTAAAGACGTGCATGCGGAACGCTTTCGCTCACCTTGGAAGTATCGTAGAACTCTAAGCAGATCTGCCTTCAAAAATTGTGTGGTGAAGGGACGGACTCTTCGACAGACATTATCCTAGTGGTGTCTGCGTGTCACTCTTTCGTCTTCACGGAAGCAGCGATGCAAAGCAGGGCAGCTCCTGATGCCTTGACAGAGGCAGAAGTGCGGCAGATGAGTACCGCACGGATTCAAGTCGACCTTGAACGGTGCGCGCGACTTGTATCTCACGCGTCGCTACTGGCGCGCCTACCAGATGGCGGTGAAGGCATCCGTCACCGCTTTGAATTGTTCAGTCAAGAGCTCGACAGGCGGTGCAGCTCTGGAGATAGGGACGATGTAGTCGCAGCCGCCACGATTGTGTCGTCGCCGTCTAATGCAGCTCGAAAGGCGAACAATGAAGCGACCAAATTTGAGGAAGACTCTGCGCAGCCCACTACCGATGCGGCACGTGCGTGGGTCGACCGGCACGGAGACGAGCATGTTGACGTTGCTGCTGCCGTTCATCGCATGTACGACGGCTCCCTCAGCGAGAGGGAAATCCAGCGTATCATTACGGCTGTTCCACCGAACTATTTTCTCACGTACGCAGAGACGTGTGCGAGGGAGCGAGAACGGCAGCGAGAGTCACGGAGATGGGAGCTGCAGAAACTGGTGTCCCAATCGCAGTCGTGGAAGGCCGCACCGCCAGCACTGTCGATAGACCCGCAGTCTCCAATGTAGGAGAGAAGAGGAACGACGCGCACTCGAGGCGTGGCATCTCCTCGCCCAGCCCCACACGGGAACGCGGTGAAAGACACGTAGGAAGTGGAGAGAAGGAGGAGGAGAAGTGGAAGGGGCCGGCATCTCTGCCCTTCCTGCTAGTTTTAGGTTTTCCTTTTACGTTGTTGCAGCTTGGCTTGACTCTCCACCTCGCTCCGCACTTTCATGTGTGGGTGCGGGACGTGGCATGGTAACCGCTGGGATGATTCTTCTGCCCGAGAAGATAAAGTTTTTTTCTACTTGTGAGTGTGAGCGCGTGTTGTTGTTGAGGGCTATGAGTGTTGCCTCCACTCGAATTCATTCGGGACGGAGGCGGTTGCGCGCTGCGAATACGCAAGCCGAGGATGAGACTTCCCTTCTAGATCAGAGCTTTCTTATTCTTGCATTTCCTGGGAACTCCATGGGTTGTAAACCTCGTCCCAACGCCGTTAAACTATCCTCTCTGTCTCTCTCTTTCCTCTGTACGCGCCTCCACGAGAGGGTAGAGCTGGCTCTGGTGCGACTCGACGTCCCAGGCCCCCCTTTTTCCTTCAGGCTGGAACTTCTTTCTTATCACCTCTCCGCTGCTCCTTCTCCTTCTTTCACGCGAAGGAACCGAAGCGGCGCGCAACACCTGCCACCAACCCGCTGACACGTTTGCATGCCTCCTCCGACCTCGAAGTACCGCACTAGCACGAGGAAGAAAAGGCTCACTCACGCATACAAACGCAAGTATAGATCAATCGCATCTACCGCTGCGACGACAGCACACGTTTCTGTGTCTGTCCTCGCCCTCTTTGCCAGTGGTATCCCGTCTCCGACGTGCCCTTTTCGGAAGGCGTGCGGTATCGTGGCCCCCCCCTTCTTCGCCTTCATTCCCCATCATCATGTGGAAGGTAATTCGACAGCGTCAGGGTCTGCCCCCTAACGAAGTCCCGGTACGCAAAGACAGCCCCTACGAAGCGAACCAGCGCTGTGCACTGCTTCACGAGGTGCGTGCGTATGTCCCGTTTATGAGTCCCACTTCTTTCAGTACCGCATACGGTGACTTTATTTATGTGAAGATCCGCCGATGGCTGCTGGATGAACGGGCTGAAGTCCGTCAGCAGGCAGTGGAGCATCTTATAGAACTTTACACAGAAAAGCGAGAGCACTGCGTCCAAAGTCTTGCCTATGACATGTTGCCCATCTTATTGTCGATGATCGAAAAGGATGAGAGCTCCCTTTTGCGAGAACGTGCAGGAGCGGCACTGGAGATGCTTGTGAAAGAATCACCAGCGCAGCGTTTACTTTTGGATGAGGAGACGCCCGAAGACGCCGTGAAATCGACCTCGAGAAGCAAGCGATCGACTCCACCGTTTCTTCTGCCTATCTTAGCTACCTTGCGAGATGCGTGCGACGAGGTCGTTGTTTCGGGCCTTCGAGTTGTTCTAGCATGTCATGCATGGCAGAACTCTTTTGCAGTGACGTCGGCGCTTGTGCGAGGTGGATTGATCCCCTTGCTCACCGAGCTGATGAGCTCAACGCACACCGCAACTCAAGTGTTCGCGTGCTCCGCAGCACGGGAGCTCTTCCAGGTAAAGGAGGCGCATGTGGACCTGCTGCGACTCGATGTCGTCGCGATACTTACGCGAACAATTCAGAACGCGGATGCCGTAGCGTTGGTGGCGGAGGCGGCCGAAGTAATCTCATTGATCACCGAGTATCCCCAAGGGAGGCGCGACGCGGTAACCGCCGGCACACTGGCCAGTCTGCTTCCCTACCTGCTCAACCGTCACCTGACGCTTCGTGTGGCGGTGTATGCTGCAACAGCGCAGATCACTGTGCTTGAATCGGCCAAAATGCAAGCCACGGAGTTGGGTATTCCTGAGACCCTCGTGACCGAGATCGGGGTAGAGGACGAGCGCGACGTCCTTATGCACATGCTGCGCCTGCTGACAAACTTGGCGGAGTGGCCTCCTGCGCGGTTGCGCTTGAGGGAATGCTTGCCGCGTATCGCCGCTCTCCAGCATATCGCCGAGGGTGATGAGACTGTCCTCCTGCTGTTGGGAAAGGCAGAAGCCTTACTGAAGCGGAACATTACGGGGCTGCCGAAAATAGGGGGCACAACAAATTGAAGAGGCGGCATGAACCGGTGCGCCTGGTGATGTCTTGACAAGACTCTCTTCCGCTGGCACACCCCAACCACCACCACCTCTTCAACCTCTGGCGTCTTTTCCTCCTTCGTGTTTCCGCAGCAGGCGATCCATACGAACCCGATGTGAATTTTGGGAGAGATCGGTGCGTGCTTTCGCGCCGTTTTCCTTTGCTTTGTGTTGCTGACCGATGTACAATTGTTGAGAAAAAACGTGCCGTTGCCGAGTTGGTTCCCTTCTCTCGTCCCAAATACTTCCCTTCCGCGGAGGCACAGAAACTTCCCCCAGCCATTCACTCCGTCTTCTTTGCTCTGCGTCGGCCCCCCGCACTCCCCCGCCCTCCTCGCCTGTGTGTTACCTCCCCCCTCCCACCCTCCTCCTGCCGTGGACGATGCGGCCTCACGGGTGCTTAACGTTTTAGCTGATGCCGGAGAGGAGGTGCATCTGGTGGTGGACCTTTCTTTTTCCTGTCGAGTGTCGTTTGCCGAGTCGGCTGCCCGACGTGTACGAGCGGGTGGTGGGACAAGCGGGCGACGGTGGTGGCGCTGCAGAAAACCGGAGGGGGATGAGGGGCTGGCTTGGTCAGGGATGGGTATGCTCCCCCCTCTCTTTTCTTTGATACTTGCGCTTCCCCAACGCATCTTGTGCCCCTCCTCTTTCTCCCCATCTCTCTCTCTCTCTCTTGTTGAAAAATTCCTTCTCGCTTCGCACATTCACCTCTTGCATGGATGTGTGCGCATCCTTACGACTGGGGATAGCGACACCCGCTCACCGGAGTCCGCGAACAGCTCTGCTTGAACATTGGAGGTACCCTGGCGGAAGTTGTGCCGATCACTGCGGCTCGTTCTCCCTCTCTGCGTGTACCTGCGTGTGAAGTACGTTGACGTGTCAGCACGGTGGACTGGCAGGGCTGGTGTCGAGCGCGCCTTCAGACTGAGGTCCCTCTACACGACTACCAGAGCTCCGCCTTTTTTGCGAAAACTTCGACATGGCCGCCACAGCCTCCCGCGCGCACCCGGCCGAGGGACGCGCCGCTTCTACTAGCGCCAAAGAACCTCTTTTAATAGCTGCAGCTTTTCTGGATGGCATGGTGGCTGTATCGGGGTTGCCCCTCATGGTGGCCCAGGGTAGTTACGTGGCCTTCCCTTCTGGAACTTCCCTTGCAGTGTATCAGCTGTGCTATCTGTTACCGCAATTTTTCTCGACGTTCGTGGCAGAACAGCTGACTTCGCATTTCAACTCTCTCACGCTGCTGTTTCTGAGCCTCTTATGCTCCAGTGGCAGTGCTGCGGTACTGTCTCTGAGCCTCTTCAAGAGAGCACTGCCGCTCTTCTTCCTTGCGAGGCTTCTGAATGGAGTCCTCCGACACGAGAAGATGCTATTTGCCCTCTCCGCTTCTGCCCTTCACACTCCTGCCGCGCATGTGGGGAGTGCAGCACGTTTTGGCATGATGACTGGCATGGTGGTTGCTGGTGTCGCCGGAGATGTCATGCGTGACGCCGTACAGGTCGCGAATTTCTTTACTGCCGTCGAGATGGCTGCGGGTGTGTTAGTGCTGCTGCGTATGCTGCAGGGCCGCTGTGGGGCGGTTAAAGTCAGCCGTATCACCCACGACTATGTCCAGTGGCTTAGAGGACTGGTGAGGTTTCCTGCTGCTGTGTATCAGACGTTGATGGTGCTGGTGGCCGTGATGCTAGCGGCCTCCGTGAATCAAGTCGTCTACCCTTTTGTGGGTCCGGCGTACGGTTTCTCCTACTCTTTTGTTGGGGCACACTTGGGCTTCAACCTGTTCCTTCAGGTCATACTGATACCGTACGTAGTGAAAGGAGCCATGCGAACGGTCGGCCTTTGGAAGTCAAACATTTTCTTCACTGGTAGCGCTGAGAAAAAGGTCGGCCAACTAGCCGGTCTGGCTCTTCTGCTGGGCTGCGTTGTAGTCCCTGCTGCAGGGAGCTACGGCCCTTACGTGTTTTACCTGGTATCGCTGTTCTTGCTGGACATTCCTGCGGGCATTTCCACCGCCGTCGCGACGCAGGCTGTGCACGATGCTTTTCGGAGTAGCGACGGTGACACGGCGCCGGTTCCAAGGCTTCTCGGTCACGTCACACAGCTCGTGAAACTCTTTGCTGCACCCCTGCGGATCATGGTAGGAGAGCGCTTCCCGCGCCATTCCAACACGGTACGCTACATTAGTCTGCCACTTATGGTGTACGTTGTGGTGTTTGGTGGCACGCGTAGCGTCGCGAGTGCCACGTTCACCATGGTACTCGCGTCGGCTCTTCTCATGGCAACTGCCCAGTGGCCACTTTAAAGCGAGCGGTAAAGGCGACCTATCAGGGTCCGAGCAGCAGCAGAAAAAAAATGCGTGAGAAGGAGAGGGGCCAGGGAAGAAGACGCACTGTTTTCCTCACCTTCCTTTCCGCTAGCGATGTGCCGTCTTCCTCGTCTCGCTCGATCCCAGTGAAGGACTAGCCGTCGATGTTGAGGACGTCGATTTGTTGGGCGGGCTGTGGTACACCCATCTGCTTGCCTCCCCTCCCCCCCTCCCATCCCCTGTCACTGCCGATGACAAACCTAATTTATAACATTTATCGCCGATGTGCAGGTTTGTATCATTTTCTATATACAACACTCACACACATAGAGATGTGACGGTGGAGAAGGAGAGGAAAAGAGATGAGAACTTTCCTTCCCTCCATCCGCCTTCCATGTTCCGCCCACGTACACCGTTTCTCTCTCTTCCTCACCTCTGGAGCCTCGCACTAATCTTTCTACACGTGAGTTTCGCCAGAGAAGCTACGGCTTCCATTTTTCCAACGAATGTATCGCTGATGCTGATGCCCGCCAAAGCATATCGAGAGGTCCCACGTCCTCCTCCTCCTTCCCTCCCCCCCTCCCCGCTCGAGGGAGTATCTCGCGGGGAGGTTTTAGCCTTTTGCGCCTGATTGTTTTAGCACCACTGCTTTATGCGGGGCGTAGGCCTGAGAGCCGTGCATTTTCGTCCGCGAGGCCTTGAAGAGAGCCTTTGGGCTTCCTCTTCTTCCTGCATAATCAAGGTCGTTCCTGCCTCATCGCGTTTGCGCTTTACTCCCCTCTGCTCCGCAGCAAGTCCGTGAGACCCATGTCCTTTCCTCGTCACCTCCTCCCTCCTTCTCCCCTCTCTCTCTCTCTCTCTTCTTTTCGGTGGTCTGCAAAAAAAAAAAATGGGGTCGACTTCCCTGCGTGACCGTTCTATGAGCCGCTCTCTTAAATTTTGGTGGTCGTCCTCTTGCATCATAGCTGAATGGCTACCACAGGAGAGCCGCTGTCGGCTCCCACGCCGGCGGACCCCGCGCCGCACGCAACCGTCACTGCCACCTCCGAAGACGATTTTAATCCTGTGGTGTTTCTCTTCCACTCTCTGAGTCCGGATAACATTGATGCGGCCACGGTGGCGCGTCAACTGCAACCGCGTTTTCGTAGCGGCGACTTCTACGTCGTGAATGTCTCCCTATACGTCGAACGGCAAGGATCGCTGGCGGAGGGGAAGAAGCCAGCCCCCCATGAGTCGACTGGGGTGCTGACGGCCACCGCCATGCAGGAGCGCTTCAGTGCAGGTGTTCGACGGGCTCTCAGTCAGATTTCAGAATCTCGGAAGGCAGACCGTTTAGCTGCGGCACAGGCGAAGGCAGCACAGCTGGCTGCACTAAAAGCGGAATACATGGAGGACGGCTTAACCGCGGAAGAAGCCGTGATGGCGGCGGAAGCAGAGTTACAGGAACACAAGGAAATGGATGAAGACGATGATGCATCCGCTGCTGATCATCTCGAAGGTGGTCCTTCCGGACGATTTCCTCCGTTGGTGTGTCTCGTCAATTATATCGCCTCCTCTACCGAAATCAACCGCCTAGCACGTGACATCCGTGGGGTGGCGGCTGTGCTCTTACTGGATGCACCTTGTACAGTGAGAGAGCTGGTAGCTCCTGGCAAGACACTTCCGCGTAAAGGTAGCTTTGCTGGTACAGCTACACACCCACAGGCGGATCGCACGAAAGGACGAGGAGGGGGCGCGGGAGGGACGGCTGCGGCGTCTGCAGCCTCGAAGATGCGTATCTCATCTGCGGTTGCGCCTGGGACAGCGGAGGATCTTCTGGACAGTCTGTGCCGCAGCATGTGGGACTACTCGCCCGACAACGCGCTCCAGAACCTTCTCTCGAAGCACATCTTGTATCCTGCAGAGCTTGTTGGTGGTGGTGCTCATGCGGCGCCGTCTTCCGTATCTGTATTCCGGCCCACAATGCCAGCAGCACAGTTCCTGACGGTGCTCCACACGCAGATCATGCGAATTGCCGCGTCGTGGGTGCGCTATGAAGCATGGCGCTCTCGCCGAGCTCTCATACGAGTCCCTCCCTACACTCCTCTGATCGACGTGGATGCGGTACCGCCAGCCGTACTTCCCGAGGAGCTCATAGGCACCCCCGATTCTCGCCCAGTCAACCATAAGGGCTTGGGAGGGACGGCGGGCCAGAGCGGTCGCGAGGACAGCTCACCACCGACTCCTGCCGCAGAACCGGTGACTACACCTTCACAGCCTGCCAACATGGCACAAGTGGCAGCAGAACAGTTCGAATACCGAACGTGGATGCAGCGCTGGAGGCACAGATGTCAACTTCCTGGTACCCCCTTTCCCACTTCGGGTGAGCCAGGGATACAGATTTGCCTCGAGGCTTGCGTAAATCAGGTTAACTCATCTCAAGGGTCGTGTGCGCTGCGCAGTGCTACGGAAACCTCCGCAGCTCAGTTGAGCGAAGATGTGAAGGACGCCTGCAGCCTGAGCCGTGCCTTAGCGGTAGAAGCTATCGGTGCCAAGGAGCCGTTAGCGTCAGAGAGCAGTGTGCAAGATCATGGCAGGACGGTACCGTTTCACGGTTTGCCCACGTCCCGTATGCGTTCGGGTGAAGCTCAACCGCCTGTTGCGACCGTGGAGGAGATGCTGTCTCGCTCTCTGATGGGAGAGGTCGGCGCGTCTGCACTGGCAAATGCGACGACCGCAGTCATCACTACGGAGGGGGATGGAGATGCTCTTCATTGGATGCGTGATGTATTCGTGGCGCGCGATCAGCGTGGGTGGCGCATCGCTGTCGACGAGTGGAACGACACCGCTGTGAGTTGTCTTCATCACCCTGTGACATCTGCGCCGCTTCCGCGATGCGAGCACACCGTGTTCCTCTTGAGCCGTCCCACAACTTTCCCCCGCTTTTTCTTCGAAGAGGAGTTTTTAGAGTCGGAAGACCGTCACTATGCCCCTTCCTCCGTCTCTGAAAGCTCCGAGGAGGAGGAGGAGGAGGAGGAGGAGGAGGAAGAGGATTTTGCAGAGGACACAGAATCCGTGAGCAGTGATGGTAGCAGCGCCGCTCGGAAGAGAGAGGAGGCGCCTGCTGCTGCGAAGCCAGCGGTGGCATCCGTCCGCGCTCGTCTGCCCAATGGCCCAGTGATTGATCACATTGACGTTGTCAGCCAGCATCTTCGCCGCCGGCGCATCTTAGAACAGGTCCGGTTGAGTCATGGCCATCCTCCTACCCAAGAGTTCTCGGAATGTACCTCACCCTGCCAGGCAGTCGTCACGGAGACGCAGTGGATGCATGCAGCTGACGGCACCGTCATTGAGGTTGCCCGCACCGCTGCTAACGCTGCGCAGGTGTGCTGCACAATCATCGACGCTGCGGCCGGCATTCGCGCTGGGTTCATGTTGGAGTGCCCACCGGAGGAGTCGTCGAGTGGCAGCTCGGCCGCTTTGCCGTCGACAGCGAAACCGGTCCCGCAGCCGTTGGTGTCCTCCGGTGTTCGGGCCTTCTTGGCGGTCGAGGATCGACTGCGCGTCTTCACGGAGGTTGTAGCAGATAATAGCGAGGCAGTTGCACGGGCTACCTACGCGGCAGCCGTGGCGACCGTGAAGGAGACAGCGGCCGCGCAGTACGCTACCCAGTTCAGTCGCGTGAGTAAGTCTACTAAGGCACGTGACAGGGGCGTCTCTGGCTCCCCCTTGACACTAGAGCAGATAACAGAGACGCTCTTAGCTGCACTCCCACCGCCCCCGCTCCCTCTTGGCACCCCATCGAAAGGCAGCCGTCCCGGAAAAGAGGCAGCGGCGCCGACGGTGATGCGGGTACACGCGTGCTTTCCACACCACAATTGCACCGCATCCCCAACGATGGCTGGTAATGGGGTGCGGGGTGTACAAATTCGCTGCTCCACCGCAAGCCAGTACAGCTCATACCATCTCGACAGGCCGCTGCTGGTGGCTCACGTGTGGTTGAAAGCGAGTCTGGTGTCGCTTCCGATTATGCATGCCAGCGTACTTTTCTGTTACTTGGATGGAGTGGTGGAGGTCCGATCGTCCGATCTGCCTCAAGGCGTACGATTGCTGCTGCATAAAAGGGGAAGCAGTCTTACCGTTTGCGATTCCTATCGTTTGCACGTTTCGTGTAGCGGTCGCTGTACGTTGTACGAAGGTGCGGAGGAAGGCCGAGTAGTACAAGAGCTACAGTGCGGGCGGGCAGCTGCTGTGATGGTGCCTGAGGTGTGTCGTGTGGAGCGGGAGGACGGGCATCAAGTGGAGATCATCCAAGGTTCGCCTACGGCTCAAGATGTGCGTCGCGGTGCTGCTTTCTCTTCCGGTGTAGCGCACACCTTCTGCTTCGGCGAAGGCGCCGCCGTTCAACACGGTGACCGTGACGATGCGTGGGTCTGGAGGTTTGCGGGTGTTCCCCCACTTTACTGCACTGCCCTTCCTGGAGAGATCGCCCTTGGCTTAGACGACGAAGGATACGAGCGGTGGGCCTACCGACCCCAATCAGAGACCTTCTGCGTACTGGTGCAGAACCGCAAGGATGGTGGTGATACGTGGGGTGTGGCCGCGAAGCTCACCATGGAGAACTGCCGCTTGACGCTGCGCAGCCGGCGCCATTGGGGTGGCGGCGGCACGGACCAGGGCCTATACGTCGTCGATTGCGCGTACGGCGGCGTGTACGGTCGTGTTGGTTCGTCGCATATCTACCGCGTTTCACCGTTCGGACGCTGCTACGAGGAAACAGGGACGGAGGAGGCCGGGTCCCAGCCCCAGCTCGTCCTACCCCCACAATATAAGCGACCAAGAAAGAAGGAGGCGGTGGCTCTCCGTGTTCCCGAGTACTCCAATCCGTCTTTTCACATGGCGATGTTGCATGACGAGGACGATGATGCCACTCTTGAGGTAGACGAGGCGTCGTCCTCCCCGCTTCACCAGCAGATCATCCCTGAAGTGTGTGTGGAGGACGTGGGGAACGATGTGGACGAGATGGCACACCCTGAATTGACGGTGGCTCTGCGCCCTTCGTATGTGTCGCAGCGCGTGCGTTGTGTAGCGCAGCGCAGCAATGGGGTGCAGTTTATCATCTTGGATTCCGAGTCGTGGATGGAGTGGGTGCAGTGGTGGCAGCGGCATGTGCGCTGGACGCTTCACTTTTCCCCCGACTCCACTGATGACACGCCGGAAACGACCGCTTCGTGGAAGCGAATCCCGTTGATGTTGACCGCCTCTGTCACAAGTAGGTGGACTCTGGTGCCAGTGACAGAGGCTGGAGTAGAAGGGATACCCCCTCCTCCGTCCGTGGTGCAGCGGTGCGTGCTACTACTACCTCCTTCTCCGGAGCCCACATCTGAGCCGCAGTGGGCCATTCCGGGCACCCTGGGAGGGGAAGCGCTCGCCTTGGCACCGCGCTGGGGAGACGCAGGACACGACCCACATGCGCACTCGTACAGTGGCCATCCTCCGACATCAGCTCCAGCAGTGCATGCCTCTCTCGATGCCAAGGGCACATCTGCAACTCCGTCCACTCCCCAGCACAACCCCGATGGTGGCCCTCCTCGCGGCTCACGTGCTTACTCGAAATCGCCTACGGCGGCACCAACTCGCGCAACCAACTACTGGTCATCTCCCCTGGCACCGTCACAACTGGAGGCTCCACCACGTGCCGCTTCACGAGACGACGCGAAGGAAGAGTGGGCAGCTGAACACAGCGGAGACGCGCAGGCGCAAGAAGTCGCGGTAGAACGCGTGCCGACGCCACCGGCCGCAGCCTCCACGCCAGCGCGTTCGACTCCACGGGCATCCCACCCACGTAAAGTTCCTCTCCTGCACTCCTACCAAGCCCCTACGGATGAGTTCACGGGTACCACCGCCTCTTCCCGCTTCCACAGCCCGCTGCTCGGCGTGCATCCCAAGCAGATCGATTTTGGAAATATCCTGCATGGTCGGCGCTACGTTGCGACGGTGAGATTGACAAACCTGTCCACTGTCCCGTGTCGTTATCGAGTCCGCGTTGGCAAGGTGTTGCGACCTTACATCGCTGTTTCCTATGCCCGGCAGTTTGTAGCGCCAGGTATCACTACGGACGTCGCCGTGGAGCTCTCAGGCTGGCAGCCAGAGGGCGTGGTGGACTCCGACCTCAGTATCGTTCACGAAGGCGGAATCACCGACGTACACGTTTGCTGGAACACTACCCAAGAACCCCACGCTGCGAGACTGGGTAGTGGCGTCACCTGTAGCGGATGGTCTGTGCGCAAGCCTCCTATTCAACATCCTTCACTGCCTTCAGTGAATGACGAAGAGGCAGAGCAAAGCGCCTGCTCTGATTCGGAGTCGACCGTGGATGCAGTCAAGTTCTGATAGACGTAGGGGCACGCACAACAAGGACGGGTAAGTGGCTCAGTGATATTGTGTCTACTGCCAATGGAGGATAGAGGAGGAAGAGGGGGGAGGGGGTGCCTTAGAGAAAAGAAGGAGGGTGGGAAGGGGTAAAGTCGGTAAAGGACGACTGTCCCTTTTGGGTGCTCTCGAAGTTGCATGAAGCACGATCTCTGTCCCTCCCTCTTCCCCTCTCCCCACGTCAACGTGGCGCTCCGTTTCTTTTCTTCTCGTTTTGTATTCTCTTTTGTTGACGTGTTTCCGTACCTGTGTGTGTGTGTTTGTGTGCGGCTGATGTCGCGATGGCTTTCATCTGATGTACATCGAACTGTTTCGCCCGTATCTCTAACCCCTTTCCCTCTGTTCCTCTCTCTCTGTATATAAGAAGGGGGTGGACATGAGGGGGTGGGGGTGGGAAAAGGGGGGAGTTGGGGGGGGGGGCCCCCCCCCCCCCC
>JASAOM010000979.1:0-45353 GCA_030849085.1 Borovskyia barvae | reverse complement strand
GGGGGGGGGGGGGGGGGAAAACGGGGGGAGTACCCCGCCCCCCCCCCCCGCCTTCCTGCTCCCAGCACGGGGTTTATCCATGTAGAAAATAAATTTGAAAAAGCGAAGTAGAGTGATGGCCTCGCCCCTTTCGCTTTCTTGAGATGTGGCGCGACACGTTGGCGCGCTCGCTCTCCGCTTTCGGTGGTCGAGATGCCGAAGGGAGGATAAGGCAAAAAAGGAGCGGTGGGCGATAGTGCCAACGTTATCGCGGCTCGAAGCGTGGGCTGTATCGGTGCATAGACCTTGCTGATACCCCCCGTATCGTGACGTGCATCATTTTTAAGAATTCGCAACGTAACCACTTGGTAGGACAGTCCTTGCGGGCTCCTTGCTCACGGACGCTGGCTGCTCTACGTGCGCCTTGTCAACTATCCTCTTTTCACCCTCTCTGCCTCTTCGACAGTCCTGCTTCTTTCACGTGGTAGATGGCCCGAGTGTGCATCATACTTGAGCACTACGGCAACTGGGAGGTGGTGGTGTTGGTGGTGGTGGGGAGCGAGACGTGCGTTCTTCGTAATGGTGACAGATTTTCTGCTCTTCCCTTCTGGAGGGTTTTCCTGTCTTCTTCGTCTCTCCCTCTCTCTTGCCGTGGTAGTGTTCACTGCGGCACGCCATGGTGCGAAACGACCTTTTCTGTGCTCCTCTTCCCCGCCTCCCGAACGTCTTCATACCTGCCCTCCCTCCTCTCCTTCTTTCTCTCGGTTTTCTCCTGCTTGTTCAGAAGAGGGTGGGGTATAACGAGGCAACCCCCACCCCCCATTGAGGTTGCTTGTACCATATGGACCTAGAGAAGATCCGGTCCTCCTAGCTTCGTTATTCATCACATCGTGCACTATTTTTCTGCCTCTTTTCCACTGCTTTGCTTTTCTATATCGTCATGGCACCTGAGCCGCATGACACTCGACCAGGTCGCACCTATCGCGTCGGTCTCTTTGACTATACGTTGGAGAAGGCGTGGTTCGCCCAGTTTTGCATTGGCATCCTTATTTGCGTAAACAACGGTGCTTGCTTCTGCTTCGGCATATTCAGCCCGTACTTGAAGCGTGACGGCTTCCACTATACTCAGTCCCAGATCGATGCCATCTCCACGGTTGGGGTGCTTCTCAGCTACTTCTCTTTGCCGACTGGGTTCTTATACGATCACAAGGGTCCATCGGCGACCTTGCTTGCTGGTACACTTCTGAACGTGACGGGCTGGTCAGGGATGTTTTTGATCTTCCAGAATCCATCCCACCCGCTTCTTTCGAACAGTGTGCTATTGATGGCCTTTTTTTATGGACTTTCGCAGCTGTCCGCTAGTTTTTACGAAACAGGAAGTGTCCTCACGAACTTGAGATCGTTCTCTTGCTATCGCGGGCGGGTCATACTTATTCAGAAGACGTTCATGGGCCTCGGCAGTTCTCTAGTGGGGCAAGTATACGTCGCTTTTTTTGAGAAATCCTCCGCCGGCATCGCTCCATTCTTCGCTTTCCTGGTTGTGTACTCGACAGTGGCAGGAGCGCTCAGCGTCTTATACCTGCGCTTGCCTACTGAAGCTACACGCTGCGTGGGCATCAATGTCGAAGATGCCGACACGCGCACCCGCGGCGATGGGGAGCCGCGCATGTTTGCCCGCCCTTTTAACGTAGGGACGCTTATTCTCTCTCTGAGCGTCGTTTTCGTGCTCGCCACATCGCTCGTGGAGAACTACACCGAATCTCTCAGCACCACTCAGCGTCTGGGCATTGGTTTCACCACCATCGCTCTCTGCGCGGCGTTTTCGCTGATGATTTTCACCACCCCGAACTACGAAGTCAATCGGACCCAACGGATTGGGGAGTCAGAGGAAGGGGAGGACGCGGAGAGTCCGCCTAGCGGCGCAGCTGCCTTGCTGCCTTCTTCAAACGTGCGGGTGATGGGTGTTGCAGAGGATGATCGATGCGCTGCAGCGGAGGAGGAGCTCAGCAGCGGCAAAGAGGCGTCGGTTGATCTGGAGCCGATCGTCAGGCAGGATGAGATGAAGTTCTCGCGCGTGTCGCCCGTCTATGGTACTGTGAAGGAAGACGTGAGCGGTGGGGTCGAAGTGGAGCTCACCGAGGCTTCCCAAGAGGAGGAAGGGGCGCGACTCAACGACGATTCGCTCGTTGAAAATCTAAAACATCGAGAGATGTGGTTAATGTGGTACGTCTGCTTCGGGGCGTGGAGCGCCATGACGGTCGTATCCTCCCACAGCAGTCAGATCTATCAAGCGATAGCGTACGACTCCTTCTCCCTTACCGTCAACACGGTGTTTGTCTCTATTTACGGGGTGGCCAGCGCTCTCGGCCGGATCATGGTGGGTGCCCTGTACCCCTACTTGGCTCGTCGACAAATTCCCATCACGGTTATGCTGCCCTTGGCCCCCTTACTTAACGTGATGGGGCTGCCGCTGTTCCTGGTATCCCCGGTCCGTCTTCTCTTCGTCCCCTTTTTCGTAGTGGGCCTTGGCGTCGGGTTTTCATGGGGCAGTACGGTCTTGATCATCACCGCCCTCTTCACCCCCTCCAACTGCGGTAAGCACTACAGTTTCCTCTACACGGCTGGCATGCTCTCCCCTCTCCTCTTCAATATTGCCCTGTTCGGTCCTCTCTACGACTATTACGGTCGCAAGCAAGGAAACGGTGACGGTGCCTCATGCAGAGGAGTTGTTTGCATTGCTACTCCCTTGATGGTGTGCTTTGCTGTGAACCTGTTCGCCGTGCCAGCGGCCTATGCGTTCTACACGTGCACCTCTACGCATCGCGGCCTCATCTACACGAGGTAGTTTTGCGAAGCGGGCCAAAACTACGAATGCTCTGCTCCGACCCGGATATGAAAAGAGGGAGGAGGCGGAGATGCCAGCGACGGTGCGAGAGATGACACACGATTCGTACGTTCTGCTTTCACCGTGCATGAAAGCCTCTTATTTTGCAGTGGCAAGGCTGTCATCTCACGAAGGTGCAATAGGGAAGAGACGGAACGGCGGTGCCGCCGCTCACAACGCCTCTTTTCGGTGCCTCCCTGACACTTCTCCCCGTCAGAACACTGCAGTGATTAGGCAAGATGATGCCCGCCTATGGATCCTCGAAGCGTCATTTTTGACACGCATCTCTTCGCACATCTTGCCACTTCGAGTTCGACTTGTTTTATTCTCCGTTCTGCCTCTCTGTCGTTACCTTTCTGCGTTAATATTTGCACTTATTTCGTATTGGGGACGTCGGCCACGGTGAAGACCGCCACAACGTGATTCCATTTTCTTTTTGTCTCCAGTGCATCCATCGCGCCCTCTTCCATTGCCTCCCCCCTGCTCCCTCCCTTTCTACTCCCCCCTCTCTTCGCGTGAAGTTGGAGGAGTGGAACTCCTCTCCGTCAGCCCCCCAAAGAAGTATCCACTCACTTCGGTCTTTCTGGCCGCAACGGTCTCTTCCTCTCCCTTCAAAAGAGAAATGAGACTGGCTATCACGCACACATGCAGTCATAAGAAAATAAAGATGTGGGAGGCGCGGGTGACTTTGAAACAAAATGCTATCGCTGAATCGCTAAAGGAACCCGCAGCCCCCCCTCTCTTTTCTTTTTCTCTTTTGCATGTCTTTCTCGCAGTCTAGAAAGGTGGAGTAGCAGGGCGTTGGGGGGTGGGGGAGAAGAAGAAGAACAGAGACTCGGACCTGAGACCTTTGCTGCTGCACACACACACACACACACACACACACTTTTTTTGGTATACCTCTTCACGTGAGTAATGTTCGAGAAGGCCATCATCATGTGTCATCGCAGTCTCACCGCATACCAGCGCTATCTGCGATGGCGCGACGAGACAAGAGAAAAGTGGCGGAGGGAGGGAAGAACGAAATCTGCCCGTGAAGTTTTTTTTTCGCTGCTGCTACTGCTTCCTTCCTCAGCATTCGTTTTTCCCTCTCTTTCTCATTTTTTCCGGGTTTCGATATGTCTTTGCGACGAATTCGCTCCCCTTTCTTTGGTGATGGACGCGAAAAGGGGGTGGAGGGTCCGATTGGAACTGTTAGAGGAGGAGAAATGGGCAGGGGAGAAGGCGGCGGGCAGGAGATGAACGAATGGGAGAATTCTCACTCGGGGTCTCCGCGGCCTTTTGATCTCGTATCACACCCGTCTTGCAAGAAGTTTTCTTTCCTTTCACAGCGGAAATTTGTATTTAACGTCGTCGTGTGTCCGCCGCATTGGGTGGGTGATCGAGCCGTCTCGATTTGGGGCCCCGTTCAGTGGCTTTGCCCTACGGTCTCACACGAGCGTTATTCTCTCTTTCGCTATGTTCGCCTCTCTCCCTTCTTTGTTTTAATTCCCGATCCAAATCTGACGTCTGCTCTTGGAAAATCTCATCGCTACCCCTTCACTCTCTTCCTAGTTGAGTGTGTGCTACTCTCTTTGTTGATTCATGTCGAGGTTGTACACCCCGCCTGCTGCACTTTCCTTCTCTCCTTTCCTCCTGTCTCACTTTTCTCGTGGCTCTCCTTCTCCAAAGTTGCGTGTGTCGAGGGGGTGCTCCCCGAAGCCTGCTCTACCCCACGGCTACACCGACGGCAAGGTGGCAAGGACAGGACGGCAGAGGAATGGAGACCCCTTCTGCTTCGGTACGCCTCCTTCTCGGAACTCACAAGATTGCTTTTCACGGCATACAGAATGATTGGGCGGCTCTGGTGAAGCGCATCAAGGATGATGCGGCGACGGATCTCTGGTGTCTTCAGGGCACAGCTGCGAGGAACCTCAAGCTTCTGCAGGACACACACGAAGTGTTCGGGTCGAGAGGCCTCTGCTTTGCGAGCCGTAAAACATCGATGAGTCTAAAAAAAAAAGATTTTATAGACCTGCTGCCGCTGCTCATCGAGTCTGCAGAACAAAGCCCTGCCATCGCCGACACCTTACCTTTCTCCTTACCTCACTTACGGCGGAAGTCCCTCGCCGTGGGGTTTGCGCTTTACGAGGTCAGCCGCAGGGGGCTCGACGACTTTGGTGAAGCACCGCTTCCAAAGGTGCATGCGCTTGTTCTGGGGGTCAACCTCGACCTCGAGCAAGTACGAGGGTGGGGAACGGCATTTCAGTGCAGCTTTTTGCACGTCCTCTTCAAAAAGATTTGGGGTGGCGACAAATGTGTGACACAAAGCTGGAACTGCCGCCACGTTTTCTTTGCAGGGACTTTTTTCTTTCAACCGGGCTCTCCGCCGTACGCCATGATGACGTCTGCAAGTGGAGGCTTCCGGGAAACGGTTCCGTTGCAGATTCTCCAGGCACCCTTTCTGTGTCCTTTCCTTTCTGAAGTGACCGAGGGGGGGAACCGTCCTGGCACCGATGCCCGATACGTGTGCGTAGGGGTGGCGGTGGCAAGTTACGCCGGACAGATGCAACAACTAACGGGAATCGATTTGGCTGACAAAACGGCGGCAGATGCATGTGAGGATCTTAAACTGTTTTGCGATCTGGATTCCTCGGGAAAGTACAAGGAGCTCGAGTTGATGCGCGATGCGGCGAAGGGTCATTGGAGGCTATCAAAACCTCTCGATACATCCTCCGCTCAGCATGTTCTGCTCCGCCTGGAGTGGCCCGCGTTGCCCCCACAACACCCTCCCGGCTCCATCGTTCGCCCCGACTTCCGCCTCCTCGTCATTTCAGGTGGCATTTTCAAACCGGAGGTGCGCGAGAAAGAGCAGGTGCCAGAAGGTGGTGCGATGCTTCTCTCCAGCGTCATGGCGGGGACCTGCACCGGGGCCTACGCGGAGGCAGAGTCTCAACACCTTCGAACCTTGTTGGCCGAGAGAGGACGAACTCTCGAACTCGATGGTACCCAGGCCCAGCTAGGAGAGCCTATGATTACTGCACTGTACGGCCCCGAAATACCCATTCTTCCTGGATGCTACGACTACATTTTCGTATCCTCCTTTACAGGCATATCTGTGGAGGCTGCGAGGTCGCCTAGCGTGGAGGAATTCCGCGACGAGCGATGCTTTCCACATCTTCCATTGCTGTGCCGTTTGCGCATGCCGCCCTCTACCACCTAAGCGCCATCGATGCGTCGAGGGTGAGCAAATCGATTCGGTCCACTTCTGAGTGGCGTACCATACGGTAACGTGTCGATCTGTCCCCGATAATGGTTCTCCTTTTCCCCGTCCCGTACCGCCCACCTCGGACCGCTCCCGTGGCAGCCATGGTCATCGCTCTAAACAAAAAATCAATAGATTTACTTATCTTTCATTTTCGCATGGACGGCGTGTGCATCCAAGCGGTGGGATATCATCCCTCGAGGCCTACGTGTGGAAGACGATGAGACGGGTGCCTCGAACTGCGAGGAGGGGTGTTCAAAAACCAATCTGTGCACGACATCGAAGCTGCATGTTTTGGTGGACCCAAAGAGATGGGCAGCGGACGTGTCTCGGGGAGAATTTTGCATCATCGTCCGCGCTCTAGCCACCGCTTCTTTCGTAGCGCGGAAGAGCCGATTTGGCGTTCGCTGAAGCGCGATGTGTCAGTGCGCCATTTTCGTATTTTGAGATTCCGCTGAACTTCTCGGTCTTGCCTTCTCCCCACCTCCCCTCTTTCGATGTCTCTCTATCCCCTCTGTCTCTCTCTCTCTCTCTTGGTGGCGTGCTCAACGTAAGCTTAGTGGCGAGCTTCTGATCGGCCTGGTTTGGTGGGCACAGGCTCGAACAACGAAACAAAGCCAAGGTTTTCCTTTGAGGAGCACAAAGAAATAAGGGTTGGATGCTGCGGTCTCACAACATTTCTTCCACTCCGACTCGCTGTATATCCCTCTCACGTCACAAACTTGTGATTTCGATGGGCAGAGGGCTCCCCATTTAGCCCTTATGTCTCAACGCATCAACTTTAATCATCTTTCTCTCGATCCGCTTTACGCAGTGGACTTGTCCCATCATACGTCGGCATCTCCTACATAGACGCTCCATCTGCTGTAACCCGATATCAACTCTTCGCTGGAACTCGCTCTCTCAAGTGGGGCAGTGCAGCGATCAACGGGAACTGTTGAGCTGCCGTGTTCTCCGCTAACGAATGCCAGCAGCGGATTTTTAAAAAACTGAATACACTCCCTGTTGAGTCAAAGACGCTGCGCTTCTTCGCCTCCCCCCCCTTTTGAATCTCTGAAGGAACTCGTTGAGAAGGTGAGGGAGAGCACATTTTTCTTTGTTTGAGAAGCTCATCTCCATTTTTTTTCTCTCTCTATACACACACATATAAATATAAATATATATATATATATACATTTGTATTTATAGATCTGCGCGCAAGTGGCATTTATGCGTAGATCGGAGAATGGAAAAGTTGAGGTAGCTGTGCGGCGCTGCCGGGCATGGAGTGCTCCGGCGGCACCGCTGAGCCACGTCTCCGGGAGCCGGGAAGGCTTGCAAGTGCCGGATTTAGGTGACTCCGACGCAGAACAACATGGAGATGCCTCAACGCTACCCGTGGCGCTCTACTGCATTTTCCCCACGCGGACAATCTTCAGCGAGGTGGATATCCCATTCCTTCCTCCGCCCTCTTCTTCCGCCTCTCCTCCTCTATCATTTCCCGCTAATGGTGGCTACCAGCTCAATGCGTCACCTCCCCCACGCTGTGAGAGACTTGAGGACCTCAAAAATGAATTGCAGGCAGCGAAAAATCAGATCTCACTTCTGACTTCAACGAGCTCGCGCGCCTTCGGCAGCTACGCAGCCCTGGAGTCCGAAAACGCAGAGCTTAGGGAGGAAAATAGGCAGCTCCGTGAGGCGAATGAGGAGCTGAAGCTGCGACTCACACAACGCAATGACGAAGTGAATGAGCAGCTGCTCCTGATCTGCGAACTGGAGAAAAAACTCGACGAATTTGGGAATCTTAGTGGGCCCCTGGTAAGCTCTGGCCGCCCCTCATGTAATGGTGGCAAACAGCATGCTTGATAGAACCGAAAAAGCAGAAGCTGACACAGCCAATGACTCTCTCTCTCTCTCCTCTCCTTCCCTTCTTGTGTATTTACGTTTTCGCATTTGTGCAAGCATATATATATATATATATATATCGATATATACAAGGGGGTGAGGGTGTCTCCGTGTCGGTGGTGGCGATGCGGAGAAAGCAGGGGCCGATGAAACCGCATTTTCTTTCTAAAGAAGAGAAAGCGGGAGGATGGGCGCAGGGAGGGTTTCCACTCGACCTCTGGGGTCTGCGTACGATTGCTCCTTGACGTCTTCCCCGCTTCTCTCCCTCCCTCTTTTGTTATGTGGGATGGGGGAGGGCGCAACAGTTCTCGAGTTTGTATCGTTCCGTTTCGTTAGCTTCCCCTTCTCATCGCCCCTGCCCCCTCTTCCTCTTTTTGCGTCGTCTGCGCCGATGCACCCTTTACTTTAGCTGATTTTTTTTCTGTGGATTCTTCTCGTAGTTCGCAGCTACTTAGTAGGATGCCGATCGAAGTTGCTGTGAGATACATCGCCTTTCCCTTTTTGGTTGCTGTGAGACGCTCGTCTGGTATGAGGTGTGCGTTTTCTCTCTCCTTTGTGTTTTTTCTTTTTCATTTCATGCTGCGCCTGCGTTTCACTTCTTGTGATGTGGGGGGACAGGAGGGGGCGCGCTGGGGATGAGACGAGAGATGAACGCGAATTTATTCACTGGTTTCGCTCAGGGGTGTGCCTTGTGAGGTGGTTTGGATGTTTTTGTGTGTGCTGATAGCTTTTGCTTTTTTCTTTCTTGACATCTTCTGTTCGCTTGTTTGCTGAAAGGCCGTCACCTTTGAAAGGAGACCGGTCAAGTAATGGAGTCGAAATGAGGACCGCCGTAGCGGCTTCGGATTCGTTTTCTCTTTCTGCCAAGCGAGCGTACCTGGCAGTGGCCGTGAGGCTCCTAGGTGTTGTGACGAGGAGAGAAGGGATGAGGGCGGGGGGGGGGCAAGATGTAGCGAGTAGGCAGTAATGGTCTGATCTATCGCTGTGGTAGTCTGTAATTGACGTGTCGCGTCAACTAACCTCCCTCCGGCTTCTTCCTTACCAATTTCATGCGTTGGCTCGCCGGTCGAATCGTCAGATGAAAGGGCTGTGCGAACCCGACTTTTTTTGTTTCTGTAGGGCTGCGAAAGGCTGCGCATCGTGCTGCGCTCTGACATTGCGGCGCTGCCCCAGCCAAAAGAAGAAGACCTCTCTCTCTCCTTCACGAAACTTCTCTCCCTGCACTCATCTAGTGTGTACCACCCTCCTCCTCCCCTTTCTTCTCGCGGTGCTTCTTTTGTCTCATTCCATCCCTGGTGGGTTTCTGCGCTTCCGTCGGCTATTCGAAGTGTACTGGCTTAAGAGATACGTCGGCTCGGAAGGATAACACGGAGGTCCCCCACTACCGCCGCGGCGGCTTTCCACAGGATTCATGAAGCGCGTGTCTTCAGTCGCTGTCTCCTCAGCGGTGCAGCTTCGAGCGTATGTGTTTGGCTCTCTGTATGATCGCCGTGCTTCAGGCGTGCATGACGCAGCACCACGCGAAGACACAGATTTTGTGTACGAAGGGCCACATCAAGTTCTCTCTGGAGCACACCCGCTTCCGTTGTTTCGCCCAGAAAATACGGTGACCCGGCCGTTGGTCTCGCCGTACCTCCCATCGCCTCAGCGCCCTCATCCTTACTTCACCGAGGAGCTGCCGGAGTTGCCGCACCTGCGCACCACCCAACCCATCGTGTACACAGTTGGAACGATGAAGGAACGTATAGTCGTTCCGGTCTTCGACTTGCAGAGTCGCGTAACGCACACACGGGAGCTGGATCCGTTCATTTTTGGGTTCTATCCACAGGCCGATGACATGTCTAAAAACTTGAGTTACTGGCTCGTGCGGTGCCAAAACTTTTCGAGCAAGTGGGACTATGAGAATAGAGAGATTTGGCGGAAGGCGAAGAAGAACTGGCCGAACACCGGCATGGGGATGGCACGCGTGGGGGACCGTAAAAACCATGCTCACCCCTGGGGTGCCCACTCGAAGCCGGTGAAGCCGTGGAACCTTCTCATGCCGACCATGGATGTCAAGACGTGGAGTCGAAGCAACCGCATGCTGGTAACGCTCAAAATGCTACAAGGAAAGCTTCAAGTGGTGCAGCAGCTGACGCTGTCAGAGCCCACGCAAGAGGCGTATCTGCGCCTTTGCCGCACCATGGGATGGGACGTCCGCCACAACGGAGGAGGCGTGCTGTTTATGGATGGTGGGTCTCGCCTGACGCCCAGCTCGGAGTACGATCGCGGGTTTTTCTTCGGGAGTTTTTTCAATGGTCGCAACAAACTGGTGAGACCGACGCTGCTGTGTGATGAGCCGTACGACTTCAACCGAACGTCATCGAAGGCGCGGACCAAAGGCCCCAAGGGTCAGAAGAACCCCATCCCCATCAACCGATTCAACGCCTACGACGCTCTAACACACGACATCCTCATCGTCACCGAAGGGGCACTGATGCAGCTCGAGGATGAAATGTATACCCATAAACTTCTCATCCTTCCACCGCACATAAGAGCGCAGCTTCCAGAGCGCGGTTTCTTGGAAAGTGATGTGCTGGGTGATGTCCCTCCAGCTCTCCAGACGATCCAGATGGAGGCCGCAGCGCGCACCGAGGAGGCGGAGAGAGCCATGTATGAGCCCTACTACGACAACCCCTACCATCCATGGAAGGACGAGGGAGAAGCGTCGTACGCGGTCGATGCAGTTGAAGGAACAGTGCAACGTTACATCAAGTCTGCCAAGACGTCGTGGGCGATGCTGTCCTGAGCAGCCGCTTCCGGTAAGGTATGACCCGTCGTATACGCGGATGATTATAGCCCCGTCGTGGCACCGCCCTCATCTTCACCCTGTCTCTTCTCTTCATCGCCACCTGTACGCGCCTTCGATCGAAACGCTGAGCACTCAGCTGCCACGGAGGTACAGCGTCATCCTCCGGCACCAGCGCTCTCGTAGGACGCACACATGAGAAAAACAAGGAATAGGGAGGAGGGGGAGGGACTGTGTGGTGATCGCCGTGAGAGCAGGGAGAGAAGAGCGAGGGAAAACAAGAGAGTTCGTCGCATCCACGTGAAGAAGTTTTGCTGCGTGGGAGTGCACCGGACCGGGTCTAAGATGCTGACCGTAAGCCGTACGTTTGTGTGCCCCGGTCTCTTCACACACGGGAAAGAGAACGACAAGAAGGAATCCCGTCGAAAAAGGCGGAGGTTCTTATCGCTGGCGCCATCCTCCTCTCCCTCTCCCCCCCTTCCCGTTGCTCTGTGTTTGCTGCACATCTCCACAAACCAAGATAAGAAGAAAGAAACTCCATCAGGCCACTTTTCGCCTGCCCACCGAAAAGAATGTCGGGAAAAACAGAACGTTTCTTTTTGGTGTGTGTGAAGTGCAGCCCCCCGTATGCATGGCCGGCGGGGGGGGGGGGCGCAAGGAGGGGACTGGTGGGCTACATTGGTTATGTGGAATCTTTTTCGCGGCTCTGTGTTTGCTGGGAGAAAGAAGACACGGAGGATGGGGCAAAGGGGAAGGTCAACTCTCATTCGCTACGCTCTTTCTCTCTCTTTATCTCTCTCTTCTCTTTCTTACGCTTCGCTTCATTGACGAATTTATTTATCTACTCGCCTTTGCGTGCGACCTTCTTTCCTGCATTTTCGGATGTGCTACGGCACTGCGGACCAAGACAGGAATACGTGCAATGAGGGAAGGAAAAGGTGGGGAGAGTGGGCAAGGAGCGCGGACCTCGATGTCAGCAGTACCATGTATGGTGTACTCAGGGTTTGGTGGCGCCATTATGGTATTTCTGCTGGGGCTCGCCACGATTGCCTTCTTCATCGCCAGCTACTCCTATCGTCGTGTTTGGTTGAGGCGTGAGCGGCGACCACCACAGGTCTTCGCCTTGGATTTAGGCAAGATGCTGGCAGCGGGGATCGTGTCTTCGCTGGTGAACTACACCTTCACCGCGAAAGTTTCGTCAGCAGCTCGTGACATCACGGTCCGCGCGAAGCCCCTCGAAGGGATCGGCTGGTATGGCGCCATCTGCGTCATGGACGTTTTCGTTGCGGTTCCACTTTCCCTCGTCATGGGACGTCTGGTGAATCACTCTTGCAGAGTATTGGAGAAGAAAGTGCGCCGTCCATCGCCGTGGTGGGATACCCTTCACCAGAACACTGTTTATGGCAAGTACAGCGATAGCCACGACGCGAGCTGCGACTACCGCGACAGTGAACCGCCAGTGAGTTTGATCTGGTGGTACTCACAAACTGTTACGTGGACATGCGCCTGCGTCATCGGCGAAGTAGTCTCCGGCCTCACAGTCCTGTACAGTTTTCTACTGCTACGCTCCGTCTGGAACCCGGTGGCGTGGATCGCCGTGGGCGTTTCTTTCTGGAGGATCGACTGCCTCGTCAAGCAGTACGTGGTGGTGATTTTCGGTCGAATGGTGCTTTCCTACCTACGCTTGGTCATGATCGATTACTTCAACAAGTATGCAGAACGTACCCCTTTGTGGTCCCTGCCGCGTCGATTATCGTGGTCGGTGGGCAAGGCAGCCGCTACGCAGCCGTGAGGTGGGCAGTTGGTGCTTTGTACGCAGCTTTCCATCGTGCAAAAGCGGTGCTGAGGATGCGCACGGAACGTCGGGGTGCTCAGCTGAATCTCGGTGGTGGTAGCTCTTCTTCAACGCCTCAACAATGCGACCCACTGAGCGCAGCGCAAACAGGACGGCACCGCACGTACGATCATATTTTTTTAGCTTCGATGCTTTCCCCAACGACGACCTTTCTCATATTCTTCGCCTCCCTTCCCCCTCTCTGCTTTCCACAAATGCCTCTTCTTTCTCTGCTTACAACACTTCCTCCCTCTCGCGTACCCTCGCCCTTTCCTTCCCTCTTTACTGCTTTCAGTGGGAGTGTTCGGTGACTGCTCGTGTGGGTGAGCGGGGGCTGGTTGGATGACGCTGCAGCCGCGACGTAGGTTTTTTCCTTGAAAAAAATGTACTGCATGTAATTGAGCTTTCATCTTCTCTGCTACTCTGCGAGTGGGGAGCCGCGTGTATTCCCGGAGCAGCTGAAGTCTGATGACGTGCCCTAAATTCCACTCTGATGTCAAAGTCTCTACCGGTTTCGTCCGTTCTCGAACGGGAGGGCTCTCTCCCCTTTCCCGTTCATCGCCGTAATCGTTTGGCGCTCTCCTCTGTACATTCGCATTCCTTCGACGCTTTCTTCGTTTCCTTTCTTGTCTCGTCGGTGAAAGCCCCTTGGCAATTTCTTCTTCCCTCCCATAATGAAGGCGGTGGGGTGCGGCCCCATCACGCGACTCGCCAATGTGGTGTCCTCCAGCGCCGCTGGCTTGGTTTACTGTCGAGACAGCTGGAATGCAGGCCGTGACTTGACGACGGAGGAACAACGCTTCGGCGTTCTCGTTCGACTACGCGACTTGGCTGCTATGGACCCTTCTCTGTCGTGTGGGCCTGATGCTGCGACCATCTCTTCATTAGAGGCCGTCGTGCGCGTCCAAACCGCTGACGCGCAGCTCAGCGAGGTCAACGCGGTGGGAGACGGTGCGTTTCTGGAGAGGGCACCCAAGGGAAGATGGCGTAAGATATCTCGCGCTAAGACACTTCTCATCGAGGATACCGCCGATTCGTTCAGCGATCCGGCGAAAACCTTCACGCCTCGCATTCAGAGCTACGGAGAGTACGTTCGACGTGTCGGAAGACTGCCGCAGGGGAAGCCGCTTCTGCGGTTCGTCATGTTTCGCGATGGGTATTCGCTCGAGTCAGTACGACATCGTCTTCATTACGAACTTGGGATTCCAGAGGAGGCGGTGTTTCTGCACCGTCCCCCGGGTGGCTCCTTCGGCTCCATGACGCAGTTCGGCGTTGCTGTCGGTGTCACCCACGAGCAGCTGCCGCACGCGTCCCGCCACTACAACGTCCACCCTCTCATCTTCGACAACCGTGGCTACCACAGTCTCGATTCCCTGGCACAGCTCTCGGCGCCTCCGCAAATGCATCTTCACCGGATTATGCTGCGCTGCGTCGACGCTGACGAGGAAGCTGTGCGCCAACGCCTACAACTTCTGCACTCGGCGGGCTTCATCAACTACTTTGGGGTGGAGGAATGCGGCATTGGCAGCAATACACGCTTCGACCTGGCTGCCTTTAGCCACGGTAACCAACTTCATCGTGCTGTGGGTGGACTCCTACAGACGATGGCTGAAGCGAGCGCCTTTCACCACCAGCCTTACTTGTCTTACGTGAATTCGGAGGAGGGTACCGCGGCTGGTGCGGTGAAGGAGTGGTTGCGCTTATGTGAACAAGCGAAGCTGCCTCGGCGCACGCGAGACGTTCTTAACGCTCTCTACCGCTACCATCTCCCCTCGAACAACTCGGAAAGCCACGCTGTGACTATGCAAGACGTGTGGGATGCGTCTAATGTGGGCTCGCAAGCTGAACATAGTGCTGCAGCGTTTGTGTGGAACGCGATGGCGTCGCAGCGTCTCTTGTCATTTGGTAGCCGACCAGTCAAGGGAGATTTGGTCCTCCGAAACGGCGCCGATGGCTCCCCTGAGATTGGCGAGATTGCGAACGGCAGTGAAGCGGCCCTGTGCTCGCTTGAGGATGTGGTATTGCCCGTTCCCGGCCGCCACTCTGCGGGTGTGCGTTATCCTTCTCATAGCGTCAACGAAGCTTTGTTTGCGAGGTTTGCTGATAAGCATAAACTGTCCTTCCTCTACTCTTCTACCCCTACGGAGTTGCAGCCCACGCCCCCCTTGGCACCACCTATCGACGTATTGTATCGACGGCTTTCTCGACGCCCTCGCCAGCTTCAGGCTGCTGTGCTGCACGATCCTTCTTCGTGTGCAGCCATGAAGCACGATTATTTTCTGATGCAGGAGCATCAGCCTACAGAAAGTTGGTCCATGGACTTTGAAAGGCGTGTGCGCGAGCCCTCTCCCTTCAACGTTTCGGAACGGTTCAGCGAGCGCATGCGGCAGATACAAACGCACCGGCATGGAGCCCATACTGTCGCGGTTTCCTTCCTCCTCCCGGCCGAATCGTCACCCTGGGTGGCACTGCGCGAAGTATTCGACCTTCGCTACGGCACTTTCCACGATTTATACGGCGTTTTCTGACAAGGACGCTCTTCACATGTCAACGCGCGGACACACACACACACACACACGACCATACCTCAGCCCGCCCTACAGCGTCGTGCTCTTCACGTACCGTGGCGTTGTTGAACGCGAGAACGACTACCACTACTGCGATTCGCAAAAAAAAAAGGATACGCGGTGCTGTGAAATGCTCACGGCTCCTCCCTCCGAGCCGCCGTCGCCACTCTTCCCGTCGCGCTTAGTTGAGGGAAGTGGGGGGGGGCATTCTTTTCTCCTCCTCCCCTCTATTCCAATGACTGATAGGAAGGATACGAGGAGTCGTTTCAGCGCATATATGTCTCACCTTCTCTGGACTCACCTGCTCCCCTATCCTTTTCCGCTACCCTCTCCCTCTCCCTTCCCTTCCCTTCCAACACACCCAACATCCGCACGCGTCTGTTGGGACATCGAAGAGATTCTCAGTGGTGACGTGGCGCCGCCGCTGAGGCTATCTCGGATTGGACATCACGGTGAGCGAATTTTCTTTGTTAGCTTCATCCATGAGCGAAGGAGGCGGAAGAGCGCAACAGCGGCGCATTGTCGTTCCCCTCCCTAACATCGGAGGTCAATTGGAGACGGTTGGTGGCGTGACGTATCCTCATCTCATCTTCGGGAGTGAAATTGTACTTGCCAACGACGAAGGCGAGCTGCTCTTGCCTGGCGTGAACGGTGAGGTCTACGTGCGAGAAGGTAGTCCTTATACCGTGCAGAATCTTCAGCGACGTTAAAAACGATAACCGGTTGTTTTGCGGGGGGGGGGGCGCTGAGGAGGCCCATGGGAGTGTTTTAAATATCCATATAACTGCCGCTACGAAGGAGAGATACATGTCGAACCCCTCCTCCTCCCGATCTGCAACTATAAAGATAAGGATGCATCAGAGAGAGAGAGAGCGAGAGCATCTGAAAGGGGGGAACGCTCCTTTTGTCATGGTAGGCTCCACGCAACGTCGGCATTGTTGCAACGGACCGCCGAAGTGACTCATCTCTCTTTAATGTTTCATCACTTTCTTCGGTGGACCCCCGCCCCCTCTTTCCTTAAACGCTGTGTCATAAGAAGGTTTTCTTGCCTTCTGACGCGGAATCCGAGTCTCTCTCCATGTACCTCTCCAGGCATTGCGTGGCTTGTGCCTTCTCTTGTACCAATATCGCAACGTCCTCACCTTCCACTCTCCACTATAACACCGAAGCGTTCTTGGAAGACATACCCATACCCCGACGTCCTACGAAAAGAAGCGCGAGGAGGGATGGTGCAGCCCATACAGCACGTTGTTTATGCCATTCATGAGTATGAAATCCCAGGCAAAGCCTTCCTGCAGCTCAAAGCCGGAGATGTCGTTTACGTTGAGGATGCAGACGCAAGTGGGTGGTGGCTGGGCACCAACCTCCGCCGTCAGAGAGGGGTGTTCCCCTCCACCTACACATTGCCTTATGTGCTTCCTCCTCCAAGTGAAGATATTGTGCACGATGCTCGACTTATGCTGCTGGCAGCTAATTTGGGGGCAGACCTCACGAGTGGCGTACCGTTACCGCTGATGAAATCACCAGAGGGAGGCTGCGAAATCGACAGCTCCCCTTCTGATCTTGCCTGCTTGAGGCGCCAGCTGAGCGATCAACTAGGCATGCGAGAACATATGCGTCGCCGCGTCATGGAGAGCTTATCTGCCCTGCTAAAGGAGCAGCTGATGCTTCATGCAGAACACGAACGAGGTGCAGAGTTGTGCACTCAACAGGAGGAGTTGTTGAAAGTTCAGCGACAGATGGTGCAGGAGAAAACGGACATCGTAGGCGCTCTTTTGCGGGAGATGTCGGAGAAAATGTCGACGCTTTCTCGTCGAGGTTTCTCTCCCCCCCTCGCATGGCACGAGGGGTACAATGCGGTACGTGCCTCCGTAGCCGTGCCGTCCGCGGCGTTTCACCTCGAGAACGCATGGCGCGAGACCCTCACGGACATCAAAGCAGTTCTGCACCAGCGGGAGATTGATCTGACTCAGCTCTCTGCCAGTTGCAAGGAGGCCGAGGAAGGTTTTGCGACTGCCTCTGCGTCGCTGATGAGCCGCATCGCCTGGCGCGATCGTCATGTCACTCAGATGTTAGCCTACTGGGAAGAACAGTGGAAGAGGATAAAAAACGACTACACCATGGCGAAGGCGCAACGCGGTGCGGCCGAGACTGCGCTGCAACAGAAGTCGACGCAGCTTCGTTGTGCCCTCGAAGAAGGGCGCGCTTGTTTCTTCGAGACAAGGGAACGGTGCCGACAACTGAAGCGACAGACAGAGGAAATTGCGGCAATTCTTCAACAGAAAGCGGCCCTCGACGTCCTGGCTCGGAAAGTGGCAAGCGTTGAGCGCGACATTGACGCATACAGAACTAAGCAGCCGGGGATATCTGTGTCTTCGACCGAGAGATAGACCACCAGGAACAGGCTAGTATCTTAGATATCAGCTGTTTCCTCACGTGTCGTATTGTGAATGTACGCAACTCTGCATCACCTCTGGGGTCCTCTTGATGCAGAGAAGGGGAAGGGGGGGGGGGCGCAGAAGGGTCGCTGGTCCTTCTCCGCCTCCGCTTGAAGACAACATTTGTCGAAGATAGTATATCGGTATAGAAGTCATTGTAGAGTACCTCACTGCTGGTGTATGACCCTCATGCAAATGCAGCAATGACAGTGCGAGTGGCGGTACCATCTTCCCTCGTCTCCCTGGCTCCATCATTCTGAAGCCCAGCTGAGTGGGCTCTTCTTCCAATGCAGCTGTCTCCGCATCACCGTTCTTCTCCCCTTTCTCATGCGTTTCCTTCACTTACTTTCTCTCCTTCTGCACTCCCACGCATCCTGACGGCATCAGAGACTCCCGCATTCTGCATTGCCTTTGAAACGTGAAGGGTAGTTCTGCTTTTCCTTGGGATTGGGTGAAGTGTTTCCAAATGACGTCGCCGCGCCTCTCCTCGAGTGCGCTTGTTGTTTAGGTGGGCTTCCCCGGCCGCTACACCGCTTTCGTCGCTTCATCCCGTTTCTGACCACCGATGGAAAATGGGCGTTTGCTGCAGACCCTCCGCCTCCCCTCATGCGCTAGCAGCCGAGGAGTACACATCGTGTTGCAATCGCCTCGTCCGTGAGTACTTCAACGAAGGTAATTCTGATAGACGCAAAGCAAATCCTTTTTTCTCGTCCTTGCGGAGCGCGCTGTGTAATCTACTGCTGTGTACTGAGGCAGAGGCAGACACTATTCTTCGTCGTGTTTGTGCTCGCGACACCGAGGCCGCGGAAGCGTACGAAGCCTTTCTCGTTGATGCCAGTGCTCAGAGTTTCACTCCAGACCCACGACGAGCGCGTGCGATGCGTTTGTGGATGATATTCAACACCAGAAAGAAGTTGGATTTGCCGAGCAACGAACTTGATGAGGTTACAAAGGCTCTCGGTTTTCGTCGTACGCTCACACGACGCACTCTTGACGTGTTCAGAAACTGTGATACGACCGTCAGCTACGCAAATTTCGAACAGGCGTGCCTCAGCGCAGGGGCCTTCCACGAACTTGGATTCGTCTTTGACGAACAGGCCAACGGTGCAAAGCGCATCACCAAGGAAGCCTTCGCACATTTTGTGAGAGACGTGCAAGGCGGACCGTCCGATGCTGCCTTCATCGATGGCGTCTGTTCGTCGCTGGGCTGCACTTCTTCTCAGGGGCTTGACAAGAACGACTTTATCGCGTTCCTGTCCAGTGAGCACTTCTGCTCCGCGTTGAAGCAAGAACGACTCGAGGCGCCCTACCAAGATATGAGCCAACCAATTTGTGCGTATTTTATCAACTCCTCTCACAACACCTACCTGACGGGTGACCAGCTGACAAGCAGGTCCTCACCGCTTATGTACAAGGAGGCGCTCCTTGACGGTTGCCGATGTGTGGAGTTGGACTGCTGGAACGGTGCCGGCCGTGAGCCTATTGTCTACCACGGCTACACAAAAACCTCGAAAGTTGCCTTTGTGGACTGCATCCGCGTCATTAAAGCGTTCGCCTTCGCACGGTCTCCCTTTCCGCTGATCTTGTCGTTGGAGGTGCACACCTCGATCCCGCAACAGGAGCGCATGGCCGACATACTTGAGGACACGCTCGGTGACGCTCTTTTCAAACCTACGTGGGGCCCGCACGAAGCGCCCGCGGTGAGTTTCACGCCGCAGGGCTTGCGTCACAAGATATTGGTCAAGTCCAAGCGGGTCAGCGTACCCGGCGAGCAAAGCGGCGTGGACAGAGATGAAGAAGAGGAGGACGTGGAGGCAGTGGACGCTCCTCTTAGCGACAGCCACACCAACGATGGGGGACGCGAGAAGAAAACAAAAAAGTCGTCGAGGGTGTCCGCACGGCTGTCTGCCCTCGTTTCCATCGAGGCCACTGCATTCGGAGGGGTTGAGAATCTCGAATACCTAAAGGATCGACGGTCCTATCATTGCGTCTCACTTCCCGAGGGAAAAGGAAGAAGGATTCTCCAGGCAAATTGGCCAGCTTTTGTGCAGGTTAATGCTGTGAGTCTTTGTAGAGTATTTCCGAGCGGATCTCGCGTGGACAGCAGCAACTTTAATCCCCAGCCGTACTGGAATGGAGGCTGCCAAATGGTGGCGATGAACTGGCAGTCAAGGTGCACCTTTGAATGGCGCCTGAACCGTGCCCTTTTTCAAGACAACGGCGGCTGCGGCTTTCTTTTGAAGCCGTCGTATGCGCGCCTTGGTAACCGTGAAGTTCCATCGACGACGGAACGGTTCTCCCTCTCCGTAGAGATCATTTCTGCTTCGCATCTCCCGAAACCGTCGCGGGCGAAGAAGCACGGGGTGGTGGATCCGCTTGTCGAACTCTTCATTGAAGGGCCTGACATGGATATTACCCCAAAGTTCACCAAGGCCATCTCCAACAACGGTACTCATCCGATCTGGCGCGGGATCGGTGCGAACACGTTCACTTGGGAGATTCGACGACGAAGCTTGTCTTTTCTTGTCCTCCAGGTGTTCGACAAGGACGACCTAACCTGCGATGGCCTTCTCGGCGAGTCCATCATTCCTTTGCGTTTGCTGCGCAAGGGCTACCGACATGTGCGCCTGCACGACGTAGCAGGCCAATCCATCCCCAGCGCCTGCATTATGTGCCGGGTATGGTATGTTTAAAAAGGTGCAAGATGACGACTGACTGCGTTTCGTGAAGGAGTCACTGCACACCAACGCTTTTGCGTGTCTCACAAGCCTGTCAGACACCATCGCTTTCTCAACTTTGACTCGGGTATGTGGGGGGGTGCGAAGGGGATCTGCAGCGCCACAAAGGATATTTCAAGCTGCACTGGCGGCGTATCGGCCTACCTCGTCTTTTTCTTGCCGTTTTCGCGTACGCCATTCTGGCTTTTGGAGGCGTGGCAACAGTCAGCCATAGGCTCCGAAAGGAGACGTTCTTCATAGCTGCACAAAGTGGGTGGGGACACGCTTTCTTGTTTGATCGCCTCGCGTTTGTAGCGAGGGGATGTGTCCTGGGTCCTGTAGGCGTGACCAGCGCCCTTTCTAGAGGGCGGCAAATGCACATGTGTGAAACGCCTCTTCAAAAGACGGTGGTGAGGCTGCTCATTACCTCGGTGAGCGAGGTGCATCGCACACCTCTACCGACACTTCTCCAACTGTTTCTCGGAGAGCGTGGGATGCAGCGTTTGTGGGCATTCCCTTTCGAAATCTTTGCTTCGTGAGGTTTCTTCTCTCCCTCGCTGTCATGTCTGTTGGATCCCATGCATTCGGCTGCATCGCTCCAGCACTGACCTTTGGTGTAGGGAGCTGGCGTCTCTCACCTGCCCTTTCCTTTACGGGAGGCAGCGGCGGTGCATTTCTGTTGTCCTCGTGGAGCTGCAGCTTTGCAGCGGGGGGGGCGGTGACAGGCACTGCAACCCCAACACGGAACGTATCTTGGCGAGCAAATCAGAGGTGCCGTCTGCGTGATCCGCAGATCGTTGCCGACGAAACGGACCCGTGATCGCGTTGACGCAGACAAGAAAGCGCGATCTCCAACGAGAGTTTGCCCCTCTGCCTTTCAGGAGCCTTGAAAATCTCATCGATGCGAGGCCCCCCCCCCCCCCCTCCCCCCTCGAAAAAAAAAGAGCCGCTTTCTTCCCCACTCCACACATTGGATCCCAAGCGCCACATATCGATTGGCCGTACAGTCATGCTAACTGTGCTACTGGTTGCTAGTGTGTGTCGATGAGTGAGTCTTCTCCATCTTTTCGTCTGGTAGGGTAGCGATGTCGCCTTCTTCGCACGGTGACCGAATCGAGCAGCTCGGCAGATGACGGTGCGGTTGGGCAAAGCTCAGCAGGGACCCCTCCTGGACTGGGAGAATCGGTTGAATCGTGTGAAGGTGCCTTCCGTCAGTCCTCTTGAGGAGCACGACACCATCGGTTTGTCGTGCGTGCCCTCCTCGGAAAGAGATGGGGCTGACCACCACGGAGGGATGACGGTGATCAAGTCGGGCCACATTCCTCTACATCAGCGTGCTCACGTTCCCAACGTGCTGATCGTACCATCGGGCTCCCCCCCCCCCCACCACCACCAATGGTTCGACTATTCCAGAGACTGGGCGACAGATGTGCGGCTCCTTTTTAATGAGGAACTGTGCAGCGTGCTGCTTCGCGTATATGGAAAAAGAGGGCGATGTTTCACCAGCGTTCCTCTTCGCATTTCCCTCCGAGATCCAGTACCAGCCCCCTCTCTTTATTTCTCTTGTGAGCCCGGAGGAGGTGCTTTACGAGGTGAATAACCTTCTGCTGCCTTGGCCCAGCTTCATTATGGACTAAGCAAACGCGACGGGTCTGCCCTACATCGACGAAACTACTTTCCTTATCAGCTGCGATCGCGGAGTTGCCGCTGTCAAGGATCACGCGGCTTGAAACGTGGGAATCATCGTTCCCCCCGCCGCAAACGCATCAAAACCTGCTACTGCATTGGTAAACCACCGCCCAGTGCTTCGTGCGAGCGACGTGTGCACAGCGCCTCAAGAGTTCGATCCCCAAACACCGGGGACCTATGTGATGACGTGCCTCCTACCACAGCAAGGAAAGTGTCATCCTAACTTGATCTGTGCGTTAAATCCCTCCGAAAATGCTTCACAAAACAGCCCGACCTCCTTCAGCTAACCGCATCGACGCTGCGCTCGTCGACGGCGAAGACCGCGACTCTGATTCCGCAGCTCATGGGCGATCGTCGAGTCGCTTCGACGCTGTGGCGAAGACCGCCTCCTGTACCCCCTCGCTCGGTAAGGATTTTTTTTCAGGGGACTACATAACGCCGATGAGCGCGGCTGCAGCGAACATTTTGGGGAAAGCGCCGTGGTCATCAGTGCTGTGTACTTCAGGTCGCGATCAAACACAACCTCAAGGTCATGCGACGCACCCTATGTGGATGGACTTACCCTCGTGTTCTTCCCCCACAGGTAATATGCGGTGAGGATGCGCGCTGCAACAGCGCTGCTCTTCGGCGAAGAGTGAGCCAGAAAGCTCTTCACGGAGCGTAAAGTCCCCGACACCACGGATGCGCTACTTGGTACTTACATCAAGAGCGAACATCCATTGTGCCTCGACGGCACTAAATGGTGGTGAGGGTCGCCATACTTGCCTAAGACTTGCTCGCTTGGTTCCGCAGGAGGAAGCAGGAAACATTTTCTGCAAAACTACTCGCACCAAATCTTAAGGCCTCGTCCCGTCGGCAGTAGCAACCTCCCGACAGTAGGTGTGCTCACGGAGCCTCTGCAGTCATTCTACACTGCCTTCAAAGAATCCGATCAATTCTGCAGCGCCACCGCTTGGTTAGACAACGGACGCCCCAGTTTTGCCGGACTCCGGCATTTTCTCCCGCTGAAACTGCCAGGAACAGCGCTGTCGTCTCAAAGAGCTCAAAGGACTCAGGGAAGCGGATCTTGTCCTCATGAACTGTAGGGTGCTACTGCGCCACGCTCGACAGCGCGTGTGAGCTCTCTCGTGGGATAGGTTCGACTGAAGAAAAGAGTGAAGGGTTTACCCTTTGGACCATACGGTGCTGGGTACTTCTCACTTCCTCTCCAACATAAGCGTCTGCTACGATTCTTACGAGTCTCATCATGGGACGTGCTAGACGATATAGTATTGTTAGCGGGGTCGACAACAATCCTTCACTTTCATGGCAACTTTCACTTGGACGCCATCCACTTTGCTAGATTGAAATTAGGACGCCTGCCTACGTCGACCCGCTCGGTTTTGAAGGCCCTCTTCCTCCCTTCCATCTCTTGCTTTTCGGACGCACGGTGGTGCCCAGAACGGACGGCTGCGCTTGGGACAGCGACGATGATGAACCAGTGAGATGTATTGCTGACAAACATCACCAAACGGTTTCATAGCCCCGTGTGTGAAGCGAACGGACGTGGTGTGTCGCAACGAAAATACGTGTTGTCCCTCCCTTCTCATATTTTGGACGCACACTGTATCATCAAGACTTCAGGGGCTGTTGCCACAGATTTTTTCAACCCTCTTTTTCGTTCCTCGAAGTGAACTTCATCGTTGGCGGGAGATACAATCTACGGCGGAGCTGATCTTCGACTCTTTTTCCTCCAGTACCGCCGCGCGTGCATACTTCCTTGCCGTCCTGTGCCTGTGGCCACGGATGACTCCTCGAAGTAGTGGAGGGGATGGGCAAGTGATGCGAGCCCAGCGTCCTCACCTATGATAGCTCCCTCGTTAACGACTCCCGGTTGGGAACAATGGACGTGGTCATGGAAATGGTACACGGATCGAATTGGCTGCCACTACACCGTTTCGATTCACTCCGACGTGCAGTTTCTGATGATCTCCTGCTGAGCAACAACTGTAGTTTAGCCACTGTGGAGGTGAAGCTCCCGCTCCAGCGCAGGGGATATTGCGGCCCTAGGTGCGTCCCTACCCTGGTGCACTATCTAAGCTCGAAGAGTAATGCATCGAGGGGATCTTCCAGATAACGTGCAAAAAGGCGTGGGTGTCTTGTTGAGTGCTGCCAGGGAAGATTTAAGTACAGCCAGTAATACCATCATCGCCTCTTGTATTCGATTTAGGGAGCATTCGACCAGAGTTTGCGCCCGCTGTGCGACACCAAGCTCAACGATACACGTGCATAGGATTAAGGGTGCCATCTCTCTCTTTTTTCATGGAATGGCCAACGCTGCAGCCACACTCCGCTGCTCACCAGCCCCTCAGCACCGCCTTCACACGGCATCCGTCCGCTTTCCACGTTTTGCATCTCTCCGACTGCGTGTTTTCACTGGGTTGCGCATCAATTTGCGCTTCCTCGCGGGTCGCTACTACTGCCCTCCGCGCTCCCTATCCCCCTCTCTACGACGACTCAGGGTGATAAAATTCTGGGCTGACGTTTCGCAGGATTGCAGGCAATCATTATTTGCGGTCCCTTTCATGGAAAGACACGTACATATAAAATTGCCATACTCAGCATTTTCCTGGCATGCAGATACTTGTTGAATAACCGGGTCAAACCCTCTCTCTCTCCTTCAGGAGGATTTCGTATCGAAACTGTCCCCACGATGCACTTCTTTAGCATTCCTGTTTCCGCTCTCTCTCTCTCTCCCTCTAAACAATCTGAGGTGCCGAAGAGGACTTGGAGGACTCTACCGGATGGTACACCGCGCAGTTGTGATGAACGCACCGGAGGGCGCGCTGAAGCGTTCCCCCCAAAATCCATCCTCAGCAATGAACTTTTTGGCGCGTCGTCACCTTCTTGTGGCAACAGAGGTTGGCGAAGCACGCGGATCGTAAGCACAGCGAATTCGACTTGCACAACGCAGGAGAGCTGGCCAGTCGCTGCACTGCAGTGAGCTCCCGCTTCATTGCGTTTCGTGCCTTGAGCCTCTTGGCTCTCTGAAAAAGATGCTTCTTTCCTTGAGAGGCGTATGATGATAGCACGTTCAGATTCTAAAGATACCGACTTCCTTCTCGAGTGGACGTCACCAGCTCCTTCTCCGTCCGACCCGGCTGCATACCATACAGACAGCCTTTGCCTACCTAACATCTCAGCCCATGCGATGCAATGCGTATCCTCCGGCTATTCCTCCCAAGTTTCGCTCCTTTCCAGCGTTGCACCGAAGCTTTTGATTTCTTGGGTGCCGCAGAATCGAAACAGACATAATCCAGTGCGCTTCTTCATGGAGATCTCCTCTTTATTTGCAAGATTTTGGGCAACTCGACGAGGATCCAGCAACCTCACTGGCACAAGAAGTTTGATGAGTCTTGCTGTGATCACGGTGGGCGTCGACGCGCAACAAAGCTACTCTCACGGAGTTCATTGATGAACCAAATGAGATGAAACGAGGAACAAAAAAGAGGGACCGCCCGTTCTCGGTATGGGATGCGCTGCGTGTGTGTGCGCCGGTGGAAGAGACATGGTGAGGTGGGGACTCCCCAATTCGAATGCAGGCGGCAGGCATTCGCCCGCGATCACCGCACCCTCTTGCTCTGTTTCAGCTTGGTCTTAACCGGTGCGAGACCTCCTCGACGAGCTTTTTTTCTTCAAGCGTTGCAGCCCCTCCCACTGACCTCGGTCTTGCTTCTCCTCCACCTATTGACAGGCGACAGGAGGCACGCTCACCCTCATATAGGGATGTCGACCTCTGTAAGCTGCTGCACGTATACCTCGACTGGCGTCGCTGAGCTGCTTCGTAATGGAAAGATCCGTCATCCTCGCTCACTGGCGTCTGCAGGTCGAGGTACTCTGCCCAGAATGCAGACCCCCGGAGACCTCACTGATGCAGTGGTTGAGGTTCTGACTCACGTTATGACGTACCCTTGAATGCTCCGTATCACCCCGGCCGCGCTGAGGCAGTACGGGATATGTGCTTGTCGCCGATAGCGTGCCGGAGCATACGGCCATATCGCCGCGACCCTGCTTCAATGGCGTGAATGCCGCCCCCCTTCCCCTCTCCTCGTCTTCACCTACCGCACCTGATGGTGCGGCTCTTCGCCGCACATCTCTCATGTCACTGCAACGCCTAGCCCCTATCCTTTTCCCTTTTCATTTGGTCGCCTCTCGTCTCTTCCGCTCCCCACCCCCAACGTGATTGCGGTGTTTTTTTTGTCATTTCACTTTCCACACACACGGCGGAGCTTTTTTCCCGACGACTTCCGCTGTTCAGTCGTTCGTGTTCACCTCTCTTCCTCTTCAGTCCACTCTACCTATACCTCTTCTCTTCTCTTTCTTCACTCCTCCCCTTTCATCAACTTTCGTCTTCTTCTCCCTCTATCAACCTCTTCACCGCCGTTCTTCACCCTGACCTTCGCGTGGACGCTTCTTGTCTCTTTGCCCCCCCCCCCCCCCCCCAGTCATGCCGACTCTCTTTCCCCGTATCTGTCGAGGATGCGCAGGTTGAACATCGTACAAGTACCGCCGCCGCCGCTGCCTCTGGAATTCCCGGTGCACGGATACGACGCGCAAATAGCTGTAACTGCTACATCTCACAGAACATCCACTCGAACAACTTCCTTGTTTCAAGGGCAACTGCTATTTCACAGCTCAACGCTTTTCGGGGACCTGTTTCGCCTAACATCTATTGCAGCCGCGAGAGCGCGAGCTGCTGTACGGATAGAATAGATTTCCATTTCATCCATATAAGGATAGTGGGGACTTTGCCATGGACTATCAACGCCACGCATCTGTGCGTCACCATCATCGACGTGAGCGGCAACCCGAATATTACGAGGCACTCGCCCTACTGACTGGAACCGAATCGGCTCTCTGCCTTCGATATCCCTCGCTGCGACGTCGCTTTCCAACCTGTCGCTGGACACGTGGGTCAACACGGCGCAGCTATGGAGAATCGATATATATCCAGCACCAGCCTGACGGGCATGCTGCCTAAGCAGCGGTGCTCGGTTTGGCGACTCCAGACGCTACTCCTGTTGAACACTTCACTGAATGGGATGGTGTCGGAAGTGTGGAGTGCAATGAAGAACGTGTCAACGGTGCGACTTGCGGGGCGTCTGTGGGTGGCTGCCTGCCGGGGTACGGGGTGTCCCACGCCCATCTGACGGCAACAGATGTGGGGCCTTCGCTGCCCGTTATGTATGTGGATCAGTCAAGGCAGTTCCTGGGGTCGTCGATCTCGGCGATTGCAGTGGCGGTGGCGCCGTCGCCAACGGCTAGCGACGATGGAGGAGCTGGCGGCGGCGAGAAGGCGAGCGAATGCGGAGAGGCGAGCGGCTGCGCCGGCCGATCCCCCCCCTTCCGTTCATACCACATTGATCGCTAGTGCAGAGGCTGATGCTCATGCCGAGCAACTGGGTAAGAGCGGAGGAAAACATGAAGTTGGTGGGCTCTCCGGTGCTAGGCGGACTTGAGGAGTCCCACTGGTGGGATAGCCGCTGGTGCATGCAATTCTGGTGAGGCTCCCCCCTCGCTGCCTTTCTCCTCTTCTCTCCCGCTGATGAATTGCTGCTCTGTTCTCGCCCTTGCGGTGAAAAGAATGTGCAGCTTGTCTTCCCGCGCCTCGCTGCTATTCTCGGGGTCTCGCAAGGTGAGTAGCTATGCCGCGCAGAGGGCCTACTGCTGATGCGGCTTACCCTGCAGCACTCCTTCGTTCTCCGCATCCACCCGGTGAAGAAAACGTTGTCTAACGCCCTACCCTTTCTCCCTATTGTCTTGCGCGGCGGGTGGATGAAATTGCCGGATCTCTTCAACGGCACGATCACTGCTGCCACCACGCCCACCACACTCTTCCCGTTTCCGCACTGCCCTAAACGCGTGTTGGCGGCCGCTCACCACCGTCTAATGATGAGGGACGGTCGCCGACATCGCGTGCGCTGTGGAATGCGAAGGCTGACGGATGCTGAACGCTGTGGTGTCCCGTGCCTCCCTTCGTGTGTTTCCTCGGTCTCGCCTTTCCAAACTAACGCACCTTACTCCCTTTCCTCTGCCTCTTTCCGTTAGGGTGTGTGACAGACAGGGCTGGTTGGCCCCGTCCTCCCCTTCTTTTTCCCCGGCTGCTATCCCCTTCCTCTTCCACTTCTCCCCCTATTTTATTTTTAAACCTCCTTCTGTTCTCTTCCCCTTCCAGTTTCCCTTCTTATCTGTTAGCTCTGCGAAAGAACAGATTTGTGTTTGTTCCTTCTCGTGCGGTTCTCTCGGGTATGCTTCGTGAAAATGCCCGCCTCCCCGACACTCTCGCGCCACCAGCGGATCACTTTTTCGTATTATCCCGTCTCCGTCTAGCATTTGTTTTGTATTCTTTCGGAAGGATTTGTGTGCGTTTCTACAACGTGGTAGCACAACCACCCTCTGCTTTTTCTGACCGTCTCTGCTGCCGATCGGATGGACAGCGCGGCTGTGAGAGCGGTCTTCCATTTCGGAGCACCTCGGACAGTGCTTTATCTTCCCCCGCTGCCATCTCGTCCACCATGCCAAAGTGTGTGTGTGACGTTCACCGTAACGTATGCGTCTTAAGGTTTCAATGAAGGACTATAATACATCAGCGGCGACGCTCGGTGACTTTCTTCCTATTCCCTTGGTGATCGCAGTGATTTATTGTGCTTGATTCCTAGCTGCTCCTTCGCATGTTCTCCGGTCTCATCTTATATTGAGCTTCTTCAGAAAATAATAGCTAGTTCGTGGATTCGGTGGAGATATCTCTGAAACCGTCCACTGCCCTTTTCATCCAGCGTGTTGCCCCGCTCCGTAGCACCTGGAGTGACTGGATGTATCCGGATAAAGCGCCAATTAGAATAGCTGGATCTTGATCAGTAGGAGATGCTTCATGTGCGTGCGTGCAGACTCCCATTGAACGCTTCCTCACGCGTAATTATGGTGCAAAAGGAATCTGTCATGAATGCTCTGAGGGGTGATGGCTGCAGAGATTTATACCAGGGTCCGAGATATTTGGTGGAGCTCCACCATCTTGTTTAACGGTATTGTGCTTCAGCAAGGCGGTAAGGGTTCGAACTGAAAGGGAATAGCACGGGTTTTGAGTGATATCCCCGGGGTGCACCTTCCTTCCTTCTCCTTCCACGTTTTGGCTATGCACTCTGTCGAAACACCTCCGCTCGGAGGTTTCTTGTTTTAGAAGACTTATTCTCTTATGTGATCTATTTTCCACAGTACCCCCTCCATTGTCATGACAGCTACTCTCTACAAGAGTTAGCGGCACTCCGTTTCTTCTATCCGTTTTGTTTTCTTTTATGGACGGGTTCTCGCACATCAGCGAATGATTTCCTCCTCTTCATCTTCTTCTGCATGGATGGCTGATAGTCCCCGGGAGTGGAGGTGAGGAGATGCATGGGGGGGGGGGGAGATGGCGAATGGCGGGGCGGGGCCACACCCCGAAACGCCGCTTTACTCCATCGCCTCAAGCGATGTTTCTCTTGAGATCAAGGGGCACTTAGCGATGGGCACAGCGACTGCATTGTGCGGTGGAAGGGCGGTGTGGCGCTTTCCATTAAGAGCTTCACAGCAAGGGCAGAGTATGAATTCATGTACTGCACCGATAACAGAGGAGAGGGACGGGATATCGTCCTCGCCTCTCTTTGTATTCCCTTTTGGCAGATTTGGTCAACGCCCCCCTGAGATTCCCCTCGGAAGTTGCAGCTCCCCATCCCCCCTCTCCTTTCTCCCCCTTTCGCTGCTTGGTTCCACCCAGTGTATCGGAAAAGCTGGCCGCCGCACGTAAGCGCGAGGCAGCTGACCCTGTCGTTGTTCGCCATCGCCGACCCGAGTTCTGTGCACACACGAGGCACGACATATTGAGTCACGAAGCCACGGAGGTCCGAGAGGAGTAGGAGAGGCGGCTCCGTCGCCCCTTCACAGACCCCGTGAGATCCTCTGCCCGCTGAATGAAAGACGTACTCGTCTATGCTGGATTGTTCTGCTTCCGCTGCTCCGCCAGCAACCCTTTCAACAATCCCTCTCTACGGGCGAGGAGTGGCGGTCAGGGGCAGGGCCGCCGTATTTCGACCATATGGCAACGGACTTCCACTTCGTCTTCGACAAGTCTGTAGCCGCGGATGCGGCTGAGCTCCCACTGGCAGGTACGAAGGATGCACCAAAGGGGGTTTGCCTGTTCTGTTTATTCTTTTTGCGGCTACATGCGTGGTGTTTAACACACGCACACACCCACACATCTCTCTTACCACCAGCAAGCCCTTTTGTAGGATACGGGTTTTAGCTGGTGTCGGCTGAGACTCTTCTCTAAACCTAATCTGAAGTTATTTGGGCGTGTCGAGAAGGAGGGCCCCATGAAAAGGGAAGGCCTCTACAAATGGAATCACCAGGAGGATCTCTTCTTACTGCTGCAGCGCTTTCTCAACTTGCCACTGCTCCACATTCTTAACTTCCCCTGAGCTCTATAGTTTACAGCCTCCTTTCCTGCTCTCCATCTCCGATGGTCTCTCTTTTTCTTGTTGTCTCCTCCAGTCCCACCCCTCCACGAGACGGAGATGCAGGGGAAGTTGAGGCTGCTTGCGAAGGTCTTGCCTTTCTATTCGCGTTGTTTTCCCTTTCCTTTTGGTCTGTACGGAGGCACCAAGTCCCTCAAATCTCTGTTGAAACTGAAGAGACCCGCGCAGTCGCGTGCCCCATTTCGTCTATCGATGGGTGGCTAGGGCGAAGAGATATTTTCGCCTGACCGCTCTCGCTCTCCTCAGATATTGACCCAGTGGGAATGGATGAGGTCCGCCGTGCGCTCATTCTCTCTCCTTCCCCTCTTACTGATGTACGCGGTATGTACAAGTAAGCATGGCGGGTAACTCCCTCGTATTGTATTATAATGGAGTCTCTTATTTTTTTCTTGCGAGTCCCGCAGTGGGCATCTTCGGGTCGTGTTCCCTCCTCCACCCCCCAGAGGTCGAGCTTCGCCATCCTGAATGAAAAGCCTCTAGAGGTGACCTATATGTTTGGTACTCAACGGCGTTGGCGAAGCGGACGAGCCAGCAGATGAGCAGAATCCACTTCTCCTCCTTTCTTCTCTGCGTAAAGGCAAAGCTTTGCGGGTGGTTGTTTTTCTCTCCTTGCCTTTCCAGGGTCTCTCTTCTTCGACTGAGTTCCGTCTCGTCTCCATTTCTTCCGTTATCTTTATTGTATTGCACCCAGAGCTTCGACGTCATGATACTGAAGCGCGCCTGCGGGTCCGTCAGAGAGTACTGCCGGTGTGGGATGGCGTTGCGGTGGGAACGAGGTGAGTCTGAACGCGGTACATATACCGCGTTTTTGATAGCTTTCCTGACGAGCTGGGCACTGCTACTGCTTTCATGGAAAGTCATGGTGTTTCGTATCAATGTAAATCAGCACTCTTCTACGAATTCCCTTCACGCGCTTGAAGCGTGCTCGGTGCTTCTCGCGGTACAGGGGCACTTCATCATGATGTACTTCGCGACGTACTTCCAACTGCCTTCCTTCAATGCGCGTCAGCTGTGGCGATACTCTATGCGGCGACGTGTTGCTCGTGATGTAGCGATGCACTCTGCCTTTCCAATGAATGAATACCGCGATAGGGAGGGCCCCTTCGACGAAACTCTCCCGTCAGGGGTTACGGCGACACCGGGGTGTGGCACGACAGCCATCAATGCCATTACTGCCGCAACTCACCGCTCACAGCAGCAGGCCGAGGTTTCCCCAGAAGGCAAGCTGACGGAGATTGCCGCAGAAAAGCGTCAAATAAATGCGGTGGGGAATGGCACCCCAGAGCCGTATTTGCATTTCAGGGCTGAGGTAGATGAGGATACTGACGGAAAAAATGGAAAGATATTCGTGACACTCTCGATTTCCCAGCGGCGGGGCCTAGTGCAACGTGGCAGCCTCCTCTCTGTTTCCGTCCTCGTAGTGGGTGCCCTCATCGCTTACATCCACTTCGCTATTTACCTCTACATCCCCCCTTACCACCGTCTTTCGCGAGAGATTGGGTTGCTTATGCTCCGTTTCGGAACAGACTTCACGCTAGCGGTGGTACTTCAGTGGACGACGGCGGTTCGGGTGGAGAGAATGTCTGCGCGAATGCAGACTGGCGGGGTGCGCACCTCCTTCATGCGTCTCTTTCTGGTTGTGTGCGCCTCGGCTACCAGCGTCTTCGTCCTATATGTTTTAGTGCGCTTTCTGTATCTCGCCTTCACGATAAGCACCATCGCGCACTTGCAGATGAGCGTGTTAGGTGGAAGTGTCGACGTGTGCGCCTTGGAGGGACTCGTGATGGACCCGAAGCTCTCCAAATCGTGGGCGCTGCCAGCGCTGACGCACCGTCGCTTGCTCAACTTCTACACCGGCAGTGAGTCCTGCGCACGGTCCGGTCGCCGACCTGCGATATCCTTTGTGGAGGAGGAGGAACGGATGCTGCTCGTCTCGCCGGTGTGCGTGGACGGAACCCGGCCGCGGGTGTACCTCCACCGACCGGAGAACAATAAGTTCAGCGGGGTAGACTACGTTTATGTGCCGGAGTCGCTGAGAGGTAACAAAGAGTATCACCACCAACTGGAGGCGCTGTACGGTACGGCAGAGCTGGCGAGAAGGGCGGGGGTGGTGGTCCATCGCCATGCCACGTCTCATCTCATCACCGCAGTCGAGATCGATCCGTCGACGCTGGCGGCGGTGAAGCGGGCGCCGCGCTCGCCGCAAGAAAAGGCGGTTCGATCGCGATGGCCCCGTGAAGGAGGCGGGAAGGCGCTGCGTGTGCCGCTCGGTCGCTCGCCAGCCTACACGGTTTATTGCCCCAAGATCAATCATGAAGAGTACCACCTATGGCCGCTGGATGATGCGATGCTGGACGTGTACGCGACGGCCGCTGAGGCTAGCGCGATGGCGCAGTGTGTGCCGCACAAGACGCGGAGCCAGGGCGGCGATGGTGATGTCATCGCGGAGCCGGCGGGCAACGTGTTCGTCATGCTTTTCGACGCGGTGAGCCGGCAGGAGATACGCCGCGCCTTGCCCAAGTTCGCACGTGCCTTGGCGGACCTCCAACGCAGCGGCACTCCTGCTGGGCACATTGTGGTGGAGGCGAAAGGAGCGTCAACACTGGGCTTTAACACCCCCTCGAATCTGACGCCTATGCTGGCCGGTGTCACGGCACGTGCCCTTGAGATGCCGTCTGAGGCGCAAATCACAACGGTCTCCTTCATGAATCGCACCGTCTTCGAGCTCTCCAAGAACAAGTACGGGGATAAGCTGAGTACGTCGCTGACTTCAAGCTTTTGCCATGACCTGTTCGAGTACCTGATGGGCCACACCGTACCTAGCAGCGGTGCCGGAGGGCGGGTCGGTGGCGTCGACCGCTACTACTATGCCCCATTTTGCCACCTCGACTACTCCGGCTATTCTGGAAACTTCCGGGGGCCGTACAGCATCGTGACTCGCTGCATGGCGGGTGAGGCGGTTTGGGAGCACACTGTGAACTACACCGAACGGCTGCTGGCAAAGCAGCTCAACGACCGGCGTCGAGCCACCGCTAACGGGACGCTTTGGCCAGACAGAGAGGGAGACTGCGGCGGCCTGCCAGAGATGGGGCCCGACTACGGGAAGTTCTTCTTTCACATCATGTACATGACCGAGGGCCACGAGGTATCGCATGGGGTGCTGCCGCTCCTGGATGAGACGCTGACTCGGTTCTTCCATGACCTGCGGACGAAGTTCCACTTCTTCGATGATCCACTCAACACGTTTGTGCTCCTGGCAGACCACGGAAAACACATGGGCCCCTACCACGACTTAACTCAAGCCGGCAAGTTCGAGCGTGGCACCCCGCCATTTGTGATGGCAGTGAGCCCAGAGGTAATGAACCGGATCGACCGTGGTAAGGGACGTGCCGTGGGCACGTCGCTATCGAATCTGCGGTACCGATCGAGCCGAATGTCAACGTCGCTGGACGTGTATCCCACTCTTGGTGATCTCCTGAACATCAGCGTGGAGGTGCACGAGAAATACCGAGCGAAGGGCATCGTACACGCGGCGTCCATGTTTGATCTCCGTGACGAGACGTCGTCAGGACCGCTGTCGCAGTGCTCGCAGTTTGTCACACCGACGGAGCACTATGCCTGTCCTCTCGATCATTGTGTAGCGCCAACGTAGAGAAGGGTAAGATGCAAAGGAGAAGAGCGAATGAAGTACGTAACGTGTCTTTTAATGTATTTGATAACCTCCTGTCAAGTGGGTGGCGACCGAGTGTGTCACTAAAGGCGAGATGCCGCTGACGCTTCAACCCGCTGATCTTCTTTCTTGTCCATTCTCCCTCCCCCCCTTTTCGGCGGAAGACTTCTTTTTAAATTATTTTTATCCTCCTCCCTTGCTCACGCAGATCGCTCTGTCCTTGCCCTGAAACTTCCTCGCACCGAGTGTGTTGGGCTGGGTAGGTTTATGTTGATGAGGGTTTTTGGGGAGCTTTCCGTAAGGGTACGCAGCCTCTCCCGCACACGCTTTCACGTCAGATTCTACGACGCACGTCCATCGTCTCCCGAACCGAGGGTGGTGCCGTCGCTTCGTTCTGCAGCGTTAACTTCTCCAAGCGCAAGCACCTTCCCTTGTAGGGCTCTCAGAGTAATCACTTGCCCTCCACGGAATCAGCGCCGCTGCAAGTGTTGGGATAGACACAAAGGGACTGGGTGCATGCCGTTTGTTCTGCACTACCGACTTGCGTGAGCGCGAAAAGCCTCAGCTCCGCTTTAAGGGAGTGGAAGCGGGGAGTGGGAGGGGCAACGCAGACGGCCGCTTCCAAGTGGTGAAGGGGTGGGTTCTGCGATGTGCCAACATGATGGGTGGGGGGAAATGGTGCACCTTTTGAGGTGAAAGCTTGTCGAAGGAGGTCTCGAATAAGTCCGTCAACCCTCTGCTGGTGGATACTCGAGAGAGCGGTTGATTCCGGCTGAATGGTCAAACACCAGAGTGCGAGAAGCATGCTTCACATATCGTTTCCTCTTCTGTATCACAGGGATGTGTGTGCACGCTCTTAAAGCACGCAGCAGGCCCAAAAGTTGCGACCACCATTCATGCCTATTCGCGTGCATAATTCCTTGAATATTTTTCCTGCTCTTTTTTCTCCTACTACTCCCTTATCATCGCTAGTGTGGCGCTTGGGCTGGCAGGGTTTCATAAATTCTAAATCTTCCTTATTGTGTTTCTTCTCGTTCTTTCCGTCTAGTCCCTCGCTATCGTATTAAAATTTTTAATTCTTTGTGTGTTCCTCCTTCCCCTTCCGAATGGGATGGGGTGGATAGTTTATTCTGAGATGAGGACATCAGTAAAACCAGCCTCAGCGAGTGATGTCGGTTTTCATTTTCCTCCCTCGCACGACTTGATCCGGAGAAAATCAGGGAGGGGGGGGGGAAGAACAGAAGTACTCGATGACTCGCTTTTACAACCTTGGGTGGAATAGACCAGTTTTGCGGACGTAGTACGTCTCTGTTTGTCGCGTTGTGATACCTTTGGGTCGGGGATACCCCTTCGGTGACGGTGAGCTGAGGGCGTTCACCGTAAGGTACCTTTCGTTGTATAAATATATTTATACCTTCAGGAAAAAATACTTGTCGCTGTCGAAGATGAGATGAGGAAAGGAAAAAAAAAGCTCCGGTGCTGTGCGGGCTACCGCTGCTGGCGGCTCGCTTCGTCTGTAGGAGAGATGGAGAGGCAGCCAGGGCCTTTTGTCTCCGATGTGTGCAGCCACCGTTGAACTTCACTTTGCTTCAAACGGGGATGGGGGGGGGGGAATGCGCGCCTGTTGCGAAAGATGCGGATCGACGTACCCCTTGTAGCGGTAGCGCTCCCTGTAGTGTCGGACTCTCTTTGTCCTCTGGGGTAAGAGGGAACCGCATGCACGGATGTGCGGATCTCATTGGTAAGGCTGCCCCCTAGCCAGTGGCCTGTGAAGTAGCTCTGTTGATCACAATCTCACCTAGCGACGTGAGTCGTGAGACGAGGTTGTATGCGGAACAGACTGCGACTGTATTTCGCAATGTAAAAAGGAAAAGAAAGCGGGTTTCTTCGCACAGATTCTTCTTTCCTCTCGGTTCTCCCGAGCTCGCTTTCCGCGGTCAAGACAGTGGCTCGCCATATCGCGTTAAGTTTTTTGTTTTGTGCTGCGATCCCTCTCGTAGTCGTCTACTCGAAGTGTTCTGCACGTCTTCGTCTTACTTTCTTCGCATAATTTTTTTTTTCCCATCTTCTCAGTTTTGGGAGGCGCTTTTTTCATTTCTTCTTTTTTTTCTTTCGAGCTTCTGTGCACGTGTATAGCCGCCTTTTGAAACATCTCCGTGATCGAAGTTGCGGGCCTCTCTCCGTCTTGGAAAGGCCATCTATGGTGCGTGTTGACTCCCTTTTGCCCCTCACGTCGGCTCTTACATCTCCACCCTCCCTCCTTCTCCACTTTTCTTTCCTCCTCCTTTCCTTTCTCTCTTGTGGTTCGATATGTATGTGGTGCCGGTCCCTTGACTATCACCAGGGGGAAAGGGGGGAAGGTATCTTTTCCCAAATTGAATCAGCAGCTTCGCCACCGCCGACGTGCGAGGCTCTATGGGGGTTGCCACTATTTGTTTTGAAGCCTTTCCCGCACGACACCCCGCTTCATCACCTCACATCTCTTTCCGGGGGGTTGTCTCACACGACTGCATGGTCGGCTTCCCTTTGGGATTCTTCTAATGCGTTGGGGACACCCTTGCTCGTAAATCTCCTTTCCTTCAGGTGAAACCAGGCTGCGAGCATCTCTCAAGCCTCCTGCAGCAGCGAATGCGTTTACTCAGAGTCTCTCCTGAACTGCGCAGTTGACACGGCGTGATCGCCTCCCTTTTCCTTTGAAGCCACCGATCCAGCAGCTCTGTGGCTGCCATGATGGCTCATCCATGCCGAGTCCAGCGCAGGCGGTGTCTTCTCCTTCTCAACACCTCATATCGCGTAGAGCGTTGCTCGCCGAAACCGTTACTGCCGTGTCGCTCACCTTTATGGCCGTCCTTCTCTCCCGACTTTTCCCCTCTTGGATTTTCTCCATAGGAACACGCAACGTCGCACACGACTCTGCGGGTGGCAAAAGATGCGGAGCACGCCGTGACGATGGTTTCCCCGTGCTGACCAGGAAATGCCCACCACCGCCTCTCTCTTTTCCCGCTCCACCTCTTCTCAACAGCACAGATATCAACAGATCGACACTGGAGCTGCCAGCTTACTACGCCTGTATTGAGACTTCAATGCAGCCTCTGCATCTTCGGAGTAGTTTGGACTTTTCGAGGATGGTCTAAGCGGCATGTGGCGTCTCGTCGGTGTACACGGGTGTCCACCCTTTCACGAGTGTGTGTGAGACCGAGATGCTAACGGCGAGTAGGCGGACGTCCTTCTTGGAAGGAAAGTCGACCGGATTGTTTCTCCTCATTCCGAAGAAAAAGAAGAAGGAGGGGGACAGATGTTTGCAACCTTACCCAACTTCCTCTGCTCTTTATCCGGGCGAATCGCTCAAGATGACCGCTGCTTTTCTTTGTAGGGAGAGGATCGCTTCTTCTTGCACAGCACACTTTATCAGGAGAGGTGTATGCGTGGGATGCTACGCAGTTCCGCGTCGGGACTCGTGGGACGGCGCATTCGACAGCCTAACTTACACAAGCGTGCCAGGCATGAGGGACTCAACCGAGACGGGTCCTTGCCGCGTCCCTCCCTGCACCTTGCGGATGGTGGCATTGGGGAAGTGGATCCATAAACATGGTGGTTCTTTCGGCACTGCGTTTGCCGTAGCCTCGAATTTCGCGGCCCTTCTGACCTTTGTAGCGCATCCAGTCCCTTGTGGTGGCCGCTGACCTTCCGAGAGCAACAGCAGAGGTGCCGACATCAACTGAAGTTCACTGAGAGAGGGAGGTGTAGAAGATAACTTGAATGCCGATATTTTCTGTACCTTCCGCCTCGCTTCCAGCCTACCGAGGTCGATAGCCTTGCGTTCTCTTTGCAGAAAAGAGAGAGAGTCCCTTAAGAGAATACCTGCCTGTCTTTATCGCCGCTGATCACTTCCGGAGTCATCCTGAACCCACTGCCGCACCGAGCAGGGACAGGACACACAAAGATAGGACTGACGGACTCTTCGGGGCCCACGGCTGCCTCTGTCGTCGATTTCGTCGAGCTTTCCGGGGATGAGGCGATACGGAGCCGAGTGAGATGCTCCAAAAGTGCCCCATTCCGCGTTGAGGGAACGCCACCGTCTCATGGCTCCCCTCTTCCCTTCTTCTTCTTCCTTGAGGTGTTGGAAGGGCCGGAGAACAGAGAGCCACGTCCCCCATCCACCGCACTTGTGGATGATGACGGGCACAACACCTGTGCCAGTCCTAGAATGAGCTTATCAATGGACTACAATAGGGACACTTCTCTCGAATCTGCCGCGTGACGCGATAAGGGGCTGGCACTCTCTCTCCTCCCCCCTCCCATCCCTTCCCGCCCACACCTCATCGGCTTCACACGATATCGCATGACGACGCACTGGGGCTTTCTGTCGCTGTGACAGATCGCTGGTATGGCAGGAGGGGGGGGGCAGGAGTCTCGCCATAATGTATCGCCTCCTCCCACCCCATGAAGCCCATGGATTCCCATACGAGGAGGGAAAAAATGCACCAAGCCGTATCCTCGACAACGATACCCCTGCACTAGGAGCGTTGAAAGGCTTCCTCCCCTTTGCGGTAGGGAAGTCACGCAAAGAAGGGTCGGCAACTCTCGGGCCAGAGAAAAGGGTGTTGATTCGTATCTCGCCGCCATCGAAGGCACTGCTTCATCTGAGGAAAGGATCGTCTCAGGAAGGCGTAAAGATACAACACCGTCCGCTGCTGCTGCTGCTTCCGAAGCCACATATGATACCGTCTTCCACTGTCTAGCACGCCAATAAGTGCGTGTACACCAGTGAGAGCTACTGCCACAGTCCTGTTGTGTGGATGTCGCTGTGTAGTGAGAAAGTGAGAAGAGGGAGGAAGCAGGTGCAAGTGGGAGTCGAGCGAAGGAGGCAGCGACATGTGACAGAAGGAGCAATTAGGCACGCGACTACAGCCGCCGCCCGCGTAAACATTCGTTCCGACGGGCCCCGCATCGCGTCCAGTCGCGCGGGGCACCCCATCTAATTCTTGTTGTTGGGTGCTTTTCTTGTGGCTTGGACACCGGCACGGAGGACCCCCACAGCGCGCTCACAGCTCGCACGCGCAGGGGTCACACGCACACGCGCCCACGGGAGGAAACACTGGGTGGATGCATGCCGAACGGACATGCAGGGAGAAAACAAACATTACGTCGCACTCACACAACGCACACCAGGCGAAAACACGAAGTAAACAAAGGATCAAACGAAAAATGCCGCGCAGGCGTTATCCAGCTCTGCGGTGAAAATTAACGGGCGCAGCTCGCTCGCACAGCGCACGCGGTACGGCGTGTTCCGAACGGGCCGGCAACACGGGGTCCATCCCTGGACAAGAGAAAAAAGGGGAACCAGACGGCGGGTCAAAGAGAGGGACCCGGCAACAAGAGGGTGCACACGCACAGGCGGCCTCACAGGGCGCCTGAGGAGCACTTCAACGAACAGAAGTGGCGCCAAAGAAGAAAGAAATCTAATAAAGATAAAGAGATAGTATCGGTACAGCCCTACGTGGTACCCCGATGTACCGCATTTTCAACCATCAACAGCAGCACTCCGTTCGCGGCTCCCGCCAAGAAGACTCACAGCGTCATGGGACCGTACGGGGCTGCAGAAATCATTCACAGCTTACGGGAAAACAAGTCCGCCGGGAAGCACTCGCACAGCTTCCCAGCTCGAGAGGACACTGACGAAAGGAAGGGAAAACTAGGAACGGAAATTAAATACGGAGAACGCAGTTAGACACTTGAGTGATAAAGAAAGGTGCTATGGGCGACAGCCGTCAACGGCATCGACCAAGCGAGACTCAGCCAGTCGAGCCGATCCTCGAGAAGAAATGAGCGAGGAATGGAAAGAAAGAAAAACAAGGACGGTCATATAGCTCGACTCTGCGACTACAGAGCTACATGGAAGATAGGTAAAGGAAAGAAGGAGAGAGCATAGTCAAACTAGAGAAGAGAGAAGCAAAAATGAGTGAAAACAGGCCATGGTGTGCGCCAGCGGAGGCGGACAACAGAGTACATACAGATAAAATACAGAACAACTGCGGCAAACAGACCTGACTTGGAAGGAAAAACTACAAATAGGGAGGAACAACAACATTACGAGAAAAAGACCGAGAGAAAATACCAAGCACAACAGCGCGTGACACGCGCAACGCACTCCAAACGCACTCCGATGCCCTCCTCTCTCCGATACACAACACGAATCCCAGCGGCCGCCACGTGACCATCGGCGCGCCGCCCTCACCGCTCATGCGCGCAGCATCTCAGGGTGGGTGGGTGGGCTTTAAAAACTTGCCTCGCAAGAATTCGCCAAGACTTTCGTGTATCGCTACACGAGTCAGTATCGTGTGTTATCCGTTACGTATGAGAGAGAGCATCAGGAGACAAGGAGGAGGAGAAAGAGCAGAGGAGAGTACAAGAAGCTGTAGCATCCGCAACGTTTTCAGCACATGAATGTTCACGCCATCCCACAACCACAGCTGAGCCACCGGCCGTCACCATTTCACACCATCATATCCAACCATCCTCAGACAAGTCATTCCACGTTGACAAGCACACTTACGTGTAAGGTGTCGTGCCATTCAATTACATCATCGCAAGCGATTCTTGTAATAAAATTCGTCCTACTACGTTATCCCACTACCTGCGGTGTAGACAAGGTGGGCCTCCCCCTGAGAGCGCTGACGAAACGGTTTCGTGAGTAAAGCAGCCTCCGAACGGGGGATGGACAGTCTTTAAGGGATGACGGTGAGGAAGCCTGTGGGGATCTATCACCTCACCACGGAGAGTCAACAAGGACTGCTGGGAACCACACCAGGACGCAACGGGCTCTTCGTATGGTGGCGGCCCACAACGTGGTTAACCGTTCTCGGTGATCGCGTTCGGAATGTCTGAATGAACGAAGCATAATTTGCTCGGTAAGAGAGCATCCGTAGGTAGCGATGGCAGGTGAATGCTCTCTCAGGTTGGAGTTGCCGTCCGTGGCCATGACGAACGTAGGGAGTTGGAGCTCTCATACGGAGAGAGAGAGAGAGAGAGAGCTTCGAGGAAGGTGACCTGTTTCGCGCAAAGGAGTGCACTGTTATCGGTGTGGCTATCTCAGTGATCCAAGAGTCACATTGTTACCGAAGGCCGCTTGCCAGGCTGTTCCTCAAAAGCGCTGGTGGCAAGAGAGATACCGTAGAGATGCCTTACGCTAAGGCGGGGGGCGAAGGCCTTCATTTCCCTGATAGGGCGCTGATGCACTTTTCTATCCCAGGCCCATCGATGGGTGGAGAGCAGAAGTTCGGTGGCGGTCCCTCCGAGAAGGGGGCAGGGGCGCCCTCGATAGTGCAGGCAGGAGTACATCCACCCCATCCCGCCTTGCCTCACATCGTCGAATACCGCCCCTTCCTCCCCAGCCATTCGACACGCGCACGCATGCGGATTTCATTGAGCTGTCCGGTCCTTTATCCACAGTTTTCTCTCCCTCGTGCGTACGTGGGTGGAGTTGTCCCCTAGCGCTTGCCTTCACAGCAAATTTGTTGGTTACCCCTTCTCCCCCTCCATTGGATAGCATAGCTGATAAGTTCGCATGAATCACCTCGCGCGATGCGGATCGATCCACCCCATACCCTGACCTCCTCCCCTCTCTCGGACGTCGGCTTCAGTGCAATGAGCGGGTGATGCGTTCCGGCGAAGCATGTGACGTGCTCCTGCGTGCGGCTACCCGGAGGAGGAAACGGCAACGGCGAGGAGGTCCTCCCCATGTTTGTCCGCTTCTTCGAGTGACACCCGAACATAACGGAGGCGCCAGGGACGCTCGTTGCCGCTTCTCTCTCTGCGTGTGGGCGTACCTCAGTCGTGCCGTGTTCCCGGAGGTGAATACCTTCTTTGGAGCGGAGCAGTGGACCGGCCGAGGGAGTTAGTCATGTACGTGACCCTCCCCCCTTCTCCGAATACGCCTCGAGTCCACTTCCTCAGTGCCCAGCGGCAACTGCTCCTGAGCCGCCAGCTCCCCTCCTCTCCACAAAAAGGATGACGAGCTCAACCTCGACGGCTGGCCATTGCTCCGATACGATTCCGTGCTGGCCCCTCTGCACACCCGTTGGATTCCCCCACTGACAGATCAACCGGAACCCGAGCGTGGTGTGGAGGCGGCATGGGATGCATCGAGTCTTATGAGCAGCCAACCCCCTGCCCCTCTACCACCGGGGTCCCTGCGACATCCGGTGCTTGCTTTGCTGGNTGGTGCGCATCTCACTACCGTTCCAGCAGCACCACCCGCGCTACAGTCCTCGGCGTTGACTTGGCACATTCTCCACCGGTTTCTCTGATAATTTTTCTTTTCACCGCAAGACGTTCAGGCATGCGTCACCACTGCGGACTCCCCCTCCGTCACCGCGACGTTGTGGGGTCGAGGTCACGTACAGTATGTCCCACCGTTACTGCCATACCTAATTCGTGGTGACATTCTCGGCCAGCAGTACTAACGCGGTGCTGCACTTCTCAGCCTCCTCCTGACATGTGGTACAGGCGAAGGACCACACCGATCCCTTCCCCTCCCCTTCCCATAGACGCCAGGGGTGATGCGCCGCACTGGAAGAACTCCACCGGAAGTACGCCACGCAGCCGCACCAGACGCACTGGAGGAAACCCTTCGGACCCACCTCCCCTTCGAATTTATCGTCGCGTATATGTGACGGGGGCGCCGTCACTCCCACGCACCGAGAGGGGTTTGCGAGGCTCGGGCAACGTCAGCGCAGGAAAGCCATCCCGTGTAACTTAGGAGAGATGTGGATGGCCCGCAGTACGGCGAGCTACGGCTTCACCTCTTACCCGTCTTGGATATTCCAGAGCTGCGGAGAAAAACGTGGTATCCTCGAGGGGTGCACGACGGCCGCAAACTCTGCTCCTCACCTTGCTGACGTCCTTCTTGAATAGGCTTGTCCAGCTTCTTCTCTGCCCCGTCTCCACTGCCTAAAACACGAGAGCCTCCCGTCTGCGCAGCTTCCCAGCCCATACGCTGTACCGCACGTGCTTCGTGTGCTGTGCCTCATTTTGGCTTCCTTCTCCGAACTCTCTCCGGATTTGAGGGGTGGGTGGGTGCGAGTGCTGCGTAGACGAGACAACCGAAACCCAAAACTCTTCTGCCAGACGAGCTGTTCTGCTTCGGGCCTAAGAGTGTGTGGGTGTTAGGATGCGGATTCGTCTACGATATCAGCACGGGAAGCTCGGTCGAGGCTGCGCTGGTGAATGCCGACGCAGGCGCGTAACCGAGCTGGCTCACGGAGGTCATCCTTGGACTGAGGGAAAAAGCAGCCGAGGGATACAGAATATATATGGGGGTTGACAAAGTACCGCCAACATGAGGTTCTCTCTCAAGGCGCATACCGGTGTGTTGAGAATGCTTCCCACGAACAAAGAGGAGGTAACGTGGTAAAGTTGTGGCCTCCATTTCGTTTGGCGGGCGGACAATCTTCCTGGATCACTATCGCTCCCCTCCTCTCATCGTAGTGTGATGTCATGCTGCTTGCTGGCACCAGCTTCACGGATTCTCTTCTGGAAGCATGGCCGACTCTCCCACTGACCTGCGTGCCCCTCTTCCTACGCATCGTGGCGGATGAGGGGAGGACTTGAGAGGGGTGACACTTCTCGCCTAGAACAGAGAATTTCCTTTCGTATGATTTTGTATACGTGTACCCCATCTGCCGCTGCTAATCCACTCTATCGTGTAGGAGTCTGTCGCCTCGCCCTTTTAATGGCGTCCACATCATGGAGAAACATCGTCGGCGGTGCTGAGTACCGGGGGCACCCAGATATGTGGTGGTCTAGTCTGCCATCTGACGTCTTCTCAGGTGCTCGAATGCTGAGCACCGGTAGCCGTGCTGCATCGGGAGAGTACCCGTGGATGTGGTGGACAGTACGTAGTGTCATACGGCAGCGGTGTGGCTACGGTGGCGGTCCGCTGTTTTCCCTCGTCTCCACCCCTTCAGCACTTCATGCCCTCCCTATTCTCCCCATACCTTCCCTCTTGCCACAACTCGTCACCTCCGTCTCCTCCTCTTCGTTCTCTCTCACTCCTCGCTGGGATGGGGGTGTCGCTGTCAACTCGCCCCATCCGCTCATCTCGCCACGTTATTCCCCTCCCCTCTGCAGCTCAGCCATTCGCTAACTTCTATCCTCTCAGCCCCCCACTACCACAACATCCTTCGCTTCACTNGGTGGCGGTCCGCTGTTTTCCCTCGCCTCCACCCCTTCAGCACTCCATGCCCTTCCCTAATCCCTCCTTACCTTGCTTCTTGCCGCAACGTATCACCTCCGTCTTCTCCTCTTCGTTCTCTCTCACTCCTCGCTGGGATGGGGGTGTCGCTGTCAACTCGCCCCATCCGCTCATCTCGTCACATTATCCCCCTCCCCTCTGCAGCTCAGCCATTCGCTAACTTCTATCCTCTCAGACCTCCACCACCACCACATCATTCCCTTCACTTCCTTCACACCGTCCTATTGCTTATTGCCCTCTTCCTGCAGTTCTTCATCGTTGCCGCTCGTTGCGTGGATCCTCGTCTGTACGCCTATCGTCTACTTGCTGCCTCGTCATGTCAATCCCTTTCCCCCGTTTCCGTAACGCGTGTGCGCTCTGCTGCCTGCTTGTGCTGATTGCGACTACTCCAGGGTTCAAGCGTGTGCGAGGTACGCGGGCCGCGGATGATGCACGTATCGGTGCTGCTGCTGTGGGTGGAGGCCCCGGTGCACGGATGCGGTGCGCGAATAGCACCAGCTGCTACAGTAGTGAGGAGAACGACAACATGGCGATATTTCTTGGTGGGTGGAGCACGGCTGTTCGTGTGCTAAGCTCGATCTGGCGTATTCTGAGCCCTGACACGTACTGCAGTCTCGCTGGTGTGAGCTGCTGGACGGATGGGGTGGAGCTGAACTTCTCTGCCATGAGAGTGGAGGGATTCCTGCCGCCAGTCCCAGCAATCAACGCCACCAGGCTCCCAGTGACCCTGATCGATGTGAGCGGCAACCCGGGTATTACGGGCCCGTACCCTCCCAGCTGGTATAACATCAGCTCCCTGACTTCGATATCCCTCGCTGGGACGTCACTGTCCGACCTGTCGCTGGACACGTGGATCAA
>JASAOM010000978.1:0-61102 GCA_030849085.1 Borovskyia barvae | reverse complement strand
CAAATCATCTGCCGAAGGGTCAGCCCCTCCCGCAGACGCAGAGTATCAGTTGCGTGGGCTTGAGACGGAGTCAGTAGCTCATATCGCGTACCTTGCGGCTATCGAGGGTGACTGGCGTCGAGCTTTACACCATACCAACGCACTTCTCCATCAGCCTCACTACAGCGCCACCTTTTTACCGACAGCCCGCCTACACGATGCCGTCCAATACGCGTTGGAGCAGGCCACTCCGCCCGGCCCATCGTGGAAGCTTTCCTTTCAGCTTTACATGGACATGATGGAGCGCAATGTTCCCAGCTCGGAAGTTTCCTTCCAATCAACTGTGAAGCGCTGCTTTGCGGGGGGTGTACCAGAGCAGGCGCAGAGTCTTTTCTACTATACTCTGAAAAAAGGGATTCGCTGATAGTGGATAGCGTGTTTGCTCGGCCGCCGTAAAGGCGATCTTTTGAGGGCATTCTCTCCAAAAGCAAAACGATTGTGACGAGGACCATGAAGTTCTGTTAGACGAAAAAAGAAGAGTGTGAGCCGTGGAGGTTGGACCGAGTATCGGGCGAGAGAAGTGACGATTAGGTGTCCTGGCTGCTCTAGTTGATGAACACGGGAAGTCGGCAAGAAGTCATCTTCAAATGCCCTTCTTTCCCCGTCCTTTCTCGACTTGCTCCCTATGTTTGGTTCTATTATCCTCTCCATTCCTGGGTAACAGGGGGAGGGGGACTCGTTGACGTCTGATTTTATTCTTTTTTCTACCTTGATACACCGTCTTGCTGTTTACGCCATCACGCTGTGCAAAAACAATCGACTGGCGCCAGCGGACGAGGGAAGCCTACTGAGAGTTCGCCTGAGAACGGACTTAGAATGGATCTTGGGCCTTTTCGCATACCCTATCGCTGCCTCCCTCAGAACATCCGTAGCTTTCCTTGTAATGATTGAAGTCAGCATTTCAAGCACCGTCCCTCCCTTCCTTCCTAAACTGTTTCCTTCACCCCGGACACACTTCCTTCCGACAGACCGATCTTTCCCCTCGTGGCTACCTTGTTTTGATATCTCTCTTTTTCTTCAGCCCTTAAGATTGCGTAGTCGTGACCTGTTGGGCACCCTCCCCTCCTCCCTCCCACCCTGCACTACGGAAGGAAATAAGGAAAATCACAGCAGCCCTTCTGGCGGGTCCTTTTGCGAGGCAGCAGAAAAAAATTCATAGCCATACATATATATATATAAGGAGGTGGTATCTTCATAAAGCATCTTCTATTAGTCGCTGTTAATCGCGCCTGGTTGTAACCATTCACCTCCTCCCATCAAAGAGAGAAGAACTACCACTGGTGAAAGGGAGGCAGACAAATATTCAGAGGAAATCATCACTAGCGTTCACAGGGGCACACGATGTCATCAAACCCATTTGCTTCCGTTACGGCTGCAGCGAACGGCGTAGCTTCGTCGACTCCCCCCGCTGGCGGTTTCGGGGGTTTTGGCTCAGCTGCCTCGCAGCCCTCCAACTCAGCTGGAGGGTTCAAATTTTCCTCGCCCCCGAATGGTGCAGCAGCAGTTTCGTCCTCTGGCCCTTCACAAGGCTTTGGATTTGGTGGTGCAGCTTCGGCGTCAACCCCAGCTCCCTCTGCCTCCGCTGGCTTTCCAGCAGCTTCTGCAGCCACGCCTGCGGCTTCATCTTTCGGCACAAATACTGCTGCCCCGTCGCTCTTTGCGAGCACCGTAACGACCTCTATGACCCCTTCTGCCGATGGCATGAGTTCATTGCCCGCATCCGCAGCATCGCCGTTCGGCGGCTTTAGCGCAAACAGCAACATCGAATCCGGTGCTGCCGCCAAGGCCACAACTTTCGGCGCTACAAGTAATGGAGGCGGCCCTGCCACAGGAACCGCTGCCCCTGCCGTATCAGCAGCTCAAGCTGGTGGGCTAGGAGCCAGCAACACAGCATCTGGAAGTTTCAGCTTCGGCTCAGGTGCGGCTACGGGAGGGTCCTCTGCTGCCTCAGGAACTTCTGTAGCAACCACGCCATCACAGCCGTTCGGTGCGCCAGCAAGTGCCCCGACAAAGGCCCCTGGAGGGTTCGGCTTCGGCTCAGGTGCGGCTGCGGGAGGGTCCTCTGCTGCCTCAGGGACTTCTGCAGCAACCACGCCATCGCAGCCGTTCGGTGCGCCAGCAAGTGCCCCGACAAAGGCCCCTGGAGGGTTCGGCTTCGGCTCAGGTGCGGCTGCGGGAGGGTCCTCTGCTGCCTCAGGGACTTCTGCAGCAACCACGCCATCGCAGCCGTTCGGTGCACCAGCAAGTGCCCCGACAAAGGCCCCCGGAGGGTTCGGCTTTGGTGGTGGTGCCGCACCCGCTTCACAGGGAGTCTCTGCAAATCCCTCAACAGTGCCTGGGGCGGCTGTCAGCTCTCTTGGCGCGGCTCCAGGAGCTCCTTCGATGGCCATCTCGAGCACTCCCGCATCTTCATCTGGAGCGGCGCCGCCCTCGAAGGAATTCGGTGGGAAAAGCTTGAGTGCGGTACTTCATAAACTCGATACGGAAGTGTCTATCGATCAACAGCAGTTTGCTGATTTGGCCCGCCACGTTGCTGCACGTGATCGACAAATTATGGCCCGCGGTCGTGAGCTTGCCGAGGTGCAGTTGGTGGTGAAGGACGCCCTGACGGCGGTGAAAAGCACTGAAGCATCATTGTCCGAGTGCAAACAGCGGCAGCTGCTGCTCTCAGAACACCTTCAGTCTCTGGAGGATAAGGTACAACCGTATTACGCTGAATGGGAGCAGCGACAACAACAGCAGCAAGCGTCGCTCGACACTCGCAGCGTGGATCACCAGCGAGCTGTTACCTATGATAATGTTATGGCCTTGTTGGAGGAGGTGCAGGGCGTGGAGGAGAAGGTGAGCCGTGCCGTTCGTCAGCATAATCGTGCTCGCTCAGAGCTACTTGGTCTTAGTGAGATTGAGGGGACTATGCGACTTGTCGACAGCCAGTTGAGTGCACTGCAGTGCTGCTCCGCGCTAGCGTCATCGTTAGAGTTAGAACTGGATCGCCTCTTGGGAAAGCCCGGATGACCATATAGAGGGAGAGGGAGTGATGATGATGATGGACATCGGTGGACCAAGCAAACAATTAAAGTATGCAAACATGTCGTTCTCTGAGCTTTGGAGGCAGTTGATTTCTCGTGGAGGGAGGAGCGGAGGGGGATTCCTGCCAGAAAAGACGCGCCAAGCAGCGAAAGAAGGCGGCGAGAGAGGAGTTGAGCCGTAAAACAACACACGCTCATATGTGCGTAGCCTTCTCCTCTAAATTACGAGCGCGTGTGACGGTGTGCTTCCCTGGTGAGTAGCACGATCGAAGTCCAGAGAGGCATGCTCCGGTGGACGCAAAGTCCAGTACTGCCCCCCCCCCTCCTCCTCCTCTCTCTCCCACGCAGGTGTGGAAGCTCGCTGAGAAGACAGTTGTCTCCCTCTTTCCTTTGGAGACCTTTCTCTTTTTTTGCCGTGTTGAAGCGTGCGAGGGCTCCAGCCGAAGGTAACGTTACTCACGGCTTTATTGCCGGACAGGAATCAGTATTCGATGACGAAAGACGAGGCAAGTGATTACGCTACAAACAAAAATTAATGTTTCCCTGTTTCTCTTGGTGGGGAGATTAGAGAATGGAGGGAGAGGTGTGTTCGTTCTGTTGCTGCGAGAGGCCCCCCCCCCCTTCCTAAAGGCGCTGTAGCGTCGCCACTTGAACAAACCCTTTGTACTTCACTGCACCTGATCTGTAGAAGGAGGTATCAACCTCCCCTCTTCCCCTTTTTCGGTGGGGAAAAATTCGTGAAAGATGACAGTAGGGTTATCACAGGCTCGTCCGCTTCGTTGAAATCGTTCGGATCGTCGGTTTGAATCGCCAGCCATTCATTTCCTGTGCCTTAGCAGGTTTTGTTATTTGCCTTCCGCTTCCGCACCATCTAGCGACCTCTGTTCTTTCATGTCTTCATCTCCTCGAGCTGCTCTGCAGCGAGACTTATGCTACTCGGTGTGCATACGAGTGATTTACTACAACGCATTGCATCATTTAATGCTTACAACTTGAGCGCCTCTGCCGCACTTGACGCGCGTAGCGGAATACCTTCTCTCCAGTCGTCTTCCCTTCTTCCTTTCCAGTCCCTCTTTTTCATCTAACCGTCGTCGCTTGATAACTCTATTTCTTTCTTATAGCTCCGCCCTAACCTCCTTTGGGATTTCGTCACCGCGAGTCGTTCCCTATCAGCCGTCTCCTTCATTGCCCGCCTTTACTTTCATCTCACCAGCAGTGTTCATCAGCTCCTCTTATTGATTTCTGTCTCCCCGTCGGCATCTTTTTTCCAACCTCTATTCTTCTTTTTTCTTTCTTTTATCGCCTTCAGATCGCGTTCTCCTCGTCTCTCCTCTTCGTTGTTGTTTTTTGTGTGTGGCAAGCACATCTGAATTGGGAATTGTGCGCAGCTCTCTTCTCTCCGCCTCCCCTCCTCCAACCGTTCCGACTGAACAACCATCATATACATAAACATTCGTTACGGTTGACTCCGCTCTTCGAGCTGCCTCTTGCAAGTTTAAGGGAAAACGCTTTCTTTCGTACTTGCAAGTGCACAGAATTTCTTTGGCACCTCCATTCCGGCCCCTCCTCCCTGCCCTTTCATTCTCTGCATTACTCATTTTCCTGTGGATCACGAGTGAAGCCCGCTCTCTGCATCGTTTTTTTTAAAGCCTTTCCTCTCTTACTCCCTTCTCTCGGCCACGAAAACGCCCCTCCCGTGCGCACTCAAGCATTCTCTTGATATCCTTCCTGACTATTACCACTGGTCGGCAGCGAGAGAAAAAAAATGGTGCGATTGCTGACATTTGGAGCAGCGACGGCCCTCGGCGCTGCATTCCACTCGTTCACCTCATCCTATCGCATGGCAGCCGAATGCGCCGCGGAAAAGGATGTCTTCTCCACGAAGTTTCAACCATTTATTCTCGGGGAAGTGCTGAACTTGGCAGAAGATGTTGCCATCTTCCGCTTCTTGTTGAACAATCCCAATGATACCTTCAACCTGGTGCCCTGCAGTACGCTGCAAGCGCACTTCAAGGAGGGCACCAACATGGTGGACCAACCGATGCGCTTCTACACCCCCATCACTGAAAATGGGACGAAGGGGTACTTCGACCTGCTTGTCAAAAAGCAACGCCCCGGTCGCTTCACGGAGCACCTTTTTTCGATGGATGTTGGGGAATCGCTGCTCTTCCGTGTTGTGAAATACAAACTTTCGTATAAGAAGAACCGCTGGACAGATGTGGGGTTGATCTGTGGTGGCACGGGCATATGCCCTATCTTACAGTTCATGAATGTCTCTCTCAACACGGAGGGTGACTCGACCAAGCTGAATTTGCTTTTTGCCAACCGATCAGAGAATAAGATCCTCCTCAAGGGCATGCTCGACGAGAAGGCTCGCACGCACAAAGACCGTCTCCAGGTGTTCTACACTGTCGACAACTTCGATGATCCGGACATGATTCCAAACCCAGTCTATCAGCGGGGCAAGCCGCTTAAGGTGGAAACGGAGGGTCAGCCAACGCTGAGTCCTGAGGGTAAGAAATACTTCCAAGGCTTCAAGGGCCACATCGACATTCCGCTCATACAAGCTACAATTCCAAAGCCATCGCCGTCCACGCTCGTCCTCGTCTGCGGACCGGACCAGATGATGGTGAAGCTGGTTGGTTCTGCACCGATGGTATTGCGAGCCATGTCGGGTGGTCTCGCCTATCAACCCTCTGGTACCGTATTGAATAACTTGGCGGATGTTTCGGGATACCTTGGAGACTTGGGGTACTTGAAGGAAATGGTGTACCGTTTCTAGAGACTTAAGCAGCAGAGCGTCGCCGGATCTGCGCGCTGTTCACGGCCGAAAGGAATACTGAAACTCTAAAGAAGGACAGTACCTTGAGGGAAGCAAGTCTGATCGGAGTCCGTTGTGCACTGGCAAAGGAGGAGAGGGTGGGGAACGGGTAGTCTTCGTGGTGGAAGGCTAGCCATCAATGGCACTGGTCGGGTGAATCGTAGGGGATGCAGCTGTCGTTCTCCAGATCGCACTCTACGACGACGCAGAAGCGTCAGCTCAGGCCTACGTGTTTCGTCATTGCACGCAACTATCTCGTTGTTTTGTTTTTCATTCGCAGTAACGGAGGTGAAGTACTGCGCAGCCTGTCGGTCGTCAGTATTCAAAGCCCGATTTGGTGCTTCATCAACGCACGCTTTCATTCTAGTTTTAGGCGTTCAGCCTTCCCTTGACGTTTCCCATCGCGGCGGCAAGGGCTGGGGAACATGAGGAAGGACCAGTCGTTTGCACTCAGAATACTACTATCTTAGTAGAGAGAGGGGCGCTTATACTTGAGATCCCAATTCGCTGGGCTTCGACCCTTCCAGATGCGATAGGGCAAAGTGGCATGCCGAACGTTAAAGGGTAGAGGGAGAGTCGAAAATGGGGGACGATGCTACTCGCTCCATTTTGGTCTCTGTTTTCTTCTTCTTCCTTGCATTTCACAGTTCATCAACGCACCACTTACTGCGTGGAGTGGCGTGTGGTGGAGAACACTCTTATCGCGTATTCTGAAGAGTACATTTTTCGGCTTGTCTATGCGTATGGTGACATGTTCGTCAGCTATCTGGGGTGTCCATACGACTCCTCTTCATGTTCCGCCCGCCGCGGTATGATCGCCCTCCAGGGGGCTGCAGGTTATGTTTGATTTGCAGAGAGGGAGTTAATTGAAAGTTTTCGCAGTCGATGGGCGGTGCTTTTGGCTTGTATGTGCTCTGCAGCTCTCATCTCTTGAGTGCTCCTCCCCATTCATCGGTCACTGTCCCATTTGAGGGATCCCCTGCTCCCTCGTCTTTCTATTTTTTAGCGTTTGCCGCACGCACACACGCAAAAGAACACAGTTGGAGATGTCTGTTGAATGGCGTATGCGGTGGCATGCTTGAGAGGAAGATGCTTCTCTTCTTGAGCCAGGATGGCAGACAGAAAAAGGGGAAGAGTGTGGGTCGAGAAGGGTCGAAGAAAACAACGGATAGAGGCAAGGCACGAGGGAAGTCGCTACGCCTCTTCTTTTCGTTTCCTCTTTCCACCACCCGAGTGCGCTTCCTTTCCCTGAGGCTGCATCTTAGTGTAGCCCTCCATCCTCTCTTGTTCTGAGGGACGGAATGATAGTGCACGCCTTCTTCGCTACTTCGTTGAGCGGTCTACGTGAAAAACGATAACACGCACGGAGAAGACGTCGTGTTTGGAAAATTCTTTTTTGTGGGGGGAAAAATCGGTATGGATTGCGTGCGCTCCCTCCTCGTCCCCCCGGAAGCTCGACGCGGAGATGTTCGTTTGATTGCCATTTAGCGTTCTCTTCAGCCACCTATTTTCGGATCTGACTTTTTCTGCTGCCCTGTACGCGGCCTTTCAGAATTACACCTTGGATTTAGGGAAGAAAAAGGGGGAAAGGCCGTACAGACGAACGCGATAACTAGGCGCCGATTATGCTTCTATGTATATTTTGACGTAGAGAAGGCGCGAGCGAAGGGATATTTTTTTTAGTGGCTCGCACACCTGTGAGCAGCCCCAAAACATCGTCAACCCCCCCCCACTTCGTCTCATGAGTACTAAAGAGGAGCAACGGAGGGATGCGAAGTAACGGGCAGATATCAATTGAGTTTAAAGCTAGTACTTTTGAAAGCGAAGAAATAGCTCCTCCTCTAACGAGACATCTATTTTAAGCTCTCCGTCGTTGCACAGAGAGGAAGCAGCTGGCATCCCTGTGTGGAAGATATTGACAAAGCAATCCTGTTTGACTCCCTCGGGTTCCATTTTCTCCTTCAATGAGCTGTGATTCATTCTTCGCGGTGAAGCAGTTCAGCTCCACGTCGAAAACAGAAAAGCAAGTGAAGATGACGTAGCATTGCCTTTCCTCCCTCTCGACCATATTCGCGTTGTGCGGCTTCCGTCCGGTAAAACGGTAACAGAAGAGGCGACCGCATGTCTGTCGCCGAAGGACCGATTGCATTTTCCCGTCACGTTTTCCCTTTTTATATTTCACTTCTGTGAACTTATGAAGCGAGGGGATGGAGAGTAAGGAGGAAATGTCTTTCTGCTCAATGTGTGGTGTGAAAGGGGGAGGAGCAGGTGGAGGGTAGCGGTTTTGTCGGGAGAAGGCTACCTGTGAAAGAGAGAGATGCAGCTACAGTGCAAACGCATTTCTTTTCTAGGTAGAGACCTCGTTGGGGGGTGGAAAGGGATACGTGGCGATGCTTGCACGTGGGTTTCGTTGCACACCCTGCCGCTCTCCGTGTTCGTGAGGATACCCTTCGGCACCTACAAATCGAGCCTGCGCTTTGGATATCGCCCAACTTCAGCCTGACTCCTCCTCGGACTCCATCCCGCCACATGGTGATCAAACGGATTCTGCGAGGCGAAATAGGGGAGTGGAGATGACATGCTGCTCGCAAGACTGCCTGAGCCACGCTGCGCTGGGGAGGAGTTGTTAACTTCAGTAGAAACGTGGAGAGCGACGATATGCCGTTGTTCTTCCCCCCTCCTTCGCTTCTCAGTTTTATCGCTCTGATCGTACACACTACCGCATGCACGACTACCTGGCGTCCATTTCTTCATCTCCCTGCCTCTACAATCCCGCAGACAGTGGAAGACGGTCAAGAAGAATTACGCTTCTCCCCGCCACCACACTTATCTTTCCGCTTTCCCCTCCTATTCTCCGACACTTCACCCTACCGACTTTTATCGAAGCTTTAGTGGGCAATTCTTTGGAACGGTGAGCTTTTCTCTCCAGACGGTGTGCTCTCTCCTCCCTGCTGCATGGATTAGGCAAGTCCATTGATTCTTCATTCCCCCTCCCCCCGAACCCACCGTTCACGTTTTGAGGTGTTCACTTCTTCTTTACCTTCCCCCCTCCCAACTTGCTTTACCTCTCACGTTCCTGCAAGTGTTGACACGTGCGCGCCCTCGTTGGAGGTACTGATGTCGACCCAGCCACACCAGAGGAGAGCTCGAAACGCTGCATCGGAAGATCATCCACAGCGTGAGGTCCTTCTTGCAGGCAGTGCAGCCGCTGACCTCCCTCCCGGAGCACCCTCCCCCTCTCTCTCTGGTGCGTCTTCTACGGGGCATGCGACTTCTCACTCGCGCGCTTCTCAAGCCCAGAGTAGGGTGCCGTTGTTTTTCTTCAATGCCTCACTGGCGGGAGTGTGTGGAGCTCTTTCAGGTGTGGTGGGGAAGCTCGCGGTCGAGTCGTCGACGGTGCCCACTCTTGTCCGCACGGGTAGTCTTTTTTTGAGCGTTGGCCCCTCCACTACTGGAATGATTCAGTCGATAGCACCGTGGGTGCTGCGCGCCATCTTTTTCCTGATGAATGCCATGCTGACGGGATCCATGTGGCGCTTCTATCTTAAGGCGCTCTCGCAAGGTCCTACTCCCGTCTGTCAAATCCTCAACACGGGCACCAACTTTGTCGTCAGCGCATTGGCGGGCCTTGTCCTGTTTGCTGAGGAAGTAACGCCGTTGTGGGGAGTAGGAGCACTTCTCATCGTGCTGGGCTTGGCTCTGGTGGTCTCAGACCCGCAGGTGCGGCTATAGAACGCCGCAATATCCGGTATCCCAGCCTGTATCGGAGGCGCTGTGGATTAAGAAAACCGCGAACGGAGGGGCGAGGGGTGGATGGAGTACCAATGGCTGGCGGAGGGTGGCGCCACCGGTATTTTCATGCTTCAGAGCTACTGCTCTGATGATACGGGGTAATCCCGAGGCAGAACGGTCGCGACCGCCTCCGTGGTGGCCCACGTAAGTCAAGGGAATGAGAAGAAATATGAAGGGCGGGGCGGCTCTCCATTCTCCGTGGAGCTGTCAGAAAGACGAAAGACGGCCAGCTGCTCACGCGCAGCACTTGCAATGATTTCTGTGAAACTGCAGCGGCACTCGCGCAAGTTGGATAAGAAAGGCTGAGCGTGTGTGCTATCTGGGAGGTTTCTTTATGACTCAGCACCGTCGCCCAGTGAACAGAGCATGGCGTAGACTTAAAACTGCGCCCCCCCCCTCCGGTATAGGACCTGGGTGGAACACCTCTCCGTTGGATGTGTTCCTCTGACCCTCTGACCGCCCTACCCAATTCGGCGAGAACGTTTCAGCGCCACTCTGGTGCTAAAACGAACATCTGCATCTTTACCACATGTGCATGGAACCCCGTTACAACATCACACATACGCCTCTTCCTCCGTGATCCCCTCTTTCTCGCGCACTGACACTTGTCTGTGGATCCACAAACCTTCCCCTCCCTCCTGCCCCGCCCTCCACAAACGCATACCCTACCGTCACCGCAATGAATTCACGACCCCTCTCAACGCTTCTGCCATATCTCCGCCACTCCGTCGCAAGAGTAGTGAAATATCCATTCTCTTCAACATTCACACACCATCAAAACCTCCTTTCTGTAGCGCATCTTCTAACCTCCTCCTCTCCCTCACCTTTCCTGGCCAACTCAGTTCCTTCGTCATCAGAAGCAAAGCTCGACACACACCTCTCTGCTTCCTCCGTTGTGATTGTCCTTCATCAGCCTGCTCGTGAAGAAACAGGTACGTCTTCGAGCCTCTCCATTCCTTCTACTCTTTCCCTTCAGCATCGTGTCCTTTCAGGATAGCAATGCGGAGTCATGCTCGTGCGAAAGCAGAGGGTAATCCGTTGCAGCCTCGCACCACGCATTACGAATGGGGTGGACCAATCGGAAGTCTATTCACGGTGGCGCTGCTGCCAACACTGGTAGTGTCTCTCAACTGCCTCTGTGTGGAAGAGCAGTGCAGTGTACTGCAGGCCGTGCAATTGCCGGCGCTGATGAAGCAGACTGTGCTGAGTGCTCTCCCGCAGCTTCCAAAGGCTATCGGTATAGAGCTGGCATGGCTGGCTGCTCATGCCATCTTCTCGGTGCTGCCGATTGGCAATTTGGTTCATGGAGGGCAGCTGCGCAACGGAGAACGACTGACCTATCGGATGAATGCCATCCATGCCTTTGTGATATGTCATACAGTACTGTTCGTGTTGCATTACCAATCCGTCATGAGTTTGGCCTCATTGGCGGACCTCTATCACGCTCTGATGATCGGCGCCATTCTGATCTCCTTCTTCATGTCCGCCGCACTGTACATCGCATCTTATCGGAGCGACAAAGTGCTGACCGCGCTAGGTGGTAACAGCGGCAATGCGTTCTATGACTTCTGGGTTGGCCGTGAGCTGAACCCTCGGACTGGCCCACTTGACTGGAAATTCATGTGCGAACTGCGTCCGGGACTCATCGGGTGGAGCGTCTTGAACTGGGCCTTCGTGTGCAAATCGATGGAACTTGGGACGGTGACCCCGAGCATCGTGATCATTGCCCTCTTACAGTCCTTTTACGTCATGGATGGACTTTTCCTGGAGGCAGGCAATTTGACGATGATGGACATCGTGACAGACGGGTTCGGCTTTATGCTGTGCTTTGGTGACCTTGCGTGGGTGCCTTTCACATATACACTTCAGACGAAGTACCTCGTCCACCACCCAGCGCAACTATCGCCGCTGCATATGGCCCTTAGTGCCTTGCTGTCTATCACGGGTTATATGATTTTCCGCGGGGCCAACACGGAGAAGGATCGGTTCCGCAGCAATCCGCAGGATAAGCGTGTGCGGCATCTGCGCGTGATGAAGACGTCCAAAGGCAAGTCGTTGATCATCTCCGGCTTTTGGGGGATGTGCCGCCATCCAAACTACGTGGGTGACTGGCTCATGGCTCTCGGCTGGGCATCGTTCACCGGGACCGCCGAGCTGCTTCCATATTTCCACCCAGTGTATTTCGGATGCCTCCTCCTCCATCGCCAGCTGCGGGACGAGCAGCAGATGCTGGAGAAGTATGGGGAGGACGATTGGAAGAGCTTCTGCTCCGTGGTGAAGTACCGCCTCATTCCGTACATTTATTAGGAGTGAGGGAAGAGAAGGGGGGAGAGGTTGTCGCCTGATCTCCGTGTGCCACGGGGATTGTGGGTGCGTCTCGATCTCTCGCGTACATGTGGTACTCCCCCTCCTTCCCAGGAGCCTCCCCGCAAGTCGACCCGCTTCTCTTCCTTTACTTGCCGCTGATAGGCGCGATGCCGAAAGTGGTGCGGTGTTCATCTCTTCCGCTTCCTCCCCCTCGATTCACATTTGCACCCTTACCTAAAGAAAGAGAATTCCTTCTTTTGTGTGTATGTGCGTGTGAGCGTAGGCACTACGGATGGGTGAGGAAGGACCTTCGTCTTCTCGAACCGTACACGGAGGGCACGGAAAGAAGAGGACCGGCCGTCCGAATGGGGTCGATGTCGATGTTTTACGAGGGGAGCTTCGACGCATATGCCTCGCTGCGTTTGACGTTCCACTGGTAGGTGGGCTAGCACCTCGTTGCGCTACCGCTAGCTGGCGCTTACCGTGACCAAAACAACATAAAAATTCCCCCTTTTCTCCCCCTTTTTTTCTCTGAGGTGAAACAACCGAATCATTGAACGATGACGCAAATTCTAGGCCTAGATTGCAGAGCACCCGTGCATCTGATCGTTGACGTCGGCTGCTGCAGCTGATGTGTCGGTGGCAAGGGTGCAGTGCAAGCACCTCGCGAGACGGAATCTGATACGTAGCTCTTCCACGTCACCGCTCCGTAGTGTTCCGCTTCCTGCGAAACACCATATATATGTATATGTACATTCTCTTGCTCTCATCAGGTCTCTTCTCGCCCATGACTTTCTCCTCCCCTCTTTTCCTTTTAAAAAAATTATCGCCGGACATCGCTCGTAACTTCCAGGCTGATAAAAAAGGCGGGCTTTTCACAGTCCACCAAAGACGGTTCTTTTTTGCCGGGTGCTGCAACCTAGTTCTTTGCTTAGCCTTCAGGAAGTGAGCGAAGCGGGAAAAGGCAAGAGGAGAGAGGAGGGGGTAGACCTTTTTTTTTAAGGGCACAGCTTCGAAGAACTTGCCGGGAACATCTACCGTGGACGGGCCTCCATTCGTGTCAAGCTCTTTATAGCAAACGACGACAGAACCTTGCCTTGACCTGATACCAGAAGTGGTTTCTCGCTCTAAGAGGACATTTATCTGAACGGCTTCTCTTTATATGATGGCAATCATCACTTCACTTCCCTTTCCCACAGACCGACCAACCAGCGCCCCCTCCCTCCCTCCCTCCCTCCCCCCCCCTTCCCCTGAGGAAGAGGGTATCAGATTACGCAGGTATTCCGCGGTGACTTCCACACCAAAAGGTACCGTTCTCTGTAGCGAGGAAGTGGTGAATAAAACTCCAGCAGGAGGAAAATTCCTCGTCCTCCCCCCCCCTCCTCCCCCGAAAAAAAAAAGATTCACACCGGCATAGATTTGCTCATAGATCTCTCTTCAATACCGCACATAAACGAGCACGCGTCTATGCATGCATACATATTTTCATATATCCATACATACAGGCACAAACTCTTCACGTCGCGCCGCGCCGACGTGCTTTTTTCTATTATTTTAACTTTTCATTCGGGGTTTTCTCTGATCACTGTACCTTCCCCTGCTGCGGAGGAAGGAAGTGCAAGAAGGAAAGCGGGTGTGCAACAGAGTTTCCGTAATTATTTTATCCTTCGCTGCTCATTTTTTTTCTTTTCAGTGCTTTGTTTCGTGCCCTACTCGCGTGGGACTCCAAGGCAACAACGGGAAAGCCCCAAGCTCACCGAGGTACTTCCATCCACCCTTGCTGCTATCACACGATAATCTGGTGTTTCGAACTGTATCGGCGGAACACCCTCTCACCCGATGACCTGGGTGCATGTAGAGAGTAGCGGGGGGTATCGATACGCGGCGCCTTCCCATGGGCGCGCGACACCCTATCTCCACGGACTTCCACAACTCTTTCAGTCGCCGCTTCAGCTTCGGCAGCTGCACACCTTCACCTCCCTCAGTGCAAATAACCCAGCTGTAACGTTCGATGGAGCATCTGGAGTGATGAGTGATCACGGCTTTGCAGAAAGTCTGCCCTGCTGCGTGTTGATCGATCAGAGAGATTTGGGTGGCCGTCTGGGTATTACAACCGTCGCAGTAGGAGATGAAACAGATGGTGATGATGCCGGCGCGTACGGTCCTCAGCTGCAGCGTATGCTAGGTCGCGTCTTCACAATCCTTGATAGCACAAATAACCGAGGAGTGCAGATACTACTGGATGCGTTGTGCACGCGCGCCCCCGATCCACTGACATTGGAGGCTCGTGCGGAGGCAGCTCTTGTGAAAGAAGATGACGGCGGGCGTCGCGTGCCACTAGCGCTTCACGCCAGGCGCGTACAACGCAGCACCACACCAGCGAGTTATCTTGACGCTGGGGCTGCATGCATAGCGATGGAAGAAGCAAATGTTACCGCGAAAGACACGGCGTCAAACCGTCAATTCTTGCGAAGGCTCACTCACGATCCTCCCAATGATGATGATGGTGATACCTTACACGGTGAGTCTCCGGAACCGATGATACTCCGGCCTCTGTCCACTAATACAGCGGGACCTCATCCGTCTATCCACTCAGCAGGTGCGCACCATAATAAAGAGCCTTGGGATGGGCAGGCGTGCAACAAAGCATCGGCAAGGACCCCCATCAGCACCGTGACTGCCGCAGCAACCGAAAAACCTCCGCAACAACCTTTAAACTATATGGCAGCTCTGCGTCGCCGCTCTCTGCTGTTCTTCGTTCCTCAAGATGTGGTTCCCTTGAGCATGTTAGCAGCCCGCGTCCGGATCGCTGGGCCTGCGGGAACAAATTTCACAGGAGTGGAGGCCCCCAACGCCGGCGCATGGCCGCTTTGGAAGACGCTGGGAAAAATATCTGAACGCGTGCACGCGGGAAAGAATCTGCACGGCTGCACCATGTCTTGCGACTGCTACTCCGCAGCGAACTTCACTGTGAAAGGAGTCGAGCTACACTGCACATCACATTTACGCGGAAGCGCTAACAAAAAGTCTCTATGTGAGAACAGCGCAGACTGGACCGCAGTCGCGCGGGCTGCCGAGGAGTCTGCAAGAATCATTCTTCTGGTAGTCATGCGGTTACTCTCCGGCAGCGAAAGAACTGTGGGGAGCAGTGACCGCGCTGCACTGGAGCGTTTGCTTTTGCAGGATTTGTGGGATGAGGACAGCGGTAGAGCAAGTCATGGGTCTGATCCACCACCACCCGACAGGGGCGGCCATTCCCTTGATCACTGCGCGCCGCGACCAGCGACGGCGGCTGTACCGTATGTGGCTGCTTACTCGCCCTCTGGGTTGCTTGTCGCCTCCTCGTCTTTTCGCAGACGAATCGATCACGAAACGCATCTTTTATTAGCAGCTGCTGCCATTGATCGCCTCGCCTGTCACACCCCTCCTCAACCGACCACGCACTCGATCGCGTCGGACCGTTCGTCAACAGCCGGTGTCTTCAGTTGGGCAACCTGGCCGATACGCCTGCGCACCGATGGCTCACCCACGCCTGGAAACGTGTTCGACGTTCTTCTCCTTGCCATTGGGGATGCGCTGGCGATCTACCTCATCTTTCCACGTGTGCCATTGACGTCGCCGCGATTCTCCACGGCGACGTTGGCGTCGGTGCAGGCGCTTCTTGTGGCTATGGTGGGCAGACCGATATCACCACGAAAATCCTCACCGGATGTGCCACGAGTTCTCATGGATGCTCTAACCTACACCTGTACCCACAGTACCGCGGCATATACCTGCGACTTTCACGACGCACTCTACGCTGTGACAACTTTGGAGGAAGCGCTGACCTTTGATAGTGTTCCTACAGAGCCGTCGCTAACTCTTGCCCCTGGAGGAGCTGCCTCGCTAGGAATGCCGCATCCGCACGGAGAAACACAAGGATTAGGACAGAACGTACCGTCGGTGCGAGCATCGTCAGGTGCCGCGCATTGGAACAACACGGCTGAACGGGCGACTGTTTCACCAGCAGTCGCAGCATCACAAGGGAATCACCTCCAGAAGCGCGTCGCCGGCAACTTCATAGAGAAATCAATACGCCCCAAGAAAAAAAGCGGTGGTGGTGGAGCGCACCCGCTAGAACGACTTCTCGCTAAATTATTCTCCTGTCTTCCTCTATGTCAGCACCGCTCAGACAAATACTTAGCGTCATCTCGTCAGCGCTACCTCACTGTAGCACAACAGCAGTCTGATGTGTACGTCAACGACATGAAAAGCGCAACCATGGCCTCATCGTCCTTGGTGACAAACCGGCAGCGTGCACCGCCAATAGGCGCAGATGGCGCCGCTCTAATGCAGATGTCGTTGGCATCCTTTTTATGTTACGCGGCGGCGCTGGTAACTCGGAATGAACTTGGAACACTGCGACTGAGTCAGGAATGGGGTTTGCACTCGTTCTTTTTTCTCCAACGGCATGCTGCGCCTGCAGCGCGCCATAAGCCACCGTGTGGCTCCCATGGAATGATGTCCATCTGCGGCTGTCTGAACACAGCACATGCTGATCCCACTACCCTGCCTTCGTTGTGTTCCATGTCAACACGCTACGGCATTTCTTTTGCGCGTCACCGTCTGCAGCAATCGTTGTGCCCTGCAGCTGTGCTACCCGAAGAATGGGCTGACGTGGAAGGCGCAACTGATGGCTGTGGGGGAGGCGTCACATTTTTGGAAGACCCGGCGTTACTGCTCCCACACAGTGCCATCAGCATCGATCACAACGCGTGCGATGCCGTGGGCGAAGGGGTTTCCCGCTCACTTGACCCCCGATCCTCAGAAGAATTGATGCAGGTCTCTCTCCTTCCCACGTGGAGCATCCTGCAGATCGCCCCAGCTGAGGAACTGCAGCAGGCAGAGTCGACAGACTCAGGTGAAGACTATGTCGCGTTGCCTCATATTTCACTTGTTGCGAATACGGAACTTCATAAAGCCGTACCTGCAGGTGCAGTGGAAGATGCGCAGCTCGTGACTTCACTCCGCTATGTAATACCCTTAAAGAAACGACGCCAAGGTAACCGAACTCCTTCTTCACCGACCATGCAGCTCGCGGCGTCTAATGTGTTTTTCGCAGAAAAACACGCAGCAATGGAAGCAACACCGTCAACAGATGCAGGGAGACTCCAGCAAAGTGGGGATAGTGCATTTTGTGCGGCCCCAAAAGCCCGTAAGTCCTCCAAATCGAAAGCAGCACGGTGGCAAGTGGAGGCGCTTGTGAACATTTGTGGGGACCTAACCGGTGATCGTCTTGACATTGTGACCGATGCTCTTCTACAGTATCCCCTGTCGAGCTCCTCGACGGCAAAAATGGGTGCGCGCATAAAGGAGCTCGAAAAAAAGGTTGCATCGGCGCCCGCAACAGCCCACTTCGATGATGCGCCATCAGATAGCGAATGTGCTGTGTATGCGCCGCGTGTGATGGCTGAGCTGTGCGAGTCCCTGGCGTTGTGCCAAGACGCAGCACTCACACTCATAGAAGGAGCCACACAGGTGGAGTAGCGACTTCAGGACCCCGAATGCCGAGGTATTCGGGGTAGAAGGGCCCACGCCGCGTTCGCATTCCGAGACCTCCACGCAGGGAGTATGAAAAAATCAAAACGGATTGTTCTTTCATGCCTAGATCTCCCGCCCCCTCCTCCACTTTTTATTTTTCAGGGACGGAGCCTTATGCAAGATTCGGTGCATGTCTTTCATCTTTGAGGGAGTGATGCCGGCCAAAAGGGGGAGGGGGAGCTGTCCACAAGAGTAATTCACGTTCAGCAACAGAGCAAGCAGTACGAATCCGTGGATCGTGTCTTTGTGATGGGGCCAATCGGTCCTGTAGACCGGTCAACGCACCCACAAAAGAACATCCTTTATATGTATATATATATATATATACGATGTGTGCAGTAATGCATCGTCTTTGAGGAGCAGAGTTTCGGGTTTACTGTGCTGTAACGCTGCTGCTCTTTTTGATCTCCGGTGTTAGAGAGGGGCATGCGTTCTTCCAGCGTGCATGCCTACGCACGAGTGTTCAGAGCACCCCCACGCTCCAGTTCGTTCGACAACCTCTCTCCTTTTCTCTCCCAATGTTGGGGAAGAAAGCCCGGCAGAGTAGTTTTTTGATGCGCCAACCCTCTCCTCTCTCTCTCTCTCTCTGGTCACACACGCTGATCCCTCTTCATTGATAGCTTGACCGCATGTATCAAGCGGAGAATCTCGCCCTTCTCTCTTTCGATAGCTGAGCGTTTTCTGCACTGCATTGAATAAGCCGAATATTTTATGGGGAAGCGAAGGATGCAGCGAGAGACCTCTTGACGGCTCCGGCTCTCGCTCCCTACCCTACGCGCAGGTATTCCTCGTCGTTTGATGAGGTTGAGTTTGTGACTTCCTCCTGCCAGAATATAAACTGGGGCGCTTTCCCATGTCGAGAGGGAAGTTCGAATCCCTCGCCTAATATTGCCGCCGTCGCGTTGGATGTTGTAGCGTCTTTTTGAATAAGGCGGCCCTTCCTGGCAATTTTAAGTTCATCTTGACGCATCAGATAATCCGGACATGTCCCGTTAGTGCATCTGCACTTGTCTCGATCTCCTCCCTTTTCACCCTTCAGGTGAATTTCACCCTGCCCATCCACAGCTGTAACACAAGCCTCGCCCACACTGTCTTTCCCGCCCGATTCGGTGTCGAAACAGCAATGTCGGTTACGCCGGGATCTGCAGAAGAGCTATACGAGATGGTCTGCGCCATTCAAAAGGAGCAAACGATCACGCAGGCGGAGCTGCGCGCGGTGCAGAAGCGCACAGAGGAGCTGAGGAACGAGCTGCACTGCCGGGAGACGGCCATTCAAGCGGAGCTTGAAAAACGGGTCGAGCACGCAGAGGCACTCAGCATCGTGGACGCTAAGCGCAAACTCGAGGAAGCGTGTGCCGCCGGCGCCGCGAGGGCAACTACGGACGCTTCTGTGGAGCTGCAGGCAGAAACCATCTCCTTTGTCAAGGCTTGTCAGGAGCACGTGCTGTCTCAAAAAACTTCGAAGTCTCCTCTTCAAACAGCACATTCGCAAACCACCAAATCAAGCAGCTGTTCCGCTCCTTCTTCCATCTTCAGTGATACGCCGAGGCGAATCAGTGATACCTGGTGTTGTGCACCTGCTCTGCAGCCCACGGCTCTGCTTCTGCTTCTCGCGTCTCTCAAGGAAAAATTATGCGTTTGTCTAAAAGCAGCCGACGTGGCCACGACACCGAGGCATGGTTCTTCTGGACACCTTCTTATGCGTGCTGCGGCAGCCATGGACCTCTCCGTGGATGCTGATGCAAACTTTCCGTCCTCCACGTTCACGAGGGCGGAGAATAGGGAAGCAGAGGATCCCTGCCCACACACGGCTGCTCACAGCGACTCGCCTCGTTTGGCCTCGTTGACAGACGACGTATGCGATCACATCCGAAACTCTCTAACCGCTGCGGAGGAGCGGAAGCGTATTGAATTCGCTCCTGAGCATTGTTTCGAGAAAGTGACGGCTGTGCCGGCCACAAACGCCAACCGAGAGGCGAGGCTCCCCCGTGTCCTTTGCACTCCCTCCTCGAAATCTGGTGCCGCGCAGGCAGGGCCTCTGCTCTATGGCCCCCAGCGGACCGACTCGCCTGCGTGTTCGCCCATGCGTAGTGCGCCGCCGCTTGCGCGGCGCTGTGGCGCCTCGCTCACCGTCCGCATCGCGTCACGTTCTGCATCCCTAGTCGCGGAGGCTGCTGCCCTCGGTGCAAAGCGGCAACGTACGGCTGATGCCGCTGCGATCGTACGAGACACCCCACCATCGAAGCTTACAAGAGCAGAAATGGAGAGCAGTAGCCACTCTGAATGCGAGCCCGTTGGTGTTGGCACTTTGCCCAGGCGAGAACATGCGGTTTCAGAGAGCGTCACTGGGGCAGTCCTCCCGACCTGCAGACGTGTCGCAGCCCCACCCAATCTACCAGTGTGTCACCGAGAGCAATCACGGCGATGTGATGCCACGGATGGAACTCGAACAGCACGACGTACAGTTTGGACGTGGAAGTGCAATTCTAGCGCGTAAACGATATCTGCTTGCTACGGAGGCGGCTGTCTTCAACGCAAGTAGCTAAGCTCTGGAGTCTGCGGAGCCAACGTGCGGGGCGACTTGACTCTTCGAGGGCAGAGCACACGATATCCCCTCCCCCTTTCCTGTGTCACATCCTTCCTTCGCGAAAACGATGTCCTTTTTCCTGAACGATGGGATCCTGCTTCTACAGACTTCACTTGCTAAGCGCCACGATGCTTCACGAAATAATTTTTTGTCATTATTACTTCATTGTGTTTTCCACTGCTTGGCTTCTCTAGCCCCTCTCCCCCTTCTTTTCTTACTTTTCTCTTGCAGCGATGTATTTCTGATGAAAGGAAACTTCTCGCACAACTTTTTCCACCGCCCGCGCCTTTCCCTTTTGGTGAGAGGTCAAGGGTGCTGTCAGCACGCAGTAGCACGAGTCGGTCAATGGCAAACTCGCCCAAGTACAAGCACTAAAGAACAGGAGTATAATGCGCAGGCCAAGGCGGCTGTAAAGCAGATTGCCTAACGCCTATGCTCCGGCTGCACCCCTTCTGCCAATGACTTTTCTTTGGGGGCTTAGCGTCCCCAATCGCTGAGGCCACACGTTGGCCAATTCCCGAGCCGAGGGGGGAGGACAGGGGCAATCAGTAGATGATTCATGCGAGCACCCTGATGGGTGCTCGTGTTTCTTTTTTTACCAAGATAAAGAAACATAAACCCGTCGAGATGGCTTTCGATGCTAAGCAACGCAGAAAGCAGGTTTTTCCCCTACCCAGCCGCCTCCCCTCTGGAGCCTTCAAATTTGTTCGCTTGGCATCCTCGCTTCCTTTGCGGTGCTATTCATGCTCTCCATCCTCCTCCTTACTCCATATTGTTATCCTCTTATATTTCAACCGTGCATGAATCGGGCTCACACATCTCTATGCATGAACGTGGATGCGCTCTGGGATGGATGTGCGTTCGGGCGTCTGCAACCACCATCTCTCCTTTGTCCATCCATAGCTGTCGCAACAGCCACAACGTTAGCAGTATTGTGATTTTGTAGTAGTGCCCGCATCGCCCCACTCTCGCTGCCTGCTGCCTCTTCTTGGAGTCGAGGATTGCGCACAGGATCTTGGCCGTAAGTGTTCTTTTTTGTTTAGCTCGGATATCTTTCTCTCACCTCCTTCCTGTGAAAGGGTTTTTCGAAATACTGACCGTCTTCGACGGAGACTGATTGCCACTTTCACCTACAGGTTTTTCATTTTTTTTGTTCGGAGATTCCCCGCTTGGGCGACGTGAGGCCGTGATTCGTGCAGAGATACACCTCTATCGACAAGTTCCGTTGTCTTCTATTTTCCCCCTTTGGATAAGTGAATATGCGTTGCGACTCTCGTATTGGCCTCTCTTCTCCCCTGTTCGCCCTGACAGCCGTACACCCTGAAGAGACGACGCGCCTATAACGAGGGCGACACGTCCAGCGTCTCCAACTTTCAGGCTATTGAGTTTAATCGTCATATAAGTACATCTGTGGAAGCCCAACAGAGAAACATCCTTCGGCTGCTCTGCTTCGCCGTCCTTCTTTTTTCTTCCATGGTGATGCAAGATCTTCCTATTGTTTCTCCGCCCTTGTTTTCCCCTGCATCCGAACTTGTGAGGTACACAGAGACACACATACACAGATACCGTGGCGTGTTCCCTGAAACAAAATTGTCGGCTGCTTTCGAGCTTCCCGCTGGCATCCTTCCCTCTTCTTCTTCTCCTTTCATTTTTCCTTTCACCTTCGGCTCATCCTTTCTGCCTCTCTCTGGAGGCGTTCGATGTGAAACCATTCCAGCATTATCACCCTGATATATCGTGGCTGTGCATGAGCGAGATTGGCTGCTCGGGGTATCCCTTTCGCTTTTCCTTCCGCCCATCTCAAAACCGGGCAAACTTTTTTTTGGATATAAACATTTTGGGGGTCGGCTAGAAGATTTTTTTTTGTTTGGTGGTCAACCGGTCTTGCGTCTCCGCTTCCACCTCCTCCTGATACCCGTGGCCAAGTTGCATCGCTCAAGATTGTGCAGTCCTCTTCTCCAGTTGCCGTGCTTTCAAACTGGGCTCCCTGGTCTTGGCCATTGAAAAAAAAAGCATTGCATTGTTTCCCTTCTTGTTTGCTTGGGTCGCTGTTGGTTCGCGTCTCTTGGACGCAAGAGTCAGCTTCCCCCCCCCACTTTTTGTTTAGAGAGTGGAGAGGAACCGCTCTCCCCATCCTTCCTTTTTTTCCTCCACGCTGACCCCTGTCCCGCTGCCATTGTCTCTTATGTTTCTTGTCTGTGGGAGGAGGTGATGCCACTGATTAGTGTGTGGGTGACTGGCATTTTTTTTCGGGGGTAGAAGAAGGCCTCGCATCAGCGTACTTCTACCCTTCCCTTGCAGCGCAGGATTTTCCCCCTACTCTCTTTTCTTTTCATGCGCTACGGCTACTCCCTTTTTTTTTTCCGTGTGTGTTTGTGGGTGACGCTTCTTTGGTCGCCTTCCTCCCAGTGTACGACGAAACAATTTCTCAGTTTTTGTTTTTATCCGCCTCGATCGAATCTTGAGGCGGCAAGGGACGGTGGCCGCGAATATTCGCAGAGACATCGATGCTTAAGAGTCTACACTCAAGCAGTTCCTCATCGGAGCCGGGCACACCGGCTACTTCGCCACGGACAACGTCCCGAGCTGTGGACCTCAACGGTGCTACCGGTGAAAACAGCTCTACGTACAACCGTAGAGCTAGTATAACAGCTGTGGCGGGCGGTAGTGCTAGCTGCAACAGCTTTAATTATAACAGCAGCGCTACTATCGGCAGCTCCTTGGCCTTCCACATGCCGAATGTTGGCGTTTATGCTGCAAACGGTGGCCCCATGATGAGCCCCCGTAACAACGCATCTGGAAAAGGAAAAAGATATGGACTGCAGATCGCTGCAGAGGATTCCGATGCCGACGAGGACACCAGCGCCTCCATCACCGGAGGGAATCTGCGGGACACTGCACGAGACGGAAATTCGGACTTTGGAAACAGTGGCGATCATTTTCCCGTCGTCGTCGCACAGCCCGCCAACGCAGTGATGCTCGCTGCCGCATCCACGGCTGTGGTGGTCGCATCAGCGACGACTCGAGAGAGCCTAGTGCAGTGGCGCAAACCCCCACGCTTGGTACTTTTTCGAGACTGGTACATCTCTCGTCATTGCAATGAACAGCAGGTACAATGGATCAGCAAGATCCAGAAACTCTGCCTCCCTCTCCAGCCACTGATCGTGCGCTACTTTCAGATGTGGAGCTTAACCGGGGAAGCGGAGTTTTATATGCTGTTTATACCAACCGTGGTGTGGCTCGGTACGCCACTCGACGGCGTCCAGGTGGCTTCTCTGTTGTGCGTGAGTCAGTATGTGACGGGCACTGCGAAAGATGCCGTGTGCTGCCCGCGCCCGCCCTGTCCGCCGCTGCAGCTGTATGGCAAGCGGTCAACTCACGATAAAGAGTACGGGTTTCCGAGTACACATTCGAGCCATAGTGGGGTATTCTCATTCTTTGCCTACTGTCAGCTTCTACAACTGTTCCCTGACCACGGCTTTCTGTGCTGGCTCGCGGCCGTCTTCTACTTTGCTAACGTGAGCTTTTCGCGCATCTATCTAGGTATGCACTGGATGGCGGACCTCCTTGGCGGTTGGGCTGTTGCCTTCCTCAGCATTCTCTTCCACGTTGCCTTCCTTGACAAGTGGGAGCGATTTATATTGGAACGCAAAGACCCACCTTGGTGGGCATATGTGTTAGTGTACGTCACGCTTCACATCTTCTCCATCATTCACGCAACTCCACACGATCGGTGTCCATGCTATGTTGACAGCTTGCGCTTCATCGGTGTTATGTTGGGAGCAACGGTGGGCTTTTGGGCCTTCTTTTCACGATACGGTACGCTTGCGGCTCGCCCGAAGCCAGAGAACGCGTTCGAAACCCTATTCTCCTTCAACTTTTTCGTTCAATGGGTGGTATGTGTGGTTATCGTGTTCGTGTCGAAGGAGGTGTCGTCCGTAGTCGCCGGATTCGTGCTGGAAAAGGTCTTCAAGTTCCTCTCGGGCGCCTATGCGGCACGTCTGCCCAAGCGACTACAGCGACCCTACTTGCTCATGGCGGAGGTAATCGGTCTGACGACGGTCGACAACGAGCGGGGCCCACATCGATACATCCCTTACACGGCGAACAATTCATTCGCCTTTATGCAGAATGAATACGCAGCGGAAGGATTGGGGACGGACGGCCTGGCCGGCACCGGGAGTCGCCGCCCATCCCACATCCGTACCGATGCGGAAGTGGTCATGGAAGACCCCGATGGATACTTGACAAGCCAGCAAGTGTGGTCCCTCCGCACCCATCGTCACTGGTGGCTGTGGGAGGTGCACAAACGCACCGTTTCCTACGCGGTGACCGGGTTTGTCATCTCCTTCGTATGCCAAGTACTTCTGAGAGAGGGATTCGGGGTCGGCAATAAAAAAGCATCGGCGCATGTACCAACGACACGGAAGTAGTGGCTCATTTGTATATATATACATATACGCATGTCTCTATGTCCCAGAAAGGGGACTTGCGATGCCCACTTGGCGAGCGGGGCTCATACGGTACGCTCTGCTCGGTGAGGATGTGAAAGGAGAGCGGGGGTGACCATCTTGCAAAGTCAGCCTGACGAACCACATGCGCGTGGGAGAAGTATGAATCCACAGCGTCGAGGGATACGTGGTCCGCTTGTGCTATACAAGATGAAACGTATGTCATGAAGATCTGCGCTCACAAGGATCGAAGAAAAAAGAGATATAACTCGTCAAATACCCCTCCCGCGTTGACGCGCACGCTCAACTTCTCTACATGTGAGGCCGCACTCTCACAGCGGCTTACGATAGTTCTTTCCTTCCTCAGCCTTCAGTATAATTGCTTCCTTTTCATAAATGTATTTCTGTTGCAATGTCATCGCACCACCACCACCCCCTTCCTCACCTCCTCATCTTTTCGCATCTCCTTATGGGTGCACATCCCACTGAACTCGGTCGCTGCGTCTGAGCATCGTAGCGTGTGATCATGTGGCGAGTGTTGGCGTACCCGTTAATGATATCCTGGACCTTACCCACAGTCCTCCACTGCAAGAAACTGAGGAGCCCCTTCCACTTTCTGTAGCTCCACCGCCGAAGCGAATGAAAGGGGGGAAAATGGGGGCTTATAAAACAAAGGAAGCGTTCGCACGCGTTCTCTGTGTGTGCGCTGTCTAAAATTCGGTACCTGTCCTGTCGTATCCCCCCCCCCCACACACACAAGCCTTCCTCATTTCCCCGCTTTACCTACCGCACGCTTCCTTTCCACACGAGGGCGTTGTCACGTATGTTTCTGTTCTTTTTTATCCTTCGATACCATGGGACGCAGGAGGCACACACATGTCGGTAGAAAAGGGAAGAGCGAAGGGCCGTTGTTGCTTTTGAATTTTCGGAGCGATCCGGCGGTATTCGGCAGAGGATTTTCGTCTCTTCCTTTTGTTGTCTCTTCCCCCCCCCCTCCTCCCCCCCCCCCCTACCCTCCCCCTCCCGCTACTTCGAAGCCGTCGGCAGTGAATCTTCAGATGAATGCAGATGAGGTGAGGAAATATACAGCAAATGGCATGGGAGAGAAGAGAGAGCAACCGACTCGACGCATACATTTTGTACCTTTCATTTCCTCTTGTAGTTGATATATATATATATATATATATATATATATATATATATATACTGTGTGTCGATAATATCAATGTCTTCAGCTTTTTTGTTACGCCTCTCAACAGTTGGAAGCTTTGAAGAGGGGGGAGGCATACTCCGAGTGGGAAGGGAAGCGTGGATGGTGATCTATCTATATACATACGTATTCTGGCTTTTGTGTGTGTGTGAGAGAGGCGGGGGTCGTGCGTGTGATAGAGCGAGCGAGATAAAGAAGAACTTCTATTCATCAAGCTCAGTCTCTGCCTTCATGATTATCGACTGCAAACAACGACAGGCAGCACCATCGCACTGCATGGAACCTCGTTGCCACGCAGACCCTCGTCTCCCTTTATTGTTTCGTTAGTTACCTCTCGACGAGCTCCTCGTGTTTCTCCCCTCTGCCTCTCATCCCCCCCCCCCCTCTTTTCGTTGTGTCTCTTCTACATCCCGCCCGTTCGACCCTAACGTTGGGGGCCCTACGTGAATGACGCGAGCTTCTTCTACCCACCCCAACCCTCCAAGGTCGGGACCCCATCCCCTTCCGTGAAGGTGTATAGTCATAAGTCTCCCCTCGGTACATACAAACGCACACACCGCCCGTATATACGTATTCATCTCTCTAGTGCGGCTGCTTGGGGAGGAGGAGAGAGATCAAATAATGTTACACCCGACCGCCGCGTCCCTCGGCTCCACAGCCAAGGGGTACATGAACCGAGTGATGGTCTACGCACATCGGCGTCGTAAAGCCCGTTATCTGCCACCCCACAATGCCCACGTTCGCTCCCCACTGGCTAACAAGATGCCCGAGGAGTACGGTAACACATGGGATCCACGCAGTGGCGTGGAGTGGCACTACCGTATGCGTCACCGAAACCACTTCAAGCACTGGCCGTGGGCTCGGTGGACTGATGATCCAGTACGCTTCCATGAAGACGGCGTGTGCCGTCGTACCGTATCTGCGGTGAATCGGAGCGCCAGCGAGGGTATGCCGGAGTGGAACTACTACGCGGAAGTGGGGCAGGCCTATGAGACACCGTCGCACTTTCCCCTCTCGTACACGGCCTCGTTCATTTATCAGTACACATCAAGATACTGGTCTCGGAAGGACCTACAGTCCTGGCTTGAAAATGTGGAGCAGAATTCGGGACTCCGCAGCATTGCAGATGTCGCGTCCAATGTGGCGGGACTCTTCAGCTGGTGGCACCGCAACGCGATGAATGTAATTCCACTGGGACTGCTCCATCACCTGGAACTGGTCTCTTGCGACATTGTCGAGCAGAACGCGCGAATCGCCCACCGTGGCAAACAACAGGAGAACGGGGTTTTGCGTACACGTGAGATGGTGCGCTACTACACTTTACCGCACCTGCGCGGTCCATCCATGCCCGTGCAACTTGCGCAGCCGTCAGGAACGTATCCAGAAGGAAAGTATACTCAGATGAAAGAGAAATTGGCTATCGATCCTTTGCAGAGGCCGGACGGTTGGTATAAGCATAATATGTACCCTGCGTGAGGTACCGTCAAGCACCCGCAATCCACTAGAAGGAGAGCAGAACGTTACAGTTGACTGAGAACTGTCACACGTTTTTTCTACCTTATATCGTTTGGGAAGGCTCATGATGATGGTCGCTGGCAAGTGCTCCTTCGATGGGCATACAGCGCGCCCAGCAAGCGGAAGTCACCTTTGGTTTCTGTGTGCACCATCTCCCTTTTTTCTTTTCCTCGGCCTTCATTACGTCTCATACTAGCACTGAGTAAAAAGGGGCGCTGTCTTTTTTCTGTGTTTGTTTACCTGCTTTGCATGGCCGCAACACAATAAGTATTCGTTTGGGGGCACCGCAGATGGCTAAAGCCTCTTTTGCTTCTGCTGATGATGTTGTTCTTGCTGTTGGTATCATCGATGTGTTCTCAACGAAGCAGAGGAAAGAAGGAAGCGAATGACCAGTGTCGTCGCCCTGACGCCGAAGCAGATAAGGCATTGTCAGCGGTTCTTGCGCTGCACTGCCGAAGCAGCGCGATGATTTTTCTCGTAGCTCCCAGCAGGGCGTGCGAAGCTACGATAAAAAAGAATAGAAAGCATTCGATGTATTTACCGGCATGTCATCCTTCCTTCTTCTGCTCTTTTCTTTCATGATTAGTCGTTGCGTCTGTTACTGCAAGCGGTTGTTGTTCTCACTTGCCTCACCCTCTTCATTCGCCCCCTTCTTCCTTCATCCCTGGAATATGCTGCGTGCTGCAAAAAGTAACAAAATCGTGTAGGCCGATATAGGAAAAACTGAAAATTCTAGCGAAAAGTGGCTCATCTTCACACGCACAGGCACACCCTTCCGTACGATAGCTGCACGCCTTTGAGCGGCTTCTACACCCCACTCCTGCTCTGCCTTCCCCCTCACCCCCTCCTCCTCTTTCAGCAAGCCGCGCATTGTAGTGTTTCACCTGATATCTCACTTCTTATAGCGAAGGTTAAATATATATATATTGTGCATGTGTGCTCTGTGTAACCACAAAAGAAGGAAAATCGAAGAGCTGGATAGGGCTACTTTGCATGGCCGAAGGCGCCATCTACTCACTCCCCCCCCCCTCACTCTCGATCTCCAGCGAGTTCGCCTAGAGCTGTTACTCGTCTCCGCTTTTGTGTGTGCGTTATCTCGACGTCTTTTGTCTTGTGGGGGGTTTCCCGTGTCTTCTCACCCCTTCCCCACCCACTTCCTTTTGGTTTCTTTACATTTTTTCCCACGCCTCCTGGGTAGAAGCGATTTAAAAAGAGAAGCGCCCATCACAACGGTGAGAAAGGGGCTGGAAAGAGGGAAGATCCGCATTGCCTCCCTACATGTGGGGCTTTTTGAACGGCGTGCGGGAGTCGGTGCGGGAGGTGGTAGCGCCACCGCCCAGCACCCATGGTGCGCCTGCTCCGGCAGATTCGAAGGCAAACGAGGGAAGCGGCAAAGGCTTAGAACAAAAGATCGAGCAGCTGACGACAGGGCTGTTTCAATTCTGGGGCAAAGTGAATAACACCGCGGGTAGGGTGCTGCAGCAAGCGTTCCAACGGGACCTTCCACTAGAGGAAGAAAACATTCCTCCCCTATTCGCCCTGACAGCAAAGGCACAAGCCGAGCTTCCATCCGAGGAACTTTTAGCACTTTTGGTGGATGCTGTCACCCAGACATACTGCCGCGCTAGTCAGGCACTCGAGGAGGCCAATTTCCTCCTGCAGCTCAGTATTGAAGAACAAATTGCGCACACCAACGATTACATGATCTGCTACGACTGGTGGGATCGCGCGGTGAACCGTCGTCTCATTGTCTGTCGAGGGATTCTGCAAAGTCGCTTCAGTGCATCTACCGAATGCAGCGCACCACAAAAAGCTAGCGCTGACGCGCTGCGCGAGCAAATGGAGAAAATTTGGACTGCATCGGTGCAGCCCATGGCTGCCGTAGCTGCACGCGGTCGGCTTCTTCAGGATGAACGTTATGATCTTTTGAAAACTCTCCCAGTTACTCTCTCCGCAAGTACTTCCGTGAGCAGCCGGCCCCGATCAACTGCTGCAGCAGTTTCCACCGCGCCAGAAACAGCGACCCCCAGAGACACGTCACTGAGCGTCACCAATTCCATCCCTGACACTAAACTTCCGCAATTCCAACCATTTGTCCGATCTGGAGAAATATCGTTGCCTCCCGTGTTACCTGCCACACTCAGATCCCCTCGCGCACATCCGAGAGATGTGCAGCATGACATAAATCATCCAACAGAAACATCTCCTTCAATGCACCAGCAACCCCCAACGGTACAAGAAGAAGAACAAAAAGTCTCTCCCCTAATCCGAGAGAGTAACATCGCAGACGAGCAGGCCGTTCTGGAGCGCCAAGCTGAGGAGCAGGCCCGTCTGGAGCGCCGGGCTGAGGAGGAGCGCCTCGCCCGTGAGGCCGCTGAGGAGCAGGCCCGTCTGGAGCGCCGGGCTGAGGAGGAGCGCCTCGCCCGTGAGGCCGCTGAGGAGCAGGCCCTTCTGGAGCGCCGGGCTGAGGAGGAGCGCCTCGCCCGTGAGGCCGCTGAGGAGCAGGCCCGTCTGGAGCGCCGGGCTGAGGAGGAGCGCCTCGCCCGTGAGGCCGCTGAGGAGCAGGCCCGTCTGGAGCGCCGGGCTGAGGAGGAGCGCCTCGCCCGTGAGGCCGCTGAGGAGCAGGCCCGTCTGGAGCGCCGGGCTGAGGAGGAGCGCCTCGCCCGTGAGGCCGCTGAGGAGCAGGCCCGTCTGGAGCGCCGGGCTGAGGAGGAGCGCCTTGTCCCTCAGGTTGCGAAGAAGATCATGACGGTGTCGGCGATGAATAGATCGCTACCTGCTGAAGTTGACCTTATAGTCGGTGAAGAGCGCGCCGCTCGCGCGAAGGTGTCTTGCGTGGCACAGGAGGCTGCTGCAGATCTGTTCTGTAAACTTATTATGGGGGTGCAGCAAATCGAGATGGGCATCGGTTCCCCGCATCTCGGGGCCCTCGCTCCAGATTCTCGTGTGTCATCTGAAGACGGGGCGGAAGGCTGGAGCGATGATGATTTTGAGGAAGTGACCGTGGGCTCTACTATTACCCCTCCGCATACGGGTGGTACTGCCAACGTCGGGGAGGAAGCAGCAACGACAAGGAAACTGTCAAGCCTTACATTGCAGCACTCTAAACAGGGATGTGTATCTGCCTTTGCCCCTCCCGCAGCGGCGCAAATTCGAAAGAAAAATTCCCCACCGCTTTCCCCCGTGCATCAAGCAACAAGACGCACAGGTGAGATGAGTTTTCGCAAGAAGTCCCCGCCTGTCGCCCATGCTGCACCTAGTGGATGGGCGACGATGTCGCCACTGCATCACAGCCACCCTCAAAGCTTCCACGATGGTGCCCAATCTACTTCCAATGCCGATACTTCTTCGTATGGGCAAGGTCTCATCGTCACTCCTTCGACGACCACCAAAAAAGTGAGACATAACGTACACATGGACGAAGATGATAGGTGGGACGAGGACTGGTAATCGTCCGCTTTCTGAAGCATCATCTGGTGTACCTTGTTTCTTCTAAATTCGTGGGTGACAGGTCGGTGTCCTCTATGGAAGTCAGCCTCCATGCAAATGTGTTTTGCTACGTACTCTTGTCGGGCGTTCATCGCTCGTCCGCTATTGCCAAAGCATGAAAAGAAGAACTGTAGGTGAGGAGGGGAGGCTGTTCTGTGACGGGAGACATGCGGAATGATGGGCTGGAAGACGCTGCTAACCGTGCGGATTGACCTTCTCTCATTGAAGTGTTGACTGTTCTCTCTCCATGAAATCTTCAGCGTTACTGACGCCGAGAAAATCTCTTCTGCAGGCCCTGCTCCACCTTTCAGTTCACGAGGGATGGAAAGACTTCACCGTGATGATGGCGTGTTGCGCACCGTGGCTTCGTCTCCGTCTAAGGCAGCCGCCCTTTCGGGAGAGCTACTATGGGCAGCGGGTTGTTGTCCTGTATCATCGCCCGATCTCATTATGTATGCGTCTGTGTTGCTCACTCACCGACTCGCTCTCCCTCTCTCGCTCTTAAATCGGCCAATCCTCTTTCCCATGCGCCGTTCTACTCTTCGTACATGTGTACCTGCCACCACGACGTCGCAGGAATTTGCAAAAAGCTTCACACTCCTTTCGCCGTCGGCTCTCTCCATTCTTCCCGTTTTCTCACGAGACTATACAAATATATATATATATATATATTGTCGGTCCTTCCCGTGAAGATCTTTTTCAGTCGCAGAACAACAAGGTGAGCGGGCTCGCACATACCCCAACCGACAAGATCGTTGCACTCATAACAAAGGGAGATACAACTGAAGGGACTCATCTGTCAACAGCTTTCGTTTCATTCCTCGATTCTACTACTCCACTTTAAAAGCTCGAAAGCCTCTCGCCCTCACGCCAGCGCCAACTCTCTTCCTCTCTGACGAACTTCCTCCATGTCGTCGGACGGCAACGCGCATCAACCACCGGAGCAGCAGCCATCACCGGGTCCAACTATTACATCGTCAGCCGCAAAGAAAAAAGCAAATTCATACTATTACTGGCACGGTCACGAGAAGGAGAGGGCAAAGGTGGGAGATGTCGCGCCGATGCCAACGCCGCACCTTGTCAGCAAGGTTGAATCGCCCACTGTTGCGATACCGGCCGTACCGACGGCATCGGTATCCAAGTACAGCTGGTGCGATGGTGAACGCTTTGTGTCTGTGTACATCGACACGCGTGATGGGGAAGAAAGCACTCTAGACGAAGCATCCATCGCCACAGATTTCGCCATTAATGCGTTCAACGTGACGTTCTCCATTTTTGACAGCGCTGGAAAAAGACGTGAGAAACGCATTTCTTTGCACTTGTCCAAGAAGATCGACGCGGATAAGAGTTCGACCAAAGTGAAGCCGAAGACGCAGCAGATTCTGGTAAAGCTGGCGAAGCGGCAGGAGAGTATTTGGATGGATCTTGAAGGCGAAGCAAGCGATCGCGAAGAGGAAGCTGATGACCGCGTCCAATGCAAAGAAGACGAAGGTGAGACATAAATAGTCCGTGCCAACCCCTTGTATCAGGATGATGGAGTTGTGCGTAAAAGAAAACTGGTAGATCGAGAAAAGAAAGGATGCCGATGCAGCTAGCATTGCTGCTCTCGTTTTTTCTCAAGGAGATTAACGTATGCTCTCCTTCGTTACTCGAACCCTACTTGGGGGGGGGGAAGGGGAACTGAGGTAGCCCTTTCCGCGAGGGAATAAATATTTCTCCTCTATATTGTTACCCCTCCTCCATTTACCCGGCTCCCACCCTCTGTTCTCCCCCTTCTTTTGTAAGCCATAGTTTTCAAGCCGAGTGTCAAATGCGTGTCTTCAGAAGGAGGAGTTAATCTTTGCGACGAGGGAAATATATATATATATATATGCATATATGTAAGAGGTTCAGGCTTCCTGTGATAGAAACGCTCTACTTCCGCCTGCGCGACTGAGCCTTTTTCTTTCTCCTCTTCTCTTTCCCTTTCCCTCGTTTTCTGTGTGGGTTTGCGTCTGCCCGTTCTGAGTCCGGAGCAAACCGCACATCATTTATGTTTTTATTTTCTTTCCTGAAGACATCATGTCTTGGTTTTGGTCGTCTGATGCTGGCTGGCATGGCGGTGTGCATCTCACATGCGCGGAAACCTCCCTCTGAATTCAATGAAGGATACTCTAAGAGCAGCACCTCCTTCTTCCCCTTCCCTCTTCTTACTCTCTCTCTCTCCCTCCTCCCTCTGCACGCCTGCTTTTGTCTCCCGGCAACCTGCGTGCTGCCGCACGGCGAAGAGACAACCTTGCTCCACATCTTGGAGCTCATCCTCGGCTTGGCGACCGGCGCCTTCGCCACTCTCTTTTGTAGTCTCATTCGTGTTCTACGTGCCATCTTCCTCTCTCGACGATGACAGGAGCAGATGAGGTACACCGCCGTAGAGGATTCGCTTTGAGACGTAGTGAGCAAGTCTTGCGTTTCCTTTTCTTTGCGAGCGCGTACACTTCAACCTTGTACCGTTATGGTGGGCTCGGGCAGCAAGGATGTAGCTCTTTCATCCTTGCTTTTTTCTTTTTCACGCTGCGCCGCCAAAATGCAAGACATGTTCAAACTTACTCCCCCCTCCTCCTCTTCCTCCTCGCACCCTCTCTTCATTTCCTCTTCCGTTGATCTCTCCGTGTATTTATACCCCCCACACACACACACACACACAAACACAAACACACGTACAATTTCTACTTGGTTGCTACGTCTGTGCGTCGCCATTCCACAACATAATGGTGCTGATGGCTGGCTCCAACCTCCTCTTTTTGTTTGCGCTGTCTCTCGTGTCCCACTCTCCACACGCGCGGCACTGCACATCACCCATCTTCGACACACACCAACGGGCTCGTGATTGCTCCATTCCTCTCCTCTCACCGCCTTGCCTTCCCCCCCCCCCCATGTGCTGCTGCTGTGCCCCGTGACCAACGCAGTTGACAGTATCCACCACTACTTTTCTCTCTCTTCCATCACCGCGACCTCGCAGAAAAGGAAAAGGAGAGACACCCAAACACAGGGAGTCGTTTCGCACCCTCACCCCACGCAAACAGGTGCTGCAGTTCTCTTCATTTAGCTCGTTTCCAAGCGGAGATACTCAACTTGTGTGCAACTTTTCTGTGTGGAGAAGCAACATTCTGTTCCCACTCGTTTTTTCTCTGTAGTGAATTCATAATCGCCCTCCCTCGCTGTAGGTGTAGGGTGCGTCTTCCATCAGTCACTAACACTGCCGCTCTTCACTCATTTTTCCTCGGTGGGAAGCACTTTATCGCCGCATTTTCCTCTCGGTCTCTTCCACGAGTGAGAGTACTTTTGTGTGCGTGTGTGTGTGTGTGTGTGTGTGTACGTGTGTTTTTTGCTTCCGCCACAGGAGCGGGTGGTGTCGAAAGACCTTTCAAGGTTCCACCCCTTGCCGAGCGCCTCCCTCCTCCCTTTTCTCCTGGAGCTATTATCGGGTCACGTTTTTTTTCAAAGCTGACGCCACCACCATCGCACAGCACCTTTTTTCCTTTCGGAGAGACTTTTTTGCGCTCTCGCCTTCTTTTCAGCGTTTCATACCTGATTCGAAGGCTGCGGGAGAGACGCGGCCGAGTGAACGCGAGAACTGCGGACACATACACGAGCTACTTGGACGTCTTGCGCGAACCTTCTATATATATATATATATATATATAAGGTGTCTGAGGAGTTCGACCACCAGCATTCTCTTCCAAGTGGAGTGCCTTCATCGCGGAAAGCGTGGCAAAACATTCCTTGACATTCAAGCTTCCACATCTCTCTCCCCCGTTCCGCTATTTCCTTTTAGCTTTTTTGTTTTGTGCGGTAAGCGAAGGACGAGCCTGTTGGAGATCCAGTTGAGGATTAGAACACGCACACAGAAACAGCAGGAAGAAGCGCTACTTTTCCTTCCCGCACATACGCACACACACTCACACACACACTTTCCAGTTCTGCCACCTGAACCTTCCGGCCGTAACGAGCCTCGTTTCGCTCGCATTTCCAGCACAACTCCTTTTCTAATCTTTGGACAGCAAGAAAAGAGAGAGGAAGCAGCTCACTGAGTCCATCTTCTTTCTCTCCCTGAGCTTACTTTGGTGCATACCACATCACCTGCCAGCGTACCACCCATCTCCCACATTTTCTCCTTTTTAGCCGGTACAGCACATTCCTCACCCTCCCAATCCAAACCAATACAAACCAATCTGCTCTTGCATAACATTTCTACTATATATATATATATGTGTGTGTGTGTTTCTACGCGACCAAAGTTCAAAACGATAAGCTCTTTTTCAGTCTGTTTCCTGTGTTCGCCCCTATCATCTTCAATCTCACGAAGGGGATCCTGCTGCACCTCCTTCTCTAGTCTTCCCAGCAGCCTTCACCAGTGTGTTCCTGTCGGAGGGCTAGCTGTAGAAGGTGCAACCGAACTAAAGCGTGACGTCTTGCGTGAGTCGCCTTCTTCTGTCCTCGCTGTTCGTCCCCCTCCCTGTGCTTCATCCACAATTTACTCTTGAATCCGCCTTCTTTGTAGAGGGGTCGCTACTGGGAGAGTCTCCGGTGACGCTCTACTCCTTTTCTCAATTCTCTTTTGCTCGTCGTGCCCCGGTCACCAGCCTTTTTACTCGAGGTTCTCACACGCAGTTCGACCTGGGAATGGCATAACAAACATTCAAGAAAATTTCCTTCTCGCGCCTCTCCTCTTCAGATTTTTTGACTCTTCCCTCCCATTTCGGAGCACCACCGCCCCACTCCCTACCAGCTTTTGGGTTTCATCCCGCAATTTGTATCCCCTACTGATTCGTAGGTGCATTGCTATCGGTGGGAAACGGAAGACCACATTGCTCTCTCTTTCTCTCTCTCTTTTGCGTCTCTCTTTTTCCTTTCTCTGATCGCAGGAGATAATCGCAATCTCAAAAGCCCTACAGAACTTTATCATTCTGGCTTCCAGCAGCGTTGTGCACTTCGTTGTAGCCCACATCTTCCTTTTTTCACCTTGTTTGGTTCATTTTTTACAGCTTTCTTTGTTTTCACGGGCGACAAGGGAAGAGGACGGGGGGGGAGGGACCTGATTTTTCCTCGTACTACTTTTCCCTTCCTACGCAAAGGATTTTTTCGTCTTTCTCAGCGTGGAGAGGGTGCTTTATCGCATTGAGCGCACCTCATACAACCCTCCCCGCTGCATTTTCCTACTTTTCTGTTCAGAAACACTAGAAAGGTATATGTATGTATATATATATAGTATTATTATTTGATCGCTCCTTTAGATCTTCCGTTGAGGAAAAATAGCAGAGAGTTTTCCAGCGTGTAGAACCGGGTTAGGAGCCGCGTGCAATCATCCCTTTGCGCTTCCCTCTTTATTTCAGGCGCCGCAGTATACCTTCGCTCTCCTCTCTTTCTGTGGAGGAAAACGTGCCTATCGAACTTGCTGTGTTCTCCTCCTTTTCTTTTCTTCGCTTGTGTGCGTGCGCGCTGTCCACCATCCAACCGAGACATCACCGAAACCCGAAAACGTTCGCTCAGTTATATATATATATTTATTTATTTATATAACCCGGCAGCAGTGCGAACGGTCGCCTGTTGTCGTCGTCTGGCGGTGTTTTTGCAACGTCTCAACTTTGTATGTATATCTTGCTTCTTCTCCTCGCCATTCCCTCGGGTAGAAGGAAGTGCTGTTAGGAGAACAGGCAAGAAGGGCCACCACTCTGCATCGCTGGGATCTGTCCTACACGATTGTATCCTCCGTAAAGCGTGATTCCACACGCGAAAAAAAAAAGTGAGGCGGTTCCCGGTTTCTCTTCGATCTTTTCGAACATCATCGCTCGTTCTTTTTATTCCAGCTTGCGCTGGTGCAGTGGGATTTTCCGGACCACGCACGTAAAGGTGAAGTGTGGGTCTCCAAGTCTTTCTTTTTCTCTAGCAACCTCTTACTTTCACGGCGGGATATCTGAAGCGGGTGAAAAACTGACGGAGCAAGAACGACGAAGTCATTAGCAGGAACTGGATGTATTGGCCCTGCGTGTGATAAGCAAAAGAGCGTAGAATAACAACGACGAAGTGCTCACACTTCGAGGAAGGAAACCATATTCGTCCTGGGAGGCACATCACCGGCGCTATACAGCAATTTTAGATTTGTTAAACAATACCGAACCTATTGTATGTATATATACATTTTGTTAATTCGATAAAGGAGGAGAAAAGGAAAGGGAGCCCGCGCGTACGTTCCAAGTCGGCCCCTCACTATTGAAAAAGGAGGGAAAGCCAAGGGTGGTTCAGTTATCGAGCGGTGACTGCTCGTTATCTTCTCCGCTTTCCACCTCCCAAGCCACTATCGTGTTTTAAAGATCTATTTCAATTAGCAGGAGAAAAGGCACCGAAAAAAGCGGGGGATACCCACGTCGTCTCCCAAGGCATTCCGTTCTTTTCTGTGTTTTTCTCTTTTAATGCCAGGTGAACGACGTGGGACCTTCTCTCTCTCGGTGGGCTTTCCATCTTGCAAGCCGCCGCTGGCACTTCCTTCGGCTTCGTTTTTCTGCCACTCGATTACTCCGGTCTTCCCTGCTCTTTCCGCGTAATCCACGCTGTGGATTTTTCTTCCCCTTCAACTACGTGTTTCCCCCTCATCATCCCTTTGAGGCTCTTCCTTGCACTCGTTTTCTATCTCACACACCCCTCCCCCTTTGAAGTGATTCTCTGCACCTCCCCTTCTGTACTCCTCCAAGTCAGGTAGTCTCGCTTCTCGAACTGTTACTACCCCCCTTCCCCCCTCCCTCCCTCCCATCTTTCCCATCCCCCCCATCTTCGGTTTTTTTCCTTATCCTTATCCTCCCATCAGCAGCTCTGTGACTCCACTCATCCCTTTTCGTTGTTCCATCTGTTGCTGTTGCTCGTCCCTTTCAGCTTCCCCTGTCCCGCCAAAGCGCACGCAACGGCCCTTGGTGCCTGCACTGCTGTTCGTCCTTTACTTTCTCGTTCCTCTGGTACCCCTCGGTCCCCTTTCCTTCTCCTCCTCCTCCATCTACCCTCGGCCTTTTCATCTGTGCCTCTCCTGCCGCCCGCACTCTCCATCCAGGGCCGATTCCGCGTGTTTCGAGGAAAAGAAGATCTCAACGTGCCCGTTTGACGGTAAGGGTGATCATTTCATCTGAGCCTGTACATATCGAGAGGTAAGGTCTGTGCGACTTAGAGGAAGTATCTTCTTCTTGATTTTTTTGTGTGTGGGTCGGTGTGCGTTTCCAGTTCATTTTCTTATTTTTGCTCGTCCATCTTTGTTGTGTCTTTTTCCTCTTCGCTAAGCGCAGAGCTGCGAAAGAGACCCGAGGAGGGGATATCGACTACACCGCATCGCTGCCATTCTGGCAGCTTCCCGTCAGCCCGTTCCACTCGCTGTTCCATTCAGCCTACAAAAACGTGCTGATTGCATTTTTATATATTATACAAGGGATACGCCAAAACACATTCTCTACGACGCCGCATTCCCGCATCCCCCTCCTCCTCCCTCTTCCTGTAACTGCTCTTCTTTCTTCTGTTCTTCTTCGAACTGGAGCCGATCGCGCGTCGACCTATCGCCTCCTCTTCATCCGCGATTTTTTTAGCGTGCTTGACTGTCACGCACCGACCCCACCTCCACTCCTTTCACATTCGCATCAGGGCTTCGCTTGCAGCTATCACGTGTTTGTCTCTGTGAGTGTGTGTGTGTGTGTGTGCTTCGGTTTCCGTGTCGGCTCGGTACTCCTTCTCCTTTATTGCTCATTTCTAAGGCAGCGGAAAATAAGTTCGAAGGGTTTTTCCCCCTCTCCCTCCCCCCTCCTCGCTCTTCTTACAGCCAAGTATTCTCAATCGCCTCACAACGTTTTCAGTTTGTCACCTCCCCCTCGTGTGCATCAACCTCCTCCCCTTCCCTCTTCCCCACCGCGTGACTCTTCTTTCTCAGACACCTCATTCCCTCTGTACGCGTCGCTACTTTGGATTATCTCTCACCACCACCACCTTCTCCCCCTCCTCCAAAAATAAAAAACTGTTCTGTTCTTCCTCACTTTCCCTCTCCCCTCCCTCCTTTTCAGTTTGTTGTTCTCTTACTACTTTCCTTTCTTTTGGGGGATCTTCCTTTTGCTTTTGCGTCTGCTTTTCTCTGCCCCCCACTCTTTCCTGTTCCGCCCTTCACCGTTCTAGCTCACATTTTCGCTTGTGTTTGTGCACGTTTTGGTGGGTATACGTGCTTGTCCCTTTCTTGTGGAAGGGGTTTGAGCTCTTCCACTCATACCTCATGCACTCTACTTCTTCGATCTCTTCGGAAGACCCTCTCGAGTTTGTCGCCTCCGTGTCGTTCACTACCCACATCACAATTCCTGGCGACCCTGACGCAACCGTTCACACTATGTCCTCCGCGCAGGTCGGAGACGACCTGTTTTCGCTGGCGACATCAACAGCGTCAACAGTAATACCGGAGTGCCTTAGCACGCGTTGCAACACACCCGCCTCCGCGCTGCAGGTCTCCCTTGGTTTTGGCGGTGCATTATCCACGCCCTGTGGTGAAGACAGACTGTATCCAATCTCAGGGCGCTCAGAGAAGGACGCTGTGTTGCGAGGCTGCATCGCAGCCAACGCCAAGGTACTTCTCCTCACGCTTACAGGATTCGAGGCCGACGACATCGTTGATTTGCTATTCGTAAAGGAAAAGTGGTTCCCCGTAGAGGTTCTCATACACGCCCTGTGTCTCGTGAACCGGCTTTCCTTCCGCTTCCCTCATTGGTACAGTCCGCACACAGAGCCGGGCAGTGCCTCCGCTAGTGCCAACGACTCACCCGTACGAAACGGATCGCCTACGGGCATGCGTGCGACAAGTATCTCCTTTCTGCACCTCTGCAGTAGCACCTCCAGTGACGCGAGTCACTTCGAGAGCATCGATGACACTGGATCTGACCCTCTTTCTGAGCTAACGGGTTGTAGCTTGGCGCGTGCCCGCAGCGCAAGCTCGAACAGTCTCGGCGACGTTTTTAATCGCTACAACACGCGCCGTCGCTTCGTAGCGCTGCTGCTTCTATCCGGCAAATTTCATGGCGATGTGGTGTACAAGACCTCCTCGCTCACCCACGCACTGGATAAGTTTCGTGATGAGCAGCGTGCGCAGTTCGCGTGGGAGGTAGCCAATCCAGCCCCGTCATCGAGCAAGCTAAAACCCTTCCGCCTTCCTCCACGTCTTGTCCCAGCCCGCCTCGGACAGTGTGAGAAGCAGCTTTTCCAGGAGCTAGGCTGCACTTTACTTGTGAGAAGGGAAGAATTCGAATTCTGCGAGGCATTGGTGTTGCGGGGCATCGAGTAAAAGCAAAGATGGCGGGGGAAACAGGAAGACGAGGAGCCCTGTAGCGGTGCGTGCTCTCTGCACCCATAGCCCTGCCCGCACCTCATGTCCAGCTGCTCGACTCACACGTACACATTGTGCTGAGAAGAGAAGGGACGAACTCGGTCAAGAAACTCGACAAGAAAATGGTATACCCGAACGGAAAGGATAGAAAAAATGGAAGAGGGTCATCGCGGAGGGGGGTGAGATAATGCGTTAAGAGGGGAAAAGGGGCAGCCGGGGCTTCCACGGTGCGAGGAAGGAAAAAGGAGCTCTCATGACACGGGAAGGGACGGGAGAGGAACGGGGGGCTAATTGCTCTCCAAACCGGCGAGTAGATGGGTGTAAGGAAGTGTCCGGAAGTGCGTGTGGGGCACACAAGTTTCGCTAGTCGCACCGTTACGCGTAACTCTCTTTTCATGTCGCTTCGCTTCGAAGTCTCTGGACCTTCCGAGGCCCACAATCGCCCCCTTTTTTGTTACTTGCGCGGCAACGCCAACACCACCCTCACGCCTTCAGATCGCGTAGGGGTTGTTGCTCTTTTTTGGTGTGTGTGTGTGTGTGTGTGTGTGTGTGTGTGTGTGTGTGTGTGTAGGGGGGGGGGGGGGCTGTGTTGGTAGGTGGCCCTTCCGCCAGCCGAAGGCGTATAATGTTGAGGTGTTGTTACGGTAGTGAATTTGTGCTTTCTTCTCGACGCTTTTTGTTCCTTCAGTCCGCACCCTCTGCATTTCATTTCTTCGATTTGTTTACCCTTTCCTCCTCTCGAGCAGCGTGAGTTGAGTGAAGTTGTACGCGTAAGGGAGCGTGAAATAAAAGAAGAGCGCACACAGTACGGCTACCATGTCGCCTCGGCCATCGCTCCTTATCCGTCCGGACTCCATACCCTCCTTCTCTTTCTGTACTCGTGAAAAGATCTTAGTCCTCCTCCCGCGCGGTTCTTTACCTGCGTACGTGTCGACCTCAAAATTGCGACTGTCTTGGCAACACCGAAGCATCGCTGTGTCGGAAAACTTCTGCGAAGACGGAGAAAAGTCAAAGATGCAGACGCACATCTCTCTCTCTCTGTATATATATGTGCCGACGTTACGCACTTGTTGTCTATTCTACGTGCCTCCTTCCGGGCTCTCTCTCCCCCTCTCATGCACGCACATGTTTTCTTTCTTCGTCCTTTTTCTCTTTCCTTTCGTCGGTGTTGCGGCTCGTTATCGTGTACATATGCGGTTTCTGCGTTACTCGCGCACGGCAAAAGGAAAAGTATCTCATTTAGTTTTGTGTGATAGGCTTCTCGTATCCATTCTCCTTTTTCTATGATGGCGAGAACTCCGAAGTGAAGCAGAATATATGCAGTCGCAATACCGAAAAGGAAAATGGAATTGTTAACGGCGCCATCTTTTTTTTTGGTAATCGAGTAAAAGCTGAACCTCCTTCCCGTCTCCTTGTTTTCCCACCGTCACCGTCACACAAATTTCTCCCTTCCTCTCGGCCTCTCCTTCTTCGAGCGCGAAAAAAAAAACACTTCCGAGCTCGCCACTTAGCACCCTTCCCCGCAATCCTTTCTCTTCGCAGGTGCACCGAAGGAATAGGGGGGTTACGTACGCCGAAGAAGGCGTGTGTCGCGATGTTTTTTTGGTTTTGCTACATGCCTCGCTACCTCTGCTGAGAAAGGCACGTGTGGGGCGAGCAATGACGCAAGGGATCGAACTTGTGTTGTTGTTGTTTTGTTTGTTCGCACATCATGCCGGAAATGTTTGCATTTTTTTGAAGATACTTCGGTAAGTGCTGTTTCCTTTGCTTCTCCTTTTGAGAAACCTTTCATCGAGATGAACTTCTTCGATGGTCTCCCTCATGCAAAACTGTTGTTGGGGAGGGAGAGGGGAGGGTTCGAAGAGATTTATGCTACAACGAACAAAACAACTTCTAACGGGAGAATGGAAGGTCTTGGGAGATGTATTAAGGAAACCAGTGCGTCGAAGCATATCACCGCCACGGCACAGAGCTCATGTAGAAGGCTACTCATAATATAGTCCTTTCTGTTCTGATTTTTATTCTGAATGCTCTGCATCTNCGCCGGAAATGTTTGCATTTTTTTGAAGATACTTCGGTAAGTGCTGTTTCCTTTGCTTCTCCTTTTGAAAAACCTTTCATCGAGATGAACTTCTTCGATGGTCTCCCTCATGCAAAACTGTTGTTGGGGAGGGAGAGGGGAGGGTTCGAAGAGATTTATGCTACTACGAACAAAACAACTTCTAACGGGAGAATGGAAGGTCTTGCGAGATGTATTAAGGAAACAAGTGCGTCGAAGCATATCACCGCCACGGCACAGAGCTCACGTAGAAGGCTACTCATAATATAGTCCTTTCTGTTCTGATTTTTATTCTGAATGCTCTGCATCTGATGAAGTGTCCGTGCTGAAGTATGCGTAAGGCGGCGCCCATGTTGTAGTTATCAACTGGAGTACCTTTGATCGGCGTGGCGGTGGTTGGTGAGCGCAGATGTCTCGGTTTCCTTTGGAGTGATGGTCTTGTTGCAGAGGAGGAAGGGGGTTAAGGGAGAGCAAGTTGCGCACATATGCACAACTATCCTCATGAACGAGCCACAGGTAGTCGCATAGCGGTGGTTTTTGTTGTCGTGTATAGACTATTACATCTCTATCTGTGTGTGTGTGCGTGTGCGCGTTATGTTGGGAGGTCTGTGCACGCATGCATATGATTACCTCTGTGTCTTTTTTTTACTCGTGTTCTTTCTTTTCGTCTACTTTGACCTACGGTACTCATACACGACGCCCAAAAGACCTTCCCCCCCCCCCCCCCGACGCTCTTCCTCTTCCTGCTTCGCATGCATATCACAAAGCGTAGCAGTTTTTCTCCGTTACGCCAACGTACATATATATGTGTGCACATAAGCGGGCGGTGGGGCGGAGTCTTTTCTTCTTTTCGCGCTCTTTCCGGCTTTTGCACGCTTTCCTTTACGGTTCTGCCGGGATTTCCTCCAATTCGTGTTTTCATGACATATCTATATACATATGTGTGTGTGTTTTCGCGATTTCCCAATTGATCGCTACAGTTGAAACACACTTGCCACGTGGCAAAAGAAAAAGGGGGAGAGAAAAAAGGAATCACTTGTGTTCAAGTGACACACATTCTTTGGGAACGCTTCGGTCTTTGAAGGGAGGAAGATGTTTCTATTTGAACAGGTGGAGCTGTGGTGTGCATGTGTTTTCATTCGGGAAGGACGACACGAAAAAGGGGCTCGATGGCGCTACCCATTGCCATGGTGCAGTTTTTCAGGATTTTCGTTTCCTCGGAAGGGACTGTCTTTTTTATGTTGCTTTCTTGTTCTCCCTCCGTTATCGCTTGAGCAGCTTTTCTATTTTTATTTAGCTTTGCCCCCTTTCATGTTTCTCTTTTGCTTTTCGGATTTGGCTGCTTCAGGGGAGGGGGGGGGCGATTCAGTTTGCCTTTCCCCCCCCCCCCCTGTCCTCGAGCAGCCTCTGGTGTGTATGTGAGGACGCGAAGACGTTTCCGGTAGGATGGCTTTTTTATGTCTCTGCGCTCTCTCCTCGCCAATCAGAGACTGCCCTTAAGAAAAAAAGTTTTAATGTTCGAGTGTGTGTGTGTGTTGGGGGGGGAGCGCAGCAGGTAGATGAAGAGATGCCCGACGGTTGAGGAAGGAAAGGGAGAGGGCGCCGCTGCATGATATTGGGCATTCACCCACGATACGTCGTCAACAGCTTCATCTTGACTTTATATCTCTCTCTTTCTGTGATCGGCCGGTCTCTCATCATCCTCTCTCTTTTTTTCCAGCCGGCTCCTCCTGCACCACGGTTTTGCTCTCGTTACCAAGGGTAAAGAAATCTCGCTTGATGCTAAGCTTTTGGTATGTGTTGGGTACTTTCTTCAGGCTGGCTTTTTTGGGGGAAGCGTAGCTTGCTCATGGCATGATCAGCGATCGGTTGCGAAAAATAAGCATCCTTTTCTTTCGCCTTTTCGTACGTCACTTTCTTTTGTTGGCACAATTCCGATAATCAGGAGGGAGTCGTACAGCCCTTCTGCGATCATGATAGGCCTCTTCCCTTGTTGCTGTCCCTGAGGCAAGTTCGTGTATTATGCTGGCTGCTACTCCGTATCCTTCTTGTGTGTATTCATCCACCAACCCCGCTCCCTTACTTGGTTTTTTTTGCTGGTGATCGATGCTGATGTCATCACCCAGAACCTCCCCATCTCACTTTTCCACTAAGAGGTGTATGCGGCTCGGCCAATGATATGTGTTTACTGCTTAGTACGTGCACGTGTATCCTTTGGCTGTTTCGCCAACAAATATTCGAACTTGACGTTGCAAAGATGGTCAATCTCGTAAGCCTGTTGGGAAGATATAAGTGAAGAGAGAGTGAGAGACGTTGCTCTCTGGCACAAGTCTCTTAACTTTCTTTTTGTACGCGTCATGAGCAACGCTTGACACCAAAAAAATTGAGGGAGAAAACGCGAGAAAAAACGCACGTTTTTCGCTCCTTCGAGAGAACTTTAAGGTGGAAGGAGATCTCAGTCTCGTCGTGCAGCACTCCACTTCGATTTCGATGGTGCATCATCTTCTCAAATGGGAAAAGGCTCGGCATTTTTAGTGGTCTTTGAGAGCGCGAGCGTGTTGATGTGGTTCACGGAGGGCCGCAAGGTAAGCGCATGCAGGGGTACTCTCGGTGTTGTCGCTGCAGTTGTCGGGAAGTATCATGGGGAACACATAACGTGAAGAAGAGAAAGAACATCATACTAGCAATCGAATCAAAAAGCATTATGTATTTGCACTCCACATGTCATTGAAGATAATACAAGCTGGAAAGTGCAATGTGAGTTACCGTTTTGAGGGGGAATTGTCTAAATTTGGGCTTCTCCTTCTGTTTTGATTTTCGCATTTTTCGTTACCACGCTGTTTTTTCTATGTTTCCTTCTTTATGATTATTGTTACACTCTCCTCGCCCCCTTCCACTCTCCCTCATACCACGACTCTCTTCCTCTTTGATCTGGGATCAGAAGCAGTGGGTGAGGTTTTTACATGCGATTGCACCTGTACCGAAGCGTATTCCTCACGCGCCCTTCTCTTCTCCCCCTCTTTCTGTTGCCTTTTGGTCCAGCAACAACACAGAAAACTGTCCAAAATCCTCTGCGGTGTGAAGCGCGAAACACACGTAAGTAGTTCTTCGTGTGTGTTTTTGTGTGTGTAGGGGGACGCTGTGACTCAGAGATGGAAGCTCGTACAGATTCTCCGGTGTTCTATATATATATATATGTGTGTTGTGTGCGCGTGTGTGTGCTCTACATTACCTCTTCTCCAGAGATTTTTCACTCTTTCAGGAGAGACGAATAGTTTTTTATTTGTTTTTGTTATTTTCTTGCTCCCTTTCTGGTTGCTAACCCTTCCTGACTTGCTTTTTATTTTTCGCCTTCGCACGCTCACGAGGATTTTGCCATGTGTAATGCGGGACACCTTGTCCTGGTTGAAGTGGCAAACCATAAAATATCCCCCCCCTCTCCCCTCGGAGGGTGCGCTCTTGCCGTAAAACCCCAGCTACGTTGTTGTGATGTTCTCTTTCCTTTCTCGAATTAATCTTCCCACCTCTCCATCTCTTTAACGGTACTCTTTCCCTCCCCCTCTTTCTCTCGTCATACAACTATATAATGAAATTAAATGCAGAAATATTTTCAGCCATAACCGTAAAGGCGGTGCTACTCTGATGTTTGCAGATGCTTTCCTTTCATAAAGTGCGAAGCACAATGCGTGGGGAGGGAGGGGGGAAGGTGGAGGAGTCGCGATTGTATCTTTCTCCCTTTCTCATTTTTTCTGTACCGCGATTGTTTTTTACACCTGACGCATATATACGCCTATATCTAAGAATAAATAATTATATCAATATAAATGTATTTGTGTGTCTCTCTCTCTCTCTGTGCGTGTGTGTTGGGTTTGTTACAAAATTGCCTCTCTTCGTCTTTCCCTTTTTCGGGGGAAGGGGGTGCGTGTGCACTCATGTTCTTCGATAGAGAGAGCGGGGGGAGAGATGTTTTATTAAGGGTACTTTCTTTGCTTCCCCCCCTCCCCTCCCCCAAGCTGTAGTTGTTGTGCAGCACGGTCTGTCTTTCACTGTTACTTTTTTTTTTGTGGGCGATGTCTCATGTGCATGCATGAAACAACGGAGCAGAGAAGAGCGAGGTGGAAGGAGGGGATAGAGTGAAGAAGAGGAAAGAATGAGCGAAGCATGCCATCAAGGAAGGTAGAATGCTGAAGCAGCGTCTTCTCAGATGTTTTGACCCTTTCCTTCGGCTACCCCCCGTACGGGGTACGCTGCCTCTCTTATCTTTATCTTCTTGGTATTTCTCCTCCACTTCTCTTCCCCAGGCATCAGCGTGCCGGTAAGAAGGACGGGTTAGGGAGGCACCGAGTCTCCGCAAGCCAACGTCCATGCGTCTTGGAGAAACATCCTTCCCTCCCACACCTTTGCTACGAATCTGTTACCTCTTCCTGGCCACTCACCCAGAAAGGAGAGGAAGAGGAAGGTTGTGGAGCGGTGAGGCGCGAATACTCGAGTAGTCGAGTCCGCAGAAACGGTACTCGTGCGGTGCGTGTGTATTTTTTCTCGCTTCCGACTCCCTTTTTTGGTTTGCTCTCTCCATCTTTTGCAGCGAAGACCTTCCGCTTCGCCGTCACCATCACCGCACCGTTTGCGCGAGTGCACTGGGCGCGTCTTCACCCCCACGCATTCACCCCTTGCACCCCCTTGCCGCCGCCAGAACAGAAGCAATATGGTTACAACAATGGGCGAAGAAGGAGGAGATTTTTGTTATCCTGCAGATTGGATGCAGCCCAATCTGTCTGATATTACAAGGAAAACGGGTCGATAAAGGAGCAAGGCATGCTTCCCGCTTCCCTCTGGCGGCGGGATAGCACTCCGTAAGCACATTGGCTTTTGAAAGATGCACACACACACACACACACACACACACGCTTCCTCTCTTAACTCCACCAACTTCCTTTCTCGGTTTCTCCTCTTTTTCTTTTTCTCGCTCCATCCTGGTGGCCCATTTGTTGAATCCTGTGGACATCCGGGGGGTGGCTGGCGCACCCTCACTCCATACACAATTCCCTTCCTGTCTCTCATTCACATGTCATCTCACGGTGGACACGTCATTTTGCGTGTTAATGGAAGGAGAGAGGCGACTTGGCGCTCCGCCTAACCGCTCTTTCCTCCTTTCTCTCTTTCTTTCTCTTCAGCTCCTTCCATTCCTCATCGCCAGAGGGGAAGGGGGAGGAGAAAGGCTCTCTGAAGAGGGGTCGTGCAGCAGCTCACTGGCAAACCGAAAGGCAAGAAGAATGGTGAACCATATTTTTCCTTCTGTTTTTTGCAACGGTGGTGGCTGTGGTGGCACACCTTTTCGAACGCATCGTGCATTTGTTCTCATCGGTCGCGTCGCGGTGGCTATCCGAGCTTACACTGCTATCCACCTTCCGAATGGTGCAGCGGGGCGATGTTCGGTTTGTGCGCCATTCTGCTTTCATGAAGCATCAACATATTCTTCCGCTATTCGCACCAGCGCCGAAAATGCTGTTGCGTCATCGCAGGCGTTTTGTGGCAACTCTTCCACATCGGTGGCAGCACCGCTGGATGTTGGTGCAGTGGTGGAGCCACTTTGTGTCCGTGAAAGGCGATACCGCAACACACGCCGGCGCTGTGTCCGCGTGCCACGTATTCTTCTCTTCGGCGGTGATGTCGTGTCAGTGACCGCTCTGGAGGCCCTTCACACCCGAATGCGATGCATAGTGGCAAATGCGCTTGGCAACTCGACTGCTGCCAGCCGTTCACGAGGCACGAGCTGCGCTTCCGAAGGCACTTCACATTCTGTATCAGCGGAATGCGACGTAGACGAAGCGGGTGAAAATGTCATTAGCGAACAAACAGACGCGTTTGTGAGAGATCACATCACCGTTGTGTGTCCAGCACTTCCGCATGGCATGACACCGGAGGAGGCGACGCGGAGATTCACGCGCCAGTATCCTGTGGCACGCTACTGTGTCGAGCACGGATTGCCTCTCATTCCAGTGGACGATTCGAAGTCGCTGAACCGGAGCACGTTGCTGACGCAAATGCTCTCAGCCCCTAAAAGAGGTGACCTCATCCGAGCACCTTCATCCTTGTCATTTTCCTCGGTGGCAGCGGCACCTGCATCGCCTCGAACACCTGCAACGAATCTTCCGTCCCGAGAGAGTCGAGATTCAAGCCGCCTCCCCTCCTCTGCCACCCCTTCAGAAAGGGATCTTGTGGGTCACGCTTCCATCCCTAACCACGCCCGGCACACCTGGACTGCCCAAGGTCGTCCGCTGAAGGACTACGATCTTGCCATCGTCGTCTCCTTTCGCTACTTCCTACCGCAGTGTCTCCTTCGCGCCTTGCCACCGGTAATCAATATGCATCCATCTTTGCTTCCTCGCTACCGTGGCGCAAGCCCCATCTTTAGCGCGCTCCTCCACAATGAGCCTGTTGGGGGTGTCAGTATCATTCAAATGAAGCCGGAGCAGAAAATGATGGACTCTGGAAGTGTTTTGTGGCAATGCGAGGTACCCATAACGCCGGATATGGACATTCGGTTGTATTTCCCTCTTGTGACTCAGATCGGCGCGGCAGGGTTGTGCGACTTGGTATTTGGTGAGGCCGATCTCTCCCAATCGTCTTCTCGTTCGGTACCGCCACCGCAACACATCTCCAACGTCGTGGCATCCACAGCAGTGTCTAACGTAGCCCAAGATCAGGAGAGACAAAGAATGTCAATGCGAGAATCAACAGGAATACCTAACGATCACTCGTCAGAGCATTCGCTCCTCGGGAAAACATCTCGCATCGGAGACAGAGGTGACAAGACTCATCCTGATGGACCAGATGATGGCCTATCTGCCGGCCGATCAGCGCCATCTTCCTCTACCACCAAAGCGATGCCGTCGTGGTTCGCGCTTCGGCAGCGTAGCTTGATGCCTCTTATACACCGGCATCCACGCAGCCATCTGGCCATACGTGCGAACAAAGCCTCTTTTCCCGACGCCGCGCCCTCCTGCTCGCCGCAGCAGCATCAATCATCCCTGTCGACGTGGGCTACGGAGAAGTCCAGTGCTTCTGCCACCCCGAACATCTTATTCAATGTGGCTGAACTCCCACTGCTGTGCAGTTGTCTCTCCCCGGCCCTCGACGCCTCTCCGGTAGAGCACATCCAACACCTGCTTGAGGCCCCGAGAGCCCCTGCGGTACCCTCGGTCGATGACGTGATCGGGAGCGCGGTCGCCTCGCGTGAAGAAAGCTCCCCCGATCGGCGTTACGGCCACCCCTGGACGACGCTCTGTCGTCCCTGCACACGTATCACCCCTGAGGCCGTGCGCGCTGCCAGCAAAGCACATCGCGCCCTGTTTTTCCAGTCTGTTGAGGGCACCTCTCCAAGCTTTTCGCAAGCAGAGGCGGCGGTGGCTGGACCTGAGCACGTCTCGGGAGGCACCGCCTCGAAGGCACCGAAAAAGACAACACCCCCCCTGAATAAAAAGACAATATCGCCATCCGCCGCCGCGGCTATGGCAGTGACCACGAAAATGCAGTGTGCGGAGGTGTTTCCCGCATCTGTGCGGAGCCCGCACTGCGACTGGCCGGACAGCTTCGCCTACAGTTGGAAATTTGCGCAGGCCCAAATCTATCGACCCTACGCGCACTTCGCAGATGACCCACACCATGCTCCCCTCTTGCCCAAGGATGCGGCAGTGCTGCGTTTTAGCACCTTCACGGCAGAGCAGGCCTTCGGGGTGTGGCGAGCCTTTGTTGGTGGAGAGTACTTCCAGCCATCCGTGAATGCGACGCTTGACAAAAGCGGCACGCCCGTTCGAAACCAACTCGTCCACCGTGGTATACGGCGGCTGCTGCGTGAGCAAGCGGCAACGCTCGCTAAAAGCCGTTCTCATATCAAGAAGAGGCCTCCACATACCACGATCGTGCCAGCCATTGGCAGCGCCACAGCCAATGAACACTCGACTAGCGACGAAACGAATACCCCCATCGGGATCGTGGTGGGCAAGCATGTTGACTTGGACGTCTTTCGCCCCGAGGGAGTAGCGCTGTTGGCGGAAGCGGAACGGTCGTTGCGGATTCCTTGCACCTTCACCCGGGTTACAAATCCAGTGCTGTGGCCGGACGCCGTGCGCTGGGAGCTCGCTGAGGTCGAGCAGCAGGGTCAGCTATCATCCAGCGTCTGGACCTCTTCGCACGCTGCGCTACGACGAGCCCGGTTCTATCGGGCGCCGCCGCCCGTCTTCCGGGCTCTCTTGGGAAACTCCGGCAGCTCTGACTCTCCAGCCGATGACGCTTCGGCAAGGCAGCAACGTGTGCTCAATCCAGCACGATTCCAGGAATGCGGAGAAGTTGAGACGGCTAAGGCATCGTGGAATTCGACAGATTCGAGTGCATTCGCGCCGGAGACCCCGTGCAGACCACGACCCAGCGATGGAAAGGGCGTAGCGCGAACACCAGAGCCGAAGGAAAGCGAAGAAGCGCCGGAGGATTACGTCCCAGACATCATTCACGCCGCTCCACCTACGCAGCACCCCCTGCACATCCCTCCGGGTACAGGATACTTCCCGGTCTGCGACGAGCGTTATGGCGCAATTAAATGCAAGGAAGGTTGGTTCGTGTGGGAAGAAGCGCACATGAAGTCGGCGAACAAAGCACAGCCTGCCGTGCTAATCCGCAAAGGGCTCGCGATGAAAACCGGCGTGCTGTATGTGGGACTCTTCTCAGAGTATGCTTAGGCAGGTTGAACAGTCAAGTCTATCACTTTCTTCAGGACCCAATCTCAGGAGAAGACTTCAATCAGCGTCATGGAATGGTGAAACTCGGGAAATAAGCGAAAAAGGGAAAAAGAGAGCCACGTAAACGATCAGTGCCAATCTAGACATCAAAGGACGGAAAGGTTCAAGGAGCATCTGTGAACCACCTCTTCCTTCGAGCACCGTTTCACTTGCAGGAATGACAGTCTGGTGGCATACAGACAGAAACACGCCCCTTCGCAGGCTCAGCCTACGGTCCCCTAAACATTTTTTCCTGCAGGAGAATCGACGCCATCGATTGTTGCCCAGACGCATTTTTCTTAAATTTCGGCTATCGCGTTGGTTGCAACAAGCTGTTTGTGAACCTGTCAAACGATCCACCGACCTATGAATTATCGAATGGTGCCCTTCGGAATATAAAAAACCGCGAGGGGGGAGGTACCGTCAACCAGTTTTTGCTCTCTCTACACACTCTGCACTGCTGCTCACTCCTCAGCTCTGCTTGTACGGTCCTTGCCTCACGTTACCGAGACGAGAGCGGCTCGTCATCGATTAACGAAGCTCTTCCTTCAGCGCAACCGTCAGCTCACAGCTACCCGCCGTGATCCTGCTTTCTCCTCCTCTGAGCCTCGCCACTCTATCCATTCGCTTCTCCTCTCATGGTTGTCGCAATCGTCAACTCTCAACTCCCTTTTTCCCCGACATCCCTGACCTCGTAAATCTATTAAGTATACCGTCCTGTGTCGCCGTATCGATCTGGACCCACCATGGGCATCAAAGGACGCCGGAAAAAGCTACGTCAGCGGGAAGCGTTGGCACTGCAGCAGCGGGGCGAGCAGTCGCCATCGAGCGATGAGGACGCGAACCTTTTAGCTGACAGTAGCGAGGCATTGACGGGAAAGGGCCCCTTTCAACCCCCCGTGGATGCGCTGGGAAACCTGAAAATGAAGAAAAGTGACCTCTTCCGGATTCAGGATATGGAAATTATGGAGCAGATGCAGGAAGAGCATCAGAGTCGCCGACAAAAGACCTCATCGGGTGCCATGGTCGTCGGTGGCACTGCCGGACGCAAGCGTCGCCGCTGGGCTGCTGAGAACTCCATGGCAGAGGAGGTAAAAGAGATCGAGCAAAGCTACCTTGGGCACCATTACGATAATCAGGACTTATTTGAGGACACCAGAGGCGCATGTGCCCCTAGCCGATCAGCGCTCTCGTCCTCAAAAACGTCGAAGGCAGACGAACGGGCCGACGTGATCGCCACGCGCCGCTCCGCAGCGCATGGGGCTCTTTACTCACATCCCTTGATCGGGTTAGACCCCGTCGTGGTGGATGCGCTTCAGCGCGAGGGCTTTCATCGGATGACGTGCATTCAAGAGCGCAGCATCCCTTATGCACTGGAGGGGTACGATCTATTGGGACAGGCTCGCACTGGCTCTGGAAAGACGCTCGCCTTCTCCGTCCCGCTCTTGCACCTCACCAAAGACGCAGTCAAGAAATTTCCCAACGCAACGGTGGGGCTGGTCTTGGCACCCACGAAGGAGCTCTGCGTGCAAACGCATTCGGTTCTCACAACGCTTTGCCAACACATCGCAGCCATACCTACATCTGAAGGTGGGGCTCATTTCCACGTACAGCTCATCACGGGTGGCACAAAGGTGACGGAAGAGCGGCGCCGTCTCACATCCGGCATGGCCTCCATCGTGGTGGGTACTCCCGGCCGCATTCACGACCACATCTTTCACAGCAAAGGTTGGGATCTCTCTCGGCTGCGACTGCTGGTGCTGGATGAGGCAGATCGCATGCTCGCCGATGGATTCCAGCGGGCGCTTGACGCAGTCATCGCACACATCCCCAAGGGGCGTCAGACATTTTTGTTTTCGGCAACCAACTCGAAATCGGTCCGCGAGCTCGCCCGCCTCTCCCTCTCTCGCCTCCCTCTGTTCATAAACACCGCAGGAGATACCCCATCCGCGGTGGACAACAACACCGATGAGGATGCGGCAGCTGTGGTCCCGGCATCTCAAAAGATGGCACCGTACCGCGTGTATAACGACCCTCAAGAGGACGGTAGCGAAAACATCGACGACGAGAACGAATGTGGTGACGAAGGAGAAGGCTGCAGCAACCTCGGCGGTGGTACCGCCCCTGATGAGGCAGATGCCATTCCATCCACCTTAAGGCAGTTCGCTCATATTGTACCCACACAAGCCCGTCTGCTTGCACTGTACGTCTTTGTAAAGCAAGTTGCACGGCGTGCGAAGGCCATGGTCTTCTGCTCCACGGTGGCCAGTGCCACCTTTCACTGCCAGATGATGGGATCGGTAGGGTTCCACGATGATGTTATGATGTTGCACGGCCACATGAAGCACCGCCAGCGTGTGCAAACTTTCCAGCTTTTCACCGAATGGAAGACGGGGATACTCTTCTGTACCGATGTGGCAGCTCGTGGTCTCGATATACCGCATGTAACGTGGATTCTGCAGTACGACCCACCGCTCGATCCAACCGAATACATTCACCGAATCGGGCGAACCGCACGTGCGGGCAACGTGGGTAGCGCCCTGCTGTTTCTCACCCCTGAGGAGGGGTCCTTTATTCGCTACCTCTCCAACTACGGTATTCACATGGAAAAGTATCCCATGCCCCACCAGCTACCGCGTATTCAAGAAAAACTGGAGCATGTGCTGCAGCTGGACGAGGTGGTTGCGAAGAGTGCCGTCACGGCTTTTCGTGCGCACGTGGGAGCCTATCAGAGTCACATACTTAAGGAAACCTTCAACGTGCGCCGCCTTGACCTTGAGGCGCTCTCGAAGGCGTTCGCGCTGACGGCCGTTCCACATGTTACGCTACCACGTGACACCGAAGAAGAAAAGCGAAACGATTACATAAAAGGTCGTCTCAAGTCGCTTAACCGTCGCCGCCTCGATGCGCTGCGACACTACGAAGACAATAAGACACGCCCGCAGTGGGAGAACGGAACTTTTGTGGGCGTGACACGTCCATCTCTCCGCTGAGCTCGCGGTGCACGGCTTCGCTTGCGTCGAAGCAGGGATCTGGTGATGCAGGGTCACATGTTCGGAAGCCTCGGCACCACGTTTCGCGCCACACGGCTTTTTCCTTTGCTCCACCGTTCTTCCTCCCCTCTCAACACTTAAACCGAAACCAACTCGTTTAACACTTCCTTTCTCGCTTCACTCCTCTCCTCCCTGTAGATGTCAAGCGGTGACGCATAGGACAACTGAGTGGTTTCTGCTTATCTACTTCAGGTTCTTTTCGGTCCATTTTTACCGCGCTGTCTTGACGCTTTTTGCTCTTGTTGGCCCAACGGGAGATATCTGAGGAAGTGGGAGGGAGGAAAGGAGTGTAGCTTCGTAAACCAAATAAAATGAAGCCGTTTCCACCTATTGTTTTCAGGCCCAAGTGCAACAGCAGGTGCGCACACCCGATGCGTAGCCGAACCCTTCAGTGCGCTGATGATGATCATTCTTGGGAAAGAAGAAAAAAGGAAATGTCATCCTTCAGACGTACCGGTGCCTAGTGGCACATCACGTAGAATCTCTGGCGTCTATCCCTATGTACACCATCTTTTCAAAGGATCGACCGCGAAGGCGCCCCTCTTTTCTCTCCATGTACACTCTGACTCGCTCTTCCATTCTTTTTTCTTTGGCTCTGCCTTTCTGACTACCATCATCTTTTGTGGTTCCTTGCCTTTGAAAAAAAAACACCGTCGAGTCCTCCCGCACCAGCACCAAACAACTCATTCGCTCTTGTGTTTTCCTTCGTATAGGCGGGTGGGCGTGTGTGTATGTGTGTGTGTGTGTGTCGTTCTTGCAGGAGCTATAAAACAAAGAAGGAATTATTGGCGCCGTCGTGGATTTTTAGCGAGACACGAAATCGCTAAACGGAAAAGCACGAGAGAGTGCTTTCACATCGGCGCGTACATGTTTGCCTTATTGGATGTGCTCTGATCGCACAACTCTGCCCAAGCCCCAGCAACTTTCTACCGTCAAAGTCAAAGACTCCTCGGTGACGCCATTTTCGCCACATAACAAAGGAGCAACCGGCCACACTTACGCGAACGCAATCACCTAGCTATTATATATATATATAGAAGTGCACACACCCTTTACTGGTGCGGCGCTGCTGTTTCTTTCCAGGACGACAGGGGACATTTATAAAGGTAGGCTCACGGTTACGACACATATCGAGCGCTGACCACTTCAACATTGCACCTGCCCTGCCCTCTCCTTTCTCACTAACCCTTGAGGTCGTCGTTGCGTACGATTAGACGAGCTCCTGTATCATCATTATTGCGGATAAAGCATAGTTGAAGACGACAACGATCGGACTCACGCTGCCTCTTCCTCCGTTAGCGTTATGGTACGTGAGGTTTGAGTAGTGGGACGACGGCACCGTGATACCGCAGCAGTTTGAGCGCAATTAGTGTTGCGTACGATTGGCCCAGCTGAGGGCTCTCAAACCTCGGTTACTTTTATTATTATCAAGCCCAAGCACGCGGAGACCCATCTCTGTGCACCTTCCATGTCCACCTCCTCAGCGGCAGTACCGCAACCAGAGGATTCCCAGAAACTGAAAGATGCACAGCTGAGAATAGGTATGGCTTTGAAGAATGCTCAGTACGCGCTGACCACACATGCTCACCGTGGCCTCGCTACGGCACTGCATGAAAACGTGAACGCCTTGGCGGGTCTTTCCGCCTACCTCTCCCTCGCTGGTAGTCCCGTGAAGGCCGCAGCTATTGCGGGACAGATGGCTAAAATCCTCAAATCAGTGAGCACCTATGTGGCCGCCAAGGAGCGCACTACCGCGCCATCGCATCGTGGTGGAGATTCGAGGCGTGACAGCGGTCAGAATTCTCCAGAAAGCAGCGCTATGCTCACGGAGAATGCAAGTTTTCCTCCCAGCACTTCCCACGAACAATCGGCAGAGGGGGCGGAGCTGCAGCGCGCAGTGGAGGAATTGACACATCAGCGGGATGCTTTAGCTGTCGAGAACGCCCATTTGATGAAAGCCTTGGAAGATGTCAAGCAGCAGCCCGTTTCTACCGCCTCGCTTACCAAAAGCGCCGAAATGGATCAAATCCCCTGCGCGGAGGCAGAGGTGCTGCAGAAACACTTACGCGAGGAGCAAATGCGCGCTGCAGCTTTGCAGGACGAACTGCACGAAGCCGAGGAACTGATAGCCAATGAACAAGATCGAATTCAGGCTCTAAAGGCCCAGCTGCGCCTTTCCCAGGAAGAGAAGCTGTCGCAGGATGCTGCGTTTGCCAAGAAGGAGGAAGAGATAAAAGCACTTCAGGAAACGCTGCTACTCAACACCCGCGATCCCTCCTCCTCCGCCGCTCACAGCACCTCAGCTCGTGCAGTGACTGATACATCAGCGCCGCCACGTGGCTACGTGGACAAGGACGATTTTGATGCTCTGAAGCTGCAGAACCAGCTTCTTCAGCAGGCTCTTCGAGAGCAAGCCACCAAAGACCGCCCAACGGACACACATGCTGTCCTTACTCCGCAGACCCTCGAGGAAATTGAAGAAGATCATCAGCAGCAGCTTGGTGCCATGAAGCTCACCATTCAGCAGCAGTACGATCGGGAAACGGAGCTACTTCGAAAGCAGCAGGAGATACAGGAAACCGTCGAGGACCTCCAGCGACAATTACAGCTTAGCAGCAACCGTCAGTGGCTACAGCAAGAGAGAGAGAAGCACTTGAATGATATGAATGCCGCGAAGAAACAGATCCGGCAACTTGAGGAAGAACGAAAAACTCATCAAAGTCAGCTACAGGAACAGCTCGCGCAGATCGACCTGCTCACTTACGATCAGCGCAAGTCTGCCGAATCCGTCGAAAAACTCCGTCTCGCTCACCAAGCCGAACTGTCGAAATACCAGCAGCAAATAGGGAAAGCGACCGAAGACATACGTGCGCTCCGCGAGGAAAACGCGTGCGCCGCCACCAAATTCCGCTCCGACCTCTCCGATATGAACGAGCGACAAAACACCCTCCAACAGCAGCTGCAAGAAGCGAGGAATAGCACGGATGTGGGCCAGTCAGCAGCGCACGAGCGTGAGGCAGGCCTTCAGCAGCGCCTCACTGAAATGCGTGCCGCCGCAACGGCCCTACGCGAGCAGCACGAGGCCGGGGTGGCGGAGCTGCGCAACAGCATGGCCGCTCAGCAAGAGCAGCACGAGTCCGAGGTAGCGGAGCTGCGCAGCAGCATGGCCGCTCAGCACCAGGCCGAGGTGATGGAGCTGCGCAGCAGCATGGCCGCTCAGCACCAGGCCGAGGTGACGGAGCTGCGCAGCAGCATGGCCGCTCAGCAAGAGCAGCACGAGTCCGAGGTAGCGGAGCTGCGCAACAGCATGGCCGCTCAGCACCAGGCCGAGGTGACGGAGCTGCGCAGCAGCATGGCCGCTCAGCACCAGGCCGAGGTGGCGGAGCTGCGCAGCAGCATGGCCGCTCAGCAAGAGCAGCACCGTGCTGAGATGACTGATCTGGAGGGGGCGATGGCCGCAGAGGTCAAGCATCACAATACCGAGGTAGCGGAGCTGACGCAGCAGCTCGAGGATGAGCGCGACCGCGTCGCTGCCAGCCAGTCAACAGTGCAGGAACGTGAGGCAGCCTTGCAACAGCGCCTGACTGAAATGCGTGCCGCCGCAACGGCCCAACGCGAGCAGCACGAGGCCGAGGTGGCGGATCTCCGGGAGCTGGTGCGACGCTCGCAGATGAGCGTCACTGAAGCGGAGGGGGCAACACGGATAGTTTCGACGAACGCAGAGCAGACGGCGATTGCCGAGAGCACACATCATGAGAAGGAAATATCGGAACTGAAACGTGAGCACGCAGCCGCAATGGAACGCTCGAAAAATGAAAAGATCGAGTTGCTGAAGCAGATGCGGCATGAGACGGCTGCCAAGACGGCGCTTGTCACCACCCCCGTTGATTGGTTGAAGGAAGAGAACGATGCCCTCAAAGTCAGGGCAGGAGAATGGGAAGAGAAGTTTAAGCAAATTTCTAGAGAAAAGGCGTCGGTAATTTTGAAGGGACATGAGGAGGCGCAGAAACTGACAGCAGTGAAAGGCGAATTGCGTCACCTCAAGGATGAATATGCTGCAGCTCAACAAGCGCTTACAACTGCACATGAAGAACGCAGCACCGCTATGAAACAAGTTCAAGAAGGTGCGGCACTTGTTCGTGAGGCACAGTCGAGCACATCACGTGTGAGTGCGTTGATTGAGGAACTTCATGCGGTGCAAGACCGTCTTGGTTCCGTGGAGAAGGAGAAGACGCTTCTCGATGCACGCTGCAAGCGGGCAACTGCGGAGAAGGAAGAGTGTGCTGAGGCGCTGAAGCGGTTGCTGACGCAGCATAAAGAAGCAATGGTAATGCAAGAGAGGCTCATGACGCAGTTAACTGCTCTTGAAGGGCGACTGGTGGAAAAGGACAGGTTTATACTTGAGCTCCGTAATCAACCTCACATCGTCGAGGAGAGTGCTGTAGCAACTGAAGAGCAGAGTACGGTGAGAAATGATGCGTTTAACGGCGGTGCACATGTGAACACAGAAAGCCACCAGCGACGCATCGACGCGCTAGTCTTAGAGCTAGACACCGCCACTCAAGAAAGGGCCAGGATGCAGAGTGAACTCGATGCCGCCCATGCGGCTAAGGTAGCTTTGGAGAAGCGAACACTCTCTGCGGCGGCAGGCGGAGACTCCCTGCATTCGCTGAGGGAATTGGGTAGCGTGGTATCCAGCATGCACACCACGTTATTACCGACTGTGGAACGCCTGCTTCAGCTAAGCGGATCGACGACGCTCACGGGAGACGCCACTGGAACGGGCTCCCCCGCAGGGCTCCTTAAAAACCTCTTGGAGGTGATGGAGGCAGCCCATGCACAGATCCAGGACACGTTTGTCATCCTCAGTCGTGCAGCTCATCGTCTGAGAGCCGCAGCCCAAATGCATGGTGTCGTATCAGGAAAGCTCCTCGCCATCCTGCATCAGCCCTCACGAGAGAGGCATCCAGCTCCACTCACACTGGATGCACCGCTGTTACGAGCGTGCACCACTGTATTGGAGATGGTTTACCGAGATCTGGTAGAGAATGCCCTGGGAGAGCCCTCGGGAAAGTCTAAAATTCCCTATCATCGAGGAAACGCTAGCAATAGTCCTGCAGCCGTCAGTCAAAGCCACTTCCAGGGCAAAGTAAACAGGAATGAGGAGCAGGCAGCGGCAGCGGCGGCGGCGGCACGTTCACCAAGGCGGACAAACTGGCAAAGCACCCGGGTCGATCATCCTCACCCATCCTCCTCTTCTGCGGCCCGGCACAATGAAGTGAGTCCTTTCTCGGAAATGGGTCCTGCGCATCGTCACAGGGTGGCCCATAAAAGCGGGATAGCCGTAGATGAAGCGAGGTATGGAGACCTTGGAGTCGGTGTGCGTACTCCACGTCGATCCTCTTTTGAGAATTTCGCTGCGGCACAAGCGAGCATCTCCGCTGCAGAAGAACAGGCACGGTTTCGGGCCAGCGTGACACCCCCGTGGCGATAGTCGTGCGTGTGTGTGTGTGTGTGTGTGTGTGTGTGCGCGCGCACGCGCAGATACCCGCCTCTTGTGCACACCAATCGTGTGCCCTGGACTCCTTTCTATTCGGCTTCACGTCCCCGCCTGCTTGAATTTCGGCTTACTTACCAGCACCCACTGACCTAGCGCGAAAAGTAGCTAGCAGCCCAACGGCAGTGTGATTTGGGTTCATGTGCCGCAATGTGGCGGAACTCGAATCCGGAAGACAGTTTCTGGAGAGACATCACGCTGCTCGAGTACGCTAATGGGTGCTCTTTCTCGCCTACTTCGGCCTCTTCTTCAGAACTTCTGCAGCAAGCTCCACCTCCACGAGTGTCGCCGTCAGAGAAAAATAAACATTTACAACTTGCTTCGGTCTGTGCTCCTCAGTGGTGCCAGGGTGCAGCAAACCTTCTCGTCATCTGGGATTGTGCGTGTATGCTGCATGCCTTTGCGACAGCCTTGAATGGGAGTGAACTAGCAGAATGGACCCTCTAGGGTGAGGTAAAACATGGGGAATGGAAGGAAGGGAGGCTCCTCCTTTTTTCTTTCCCTGTACCACTAGAGAGAGGAGCAGAGAGATATTTTATTCGCGCTTGCAGCGCATTCATATTAGGAGGTGCAATAATTCTGCTCGAGTGGAGATGGTCCTTCTCATCTCGTTCTCTCAGCGCTGTGTCAATGTGGACTACTGGATCGGGGGATGATTTCGTTTATGTTTAGTTTGTGTGTGTGTGTAGAGCTGTCCATTTGCGGATGGTCCTCTTGTTCTCCATGTTCACTAAACGGAGAGGGAGGGAGCGATCCTGACGACGCCTCTCATCCAGAATAGCACGAAGAGGCCCCTGTGCTGATCCTTTTGGATTACGTGAACAGCAAAAGAGGAGCAGCTCTCATAGCGTTTGGGGAAGGTGTGGGTGAGCGTATCTTCTGTACGGGCCTCTCAGCTTTCCATCCGCAAGAACTTGTGTCGTGTTTTTTTTTGCTTCGTCAGAAAGGTATGGGATTTTCGGAGAAATCTTTGTGGCTGCTACCCTCCCCCTCCCCCTTTTTTCCATTACAAACTGATTCCGCAATGTCTCGCACATGTAACCGAAGCAACAAAGAATTTGGCAAGCGTAATACATCGCACAGCCCTGAATCTTTCGGACGTGCTTCTCTGTATGCGATGGACAACGGAACTCCGAGAAAGGTTGCAAAAAAAGCGGAATTCCTCGGTGAAACGGAGGATTTGGGCTGCTGTCTATCCCATCTCTCTCCTTCGTCTTTCCGCTGCGGCAGCGCCGCACGGATCAGTCATAAAAAGGGCTGTGGCAAACGCACTGTAGCCGAGAAGGGAGGCGCGTAGCTGGCGAATGGCAACATCAGTGGCCGTAGAGGGCAGCTTCATCGCCTCGGCGTGCTATCGTCTACATTCTATTTTCTCACTCTTCTCCACCGACATCAGATCTAGGTCTACCGGTGTGCTGGACGATCCCTCACCCTTCTTTCTTCCTCAACCTTCTCTTTTCCCTTCTTTC
>JASAOM010000977.1:0-61036 GCA_030849085.1 Borovskyia barvae | reverse complement strand
CCCTTTCGTCTTCCAGTCCTCCGGCGTCCAGCTCGCGAAGGGCGGAAGGGGGAAGTGGTTTGCTGCAATGAATTCCTCGGCATCGCGAATCGCCTGATTGATCTCTGAGCGCTTCATCGCGGCAGAGTTCCGAGAAACCGTATGAAGAAACTTCGATGAGAGGAATGGTGCGTCCAGAAGAAAGGGAGGGGGATGCAAAGCCTCGAGAAGCAAATAAAGTTACGTTCAGTCAGAGGGTGTCGTCACTGTGTGTGAAGGGAGATGGAGGTGCTGGTGCGGAGTATGCGACGCCGCAAGCCGCGGCAAAGACGAAAAGGGATGGGGAGGAGAAAACGGAAGTGGGAAATTCTGGGGAAGTTCGAGGATCAGCGAAAGAAGAAAAAAGGGAGGGGGGAAAGCGACACGGCGGCGTGGGAAACGGTTAGGGGGTCGAGGGGAGGGGGGGGGGGGATTTGCCAGTGAGATGACCCTGCGGGACGAAGCACGCGCCAGCTGCGGGCGGCCCGGAGTTGACGGGGCGGGAGCCCAGACACCGCTGGGGGGCTCAGAGAGAGATGCTCGCCCGGGCACACACCCCAACACTCACACAGCCCCTAGGGGGTCGAGGAGGAACGTCTCCGAGAACCCCCTCTCCCGCTCTGGATGACGGGAATGTACAGCTCATACCGGCACTACGCCCTACGAGGAAGTGGAGGGAGGGAAAGTGAAAGAGGACGTGCTTTTACGCGATAGTTATCAGGTATGTGTGAAGAGCCGGTCAAGCTCAGATAGACGAACCTCACGAGCCGTTCGATAGAGGGCCCAGCTATGTCAGCGCCGACACGGGGCAAGGGGTCGCATCGGAAGGGTAGCGAAGAGAGGGCACGAAGCCATCCCCTTCATTCCTCCTTCCACTTCGGCTTACCAACGCTACAAGAAGGTGCACGTGATTACACGAAGTCGCCTATGCTGGAATTTTTCGCTGCCCCTGTGTGGCACACGATACTTCGGTGTGCCTCCGCATATACCTGGATGTCATCGGGAGACTCGCTTCGGCACGCAGCTGTGGCTGCGCTCGGAACGCCCACTGATGGTGTTTTCTCATAACCAGAGGCCTATATATGCGCTGCGACGGGCGGTGAAGGTACTCCTGCTATCGACCCCATACGAAGGGAAAAGAGCAGGTCGTCGTGATAATGGAAAGGAGGAGGGGAGGCTGAAGGAGACAGGAAGGGTCGCACGGGACGATGTGATAAAGAATCGAAAGATGGGGAATTTGGGGGGGAGGGGAGGGCGTGCCAGAACTGCCACCGCTCACCGCCGCTTCCCCCCCCCCTCCCCACTACAGAGGGAAGGGAAATAAGGGAGGCGTCCCACCACACTCACACACGTAAGTGAACGGAGAGGTGCGCCGAGCGTCATCACGAGAAGACGGCAGGAGATGGACGTTCACCACCATGAGACGCCCTGTGGCCACTCACGCCGCCCAACCCCTCCCGCACTTATGCTTAAGACGTCCGCCGGGACGCCAAGTACGAGATGGCTACACTCCGCAGCGCCTCCGGGGGGAGGAAGGGGAAGGGGAGGGGGGGAAGGCGCTCCCATGTTCAGCCGTGGCCCTACCGACTCTCAGAGAAACCCCACTGGGGCGAGGGATAATGGGCGAGAACAGAAGCGAAGAAAGAAGCAGTACGAGTAGAGAGGGGGGCAGGGGGTAACGGCGAGGAACGCGTGAGGTGGCGGTGCTCTCACCCCCCCCCCAGCCTAGCTGCCTCTCTCCGTGAGAAGGAGAGAGGAGAAAAGAGAAAGGGCTGCCACCCGTTGCCACCCTTCTTTTCTTCTCCCCTTTCGGTTCTTCTGGCCTCCCCCGTTGTTCTCCTCATCGCTTACGGCTATTACGCAACTTTTTGCCTGCTTAATCACGGCACGTTTTCCTCAGAAGAAAAAAGAAGAGGAAGAAGGGGCGAGGGGACCACAAATGGAGAGCATCGAAGTTCGCGGAGTCCAAAGCGGGGCAGCTCCACCATAAGGGACCCGAAAAATAAAAAAATGGGAGGAGCCCTTTGTTGTTGTTAGAAAACCGGTGCCGCAACGGATCGTTTCCTTACATCCCTGCACGCAGGCACGACACACCCCGCACATCAGTTCCCCCTCTACAAAGTGCAGTTCAGACGGAAGACAAGACACACGGAGATGGGGGAGGGGGGGAGAAAGAAAGAGATAAAGGGAAAGAAAAAAGCTAAAGCACAGCGAAAAAAAATGCACTTTGCCCAGAATTTGTCCTTCGGATTGCAACTGGTGAGAAGGGCATCTGGAAGAGATCAGGGGGAAGGGTTGCTGGCATCAAAATAGGAAACGCCGCTAAATACTTGCTTGTCCATTCAGGCGCCATCGTGATCAGCCTTTCGCCTCCACCACACGTACGCAGCCACACGGTGGTGCAGCTCGCCGACGAAAGGAAGTGAAAACAAAAACAAAAAGGAGAGCATGAGGGGAATGAAAAAAAAATTGATGACGGGAAGGATAGAAGCCTGATGAACCCGCATTTCAGTGGAACTTCGATGTCTTCGCAACGCGCTCTCACCTCTCCAGTTCCACGACTCTTCGCCGTCTTGTCAAGGCAGTAGTGGTGGTGATGTGACGACTTCGCTCCATCCGATCCCTCGCCATAACGGTTACGATCGCCCTTCTTTTGTGTATCAAAGATGTCCCTCAAGCCACGATGAACACACCGGCTTCATGGCGCCATCGAGCACGCAAGAGGGGGGGAGGGGGGCGCAGAGAAAGGAGGCTGCGAACTATCGCCGTCATCTCCATCGTAACGTCGACAAAATACATCGCACCCGCCACCACCCACAGGGAGGAGTGTCGCGTAGCCAAGAGCGCTCGCAGAGATCACCTGGAAATATGCGCACATTTTTTTTATATAAAGGGGGGAAAATGAGAAACAGCGGGGAGGAGCAAAAAATCATTTCGTGTATCCGACGCTCTCTCGTACACGAGAGAGGCGTGTGCGCGCACCTGGGCCCACGTCCGCTACATACCCCAACGCTCCCAGCCAACGTACCTCGTGAGCTGGCAAGGGGGGGAGGGGGCACCGACGTACACACACATATGTATATATGGAGGCAGCAATGCAGCGTCACCAGCACGCGAAAAGAAAAAGGGGGTAGAGTCCTTGCTGTGGAGAGAGGGGAAGGGGAGAGAGAGTGAATGTATATATGTGGCCCTGTGGTGTGCGGAGACGAAGGGAACGGCAGGGGAAGAGGGAGAGGGAGGAGGGCGTTACCCGCCACCAGGAACACGAATTGCTACTGCATGTCGTCCCTCTCTTTTTTCGGATCTGAGAGTCTCACGAAAATGAGAGCTGGTCGGGCGTCTCTCACTGAGGTGGAGGAGAATGCGATATAGCAAAAAAAGCGGAGCCGAGTAAGATCGATCCAAGCACGCTCCCATACACGCACAGGCAAAAAGGAAGGGGAGGTTCTCGCGTGGCCTTCTTGGAAGGGGGCAACTGGAAAGGAAGAGAGAAGCAAAGCCCACGGAGGATTGTGGAGGGGAGTTTGCGAATCAGACAAAGGAAAAACAGAAGTCACAAGAGAAAAAAAACTTTCTTAAGAAAAAAGAAAAAGCGCGGTTATACTTTGGGACCTGTGGTGTGTTTGGTACGTTCTTGTGCGTGGGTGAACACGTGATCGCCTTTAAGAAAAAAAACCGCAGCACAGGACTCTTCTTGTGTGACGGCAACGGTGTGCTGAAATGCAAGTGAGCGGGAGCGCTCGTAGCGAGGAGACGAGTAAATCCTGTTCATCATCCCTCCTCTTCGCATCTGATGGAGCAAAGCACACTTGCTGTGATGTGCACATTATCATCACCAAGAGAGCCACAAAAATATATAGGATAAAGAGAAGGAGAGTGCCGTCACTTCCTCCGCATGTACAGCGCCGCACACGCACACATACACACATGCAAATACCAACACGTTTTCGACGGTGAAGATGGGGGAGAGCGGACCAGGAAAACGAAGACGTGAAAGGGCCACAACGATAATGCTGCACGAATGAAGTGCCCTCTTTGGCATTCTGCAAAAAAAAGCAGGGGGATGGAGAGAGAGGGGAGGGGGAGGGGGGGACTTCAAAAAAGAATAAGAGATGCGCAGCGCAAGCAACGAAAGGGAAAACAAATAGTAATTCATCGAGGGAATGAAAGAGATAATATATATAAAGGCTCGATGCGGGTGATGGGCACGCGCCACTCGAAATGTGTTGCAAACACCAAAAATTGGGGAAAGAGAGGTCGCGCGTACCGCGGTGATACCTGCAGAAAAAAAATGAGAGAAAAGCACAAAAGAAAATATATATACACAAATTATGTATATATATATATGTGTGTTGAACGCTTGCGTCCGGACGTGTCATGTACACTTTTTTGCTCCGTCTCGCTTTCACCACGGAGGAAAGGTCTGGTGGGTTGCCTAGCGCGCACGGGCACTACATGGATGGCGCACTGGTGCCTTGCGCGAAGAACGTGGCGGAGACAAGGGCCGTAATGACCAGCGTGGAGACCCATCCACCGTACATCTTCAGCACCATCAGCCACCGGATATTCCGAATACCAACGTCGCACATGCTGATGGCGATGACCCCACCGGTGATACAGTGAGTAGAGGAAACGGGAATGCCATATCCAGAGGCAAAAGACACCACCAGGGCCGCCGACAACTCCGCAGAAAAACCGCGGCATGGTGTGATAACCGTGAGTTCCTCTCCGAGAAGCCGCATCAAGCGGATACCAAACGAGGCCAGACCGACCACAATACCAGCGCCGCCCAAGCACAAGACCCAAATAGGAACAGAGGAGTTCTTCAAGACGTTTCCATCCAGATAAACCTGATAAATCGCGGCCAGAGGGCCCACGGCGTTACTCACGTCGCTGGCGCCGTGAGCAAAAGAGGCGCAGATGGCCGTAAAGACCTGCAGGTAACGGAAGACCCGCTCCGCACGCCAATTGTACTGCTCCACCTGAAGCCCGCTAACCCCGCTGACAACGCGCTCCTCCGCTACGCTGGCATCGGATATCTCCGACGTCTCCGATTCGTACACGACATCACCCGACACTTCACGTGATTTACCCACATCGTCGCCATCGTCCAAACCGCGCTTCTTCGGGCTCGCTGCCTCATTCGGGAGTTCGCTTGCGGCAACGAGGTGGCTCTGCACATCACGGTCGATCAGCCGCTTTACGAGTGGAATGAGGCCGCAAGAGAGCAAGCCTGCGCCGCCACCGATGCACGCCGCCACCCACACAGCTTTTTTCACATCCCACTTGAGGCGCTTCGACGCACCTTTGAAGAGAACGAAGAAGGATTCGAGAAAGAAAGCAACGCCCACGATAATGGGTAAAGTGTAGATGGCCCTCTTCGCACAGTTTTTCGGGCGCATGACAAGGAAGCGCACGGCGTTGTACAAAAGGGCTGCGACGATGCCTGTGAGGAGGGGGGAGATGAACCAAGAGGCCACGATGGGTGCCACACCAGTCACAAAAGGGAAGTCACTTTTGTGCTTCGCCCAGCTCACGCCACCCGCGCCCCCGTAGACCAACGCAAACCCCAGCACGCCACCGCAGATGCTGTGCGTCGACGACACCGGGAGGCGTAACCAGGTGGCCACCACCAGCCAGGAGAAGGCAGCTCCGCAGGCGCAGAGCATACCGTACATGAACACGTAGGGCTGACTTGCAAATTTGGAAGGCTCAGCGATACCACCAGAGATGGTGGAGGTCACCTCTCCACCCAGCGACACGGCACCAGCAAACTCGCAGATCGAAGCCAAGATGACAATTTGGGTCATAGTAAGAATGCGGGCACCGTACGTCGTACCGAAGGCGTTGGCCAAGTCGTTCATACCCACACCGGCGCCGGTGAGGAAGGAGACGAAGGCGCCGACGACGACAATCCACAGATACGGGTGAATGTCGGTCATCTTCGCTGTATCACAAACACACGAAGAGGGAAGAAGTAAAGGAGGGAGTGTGAGAGGGAGGGAGGAGACGGATAAGCTGAAAGTGGATGTTCCGTCTCGCTTAGAAACCCTATATTTCTTTTCTGTGTATACGGATGTTCCGAAGTTACCACCGAGGCCGCAAAGCCTTTCCTTTCGTGGGTGGGTCAGGGGGGAGAAGGCGGGCTATTGGTTGCTCTCTCCACAACAGGGAATGAAGACAAAAGAACTTAAAGAAAGAAAAGGCGTCAAGACTGAATGGAGGGGTACTAAAATACTTAAAGAAACGTGAAGAACACGGGTTTCTGCGAGGTGATAGAAGAAGAATTCTTTCCTTATAGGAGGAAAGAGAGAGAGAGAGAGGGGGGGGGGGTAGGGCGTCTTCGTGTGGGAGGTGCAGTTGTGCCATGAGATTAACAGCCACGAGGGGAGAGGAGAACAGCCCAAAAAAAGGGCGGAGGGGCGGCGGAAGAAGAGGTGGATCAGATCATTCGCCACAATGGCACGGACGCAAAAAAGCGGACGCAAGAGGGAGAGTAAATGCCCGTGGTAGGCCAGTGAACGAGAAGAGGGAAAGGGGGGAAGAAGAAGAAGAATGAAGTGTCTTGCTGCAGCGTAGGTAGCACCACCACCACCGCTCTCGCTAGACTCGCTTAAATATCTACATTTATGTATTGTGGCCTATGCGATTTCCTCACATGGCAGCAGCGTGCTGGCTGCGCGTGAATGGTGAGCGATGTTGGTTTAAAAAGAACACAGCACGGAGTCGCTGCAGATAATGCAAGCGGATCAAGAGACAACGATCCTCACGATAGCTTCTTCCTGACTCCCTCCGCGGAGTTGGCCTTCGGGCCAAGTTCGATCATCTCAGAAAGATAGATACGTATATAGGGGAGGAAAGAGATTCGAAGTATATAGACGAGAAGCGCAAATACGTCACCAGTATCCACAAAGGGGGGAGAGAGGAGGGGATCAGCACATGAAGCGGACGAAACAGACAAAAAAATTCAGCGTGCGATCTCTTTCTGCGTCAAAAGACTCCTTCCGTTGTATGACGAGATGGAGTGCGCCCGCCCGCCCGTCCGTCCACCACGCCCCCCACCCCACCCCACCTCACTTTTTGCATCCCAAATGAACATCTTTCGAGGGATCCGATCGACTCGAGACGTCACAGCAACATCAAAACGAATCGGAACTATCGAGAAGAGGAGGAAGGACTTCACCGCCTCAAGGAATGCAGGAGAGGGGGAAAGGGAGAGGGGGAGGGAAAGGAAATCCGCGTCATCGGCTACGTGGGTGGTCATGCGTACAAACATCCTCGAAGTTTTTTTAAAGAAAAGATAGAAAAGGGGAGCGGTGCAGCGGAGCACCGCTTAGAAACTCAGGTTGCCCACGATGCCTCCAAAGCCCTCGAAGGGGTAGTCGATAGTGATGCGACCTTCACTTGTGTCACGAAGGCCACTATACAAATCACACTTGCCGTCGTCTCGCATGACAATACCGGAGGCGAAGACACAGTCTTCTAGGTTCGGCCGTTTGGCAGGGCACAGAGGATAACAGGATGCCGTCCCAATCACATGATTCGCCTCCAGCTGGCGGGTGTCGCTGTCGAAGACGAAGGCGACGTTGACGTAAACGCTGAGTGGCTCCCCAGACGGCTTTTGAGCTTTGTAGGCGCTGTGGGCAATACAGCCGATCTTACCACTGGATAGCAAATACGCCTGATTGACCCCACCCCACATGCCAGGCTTGATAAAGTCGATGGGCTTCGCGGAAGCGATGACGGCAGTGGTGAGATGATTTATGTTGTCGACCGAGACGAAGCCAACGTAGACCTCAGCGGTGGTACGGACACGCGAGAAGACGCCTACGCGGCCGTCGTGCAGTTGCACGACACGGATGTCCTTCATGTAGTCCGGCCCTGTCGTGAAGTAGCTCATCTCGACTGGCGTGCCACGAAAGAAATATCCATGGTAGCTGAGGACTTCATTACCATTTTTACGAACGTGCGTGCCGCCAAAAATCATCTCATTACTGATGTTCTGGATGTACGGGTCCTCCAGCTCCCAAGTGAGCTCCGGGACGACGGTGAACTCATCCTTGCCCGTCTCTTCGAAGAGTCGCACATGTGAAGCAGCCCAGATGTGTCTCTTCTCCACACGTCCGTAGATGTAACGTTTTCCTCTGTATTGAAATGGCACGGAGCAGTTGTACACATCATAGCCCTCAACGCCTTTGAAGGTGAGCAGCGCGCTCTCGTAGACGCGCTTGTGCGCCTCAAAGTGTTCCTTTTCCTCTGCTAGAGACATTTTCGAGTCGTGCACGTGTATAGGTGTTGGTGTGCAGATGTCCGGTGGGGGGAGAAGGAGGACACGAGCGCTTCAACGGTTTCTGTGTGTTTCGCAAAACTGCGAAGGGAGGTGTATAATCAGGCTTGCAGCAAAGTAGACATGCAACCCTAGAAGAAAACAAATTCAACGAGTAACGGCGCCGCCAATCACGGAAAGGGGGGAGAGGGAGAGAGAGGGGAAAAAAGATGAGGTTTCGCTCAGGAATGAAGAGAAAAGACGCCACTCACCCACACCAAACGACCGCTAAGGAATATACGTGGTCTCTCTCTCTATATATATATATGTACGCGTGTGTAGTGCAGCCGCAGAGGAAGCAGACACAGTTTGAAGAGAGAAAATAAAGAATAAAAGAAATCGAGGGGGCAAGATAGAGGGGGTCAAACACCTCAGAGCAAGGTCTCGACGGCGAGCCGCAATACTTCCTTTTCCTCGAATGACTGCAAAGGAGGGGGGTGTAAAGGAGAGAGAGGGCGCAGCGGTCAGGGAAGGGAGGGCAGAGCGCCTTTGAGGAGAAGAGGGAGGAGGCGAAAGTGCGGGGGGGAAGGGGGAACGCCAAAGATGCCGCTCACACTTCGCCTGCCTTCGCACCCACTAAACTCTCCACAGCACCCCTGCAGATACACAGACGCCCTTCTGTTGTGGAACTGCTGTGAAAGGGGGGAGGGGGTGGTGCTTTGCGAAAGGTCCCGGAGCAACACCATCGCGGGGGAGCGCAGCCCCTCTCATCAACTTTAGTTGCTCTTCTTCTTTACGGTTATTGGTGCGTCGCGCACGCACGTGACGGTGTTATGACAGGGAAACCGAGCCCACCAGCGACACCTCCGACTTGCCGCCGCAAGTTGGCCTGTCTGCGTGCGGGAAGTGGAAAGGAAGAGGGCCGCGGAGAAAATGGAGTGCGCAGAGGCACGCGGAGAGAGAGAGTGAGTGAAACATGGAAGGGACAACCGCACACAAAAAAAAGAGGAAAGGGGAGTGGAGAGATGGGCAACGCACAAAACGAGGGAAAACCACCAGCGACAACGTGCCAGCCTAATAGAAGGCATCACATCCAGAGAGTAGGAGAAGAAAAGTCGGCAGAAACACAAAAAAGCATAACTGAACAACGCAGAAGAGGGGAGGAGGGGGGGAGTCGGCAACAACAACAGCGAAGAAGGGGGGGGGGCGAGGGAAATGGAAAGAAAAGGGAGACAAACAAAATGAGAGAAAGGCAAAAAAGACAAGTTAACAAATACAAAATACTCGGCACGTGTAAATGTCCGCCAAGCCTACCGGTAAACGACCCGCACCCAAAAGCTGGTAATCGACAGAAGATACAGAAGAAAAAAAAGCGGGGGAAGTAAAACTAAACGGGGCCCCTCCCCTCCCCTGCCCTGCCCTGCCCCCACCCACCCACCCACCCACCCACCCACCCCCACACACAACCCCACACACCCACGCGACCAAAAAAAAAAAAGAGAGCCGAACGGCTCGAAACCAATCCGACAAACGAAGACCGAGGGAGCTATGATGAAAGAAAAAAGGGAAAGAATACGTTTCTTCATTCTTTCTTTTTTTTTGCGTCATTACACACACATGCACACACACCTATATGTATATATATATATATATATTGCTTGCTCACAATTCTGAAGATTGGTTGGGGCAAGGAGAGAGAACTGCCTAGCGTGGCTGGTCGAGGGGTACGCGGTGCCCGTGCTGTGCCATCTCCCCTGTCTTTCCCTCGGATTGCAACATGACTTCTTTGTGGCCAAACCTTCTCCCATTCCATCGCCACGGGAAGACGTAGGGTGCGACGTATGGACGCACATTTCAAAGGTGTCGCGAAGAGAAGAATGAGAAGAGAGATAGGAAGCTCGACGCCACAGATCTCACTTTCTCGACCCACATGTACAAACACAAAAGAGAGAGAGAGAGAGAGACGGTGTCCAGAACTTTGTTAACGCGACTGTCTTACAAAGAAGGATGAGAAAGGGAAAGGGGAGTGGGAGGGACCCCTGAAAGGCAAAAAAAATGGTACCAGGAGGGAAGAGGTCATCGAGTTGATGCATTGGGTGATGGCGCCCCTCGTACCGAAAGTGTTCCTCCTTTTTTTTGTCAACGCGCCTTCTCGCGTTTCGTCTTTTCCGAAGAGGCCGCCGCAGTAGCCCCCCTCCCCTCCGTACATTCTCTTCATCATACCTCCTTTGTTAGATTAGTCGATCTCGCATGCGACACAACCCGAAAAGGAGAGCCCTCTTCGACACCAACCGCCACCTCGCGCTGATCCGCTTCCTCTCTGTGCAGTTCCCCAGGGTGAACAGCGGAGAAGGAAGTATCCGTTGATCCTAACAGCGGCTCTGGCACGTCACATACACGCCTGCCCACGCACAGCGGCTACCACTACCGCCAGTAACGCAGGGAGAGAGTCTACACGCCATCGAAAACAAAGAGATGGCATGGGAAGAAATAAAGAAGAAAAGGGGGAGAGCTCGTGGTCCATCGGAAGCGGGAGAGGATGGGCAGAGGGACAGGCAGAACAGTAAAAAAAAAGAAAAGGCTCCGAAAAGGCCCCACGCGAACGAGACAAAAATGGCCAGTAGTGCGCACATCACCGTGGGATGGATAAGATCCGGCGCTGTGCCTGAACACACGCCCCCTCCCCCTCCCCTCTTTGCTGCCGATAGATGCTCTCTCCAACCCAAGGTGCCATTCTTTTCCCTTTAATTTTTTGCCTACACAACCGGTCATCACCAGCGGCTCTCGCTCCCCCTCGCATTCTAACGAAACCTTAATACCATTACGTGGCTTCTCTTTTGTGTCTCCCATGCACTGGGGCGGGGTGTCGGTGTGCGTGTGCGCGCCATGGCCACCGCGAGCCGTCGAAACGCGATATGCTGTCCCATCAACCGCTCGCATTGTTCATAGCCCGCCGTCGCAAGTCGATAGCCAACGCACCACCACCATTAGGGAGGGTTCCCATAGAAAATAAAACAAAGGAATGAGAGCGAAGGTGTCCGTTTCGGGAGGGGGGGGGAGGGGAGGGAATGGAACGAGGAGGGGACAAGCGCAACCGGGCTCACCAGAACAACTTGAACTACCGGAGAAAACCTCCTTTCTGTTTACTTCCCCTCCTCCTCCTCCTTCCCCCTGCCGACCCTCATCCCCTCGCCCTCTCTCTCGAACCTGCGCAGCCTACCTCTCTCCCCTTTCCCCACAACCACACGGGAGTAAGTGTATATATAGCAAGTGGGTTGCAGAGAGCATGCGAGAGGAGGAGAGGCAACGAAAACTCTCCCTGACTATTGTATAATGCTTACATAGATAAAGTTGAATGTACAGACACACATTCAGTAGACGTAGAAGTCGTTGCGATAGGTGTGTTGATGACAACGAATGCGACAGGGAGAGGGAGACAGCGCTAAACGGGAGGGAACTCCACGAAGGCCCTCGCAAAATCCACCATCATCCCACAAATCCATTCTGCCGTGCCTCTTCTCCACCGCCGCCACCGCTGCCGTTCCAGCAAGACAAAATCACATGTCTCGCGGAGGAGAGAGGGGGGAAGGGAATAGAGAAAGTGAGATCGGTGAGGGTGTGGGTGCTGAGCGGTTGTGGCCACCACCACTACCACCCACTTCTCTCGTCACCTTCTTCTTCTCGGTACTTCTCCCTCTCTTTTCCGTTCGCACAGCGCACCCCTCAACTACACTCAACTGGTAGAGGTGCTCAACCGTCCATCGCTGGTCAAGTACCCTGCACCACGCACCGGGCCACAGAGGGAAGTGGAGGCGACATAGTTGCCCCAGTGTCGCTCAGACATCCAGCCATTGTACAGCTCCGTGTCCATACTATCACGATCCCTTTCACTGCTGACACCTCAGCGTGGGATGCCAGTGAGCAGCGCTACGGAGTTGCCCCCCGCGGTACCGGTAGGGGGGTCGAACGGCACGCCACCAGTCTAGCAGCGACCCTTACACTGCCCTGGCACACCAGCGTCGCCACACCTATGAGAACGTGGCCTCATTCGAACGAGTGGTGGGGATTGGAGACCCCCCACAAGTTCATCAAAGACGATGAGCAGACGAGGACATCGAGGGTGCCAACAGAAATGACAAAGGATGAGGCTGTACAGGGCTGGGCAGTGAGGGAGGGAAAGAGGGGGGGAGAGCGAGAAGCCTGACCACCACCACCCCACCCACCCACTCCAGTGGGGATGCCGGCCCTCAAAAATTGAGCTGGTCGACAAGCTCACCGCAGCCTTCAAAAGGGTAATCGATAGTGATGCGGCCCTCGCAGGTGTCACCGAGGCCGCTGTACAGATCGCATTTTCCGTCCTCGCGCATCACAATACCGGTGGAGAATGCGCAGTCCATCAACTTGTCTGCTTTGACAGGGTAGTCGGGGTAGCAGCTACGGGTGCCGATGACGCCATCCTTCTCCACCTTCCGTGTCTCCGGATCCAGCACAAAGGAGTAGTTTAGATAAACAGAGGTCGGACGACCCCTGTCGTCTTTGCCGTTATAGCTGTAGTGCGCGATGCATCCGATCTTTCCTGAGGTGAGGAGGTACGCCTGATTCACCCCGCCCCACGCGCCGGCGTGGAGGACGTTGAGCGGCTCCGCCTCGTTCACCACTTTCTGCGTCAGTTCACTGAGATCGTCGATCGTGGTGAATCCGATGCAGGTGTAGATCTCCGTCTTGGGACGGGAGAAGACGCCGATGCGACCATCTGCAAGGTCCACGCAACGGATGTCTTTCATGTGATCAGGGCCGGTGGCAAAGTACAGGTTATGCTCGATCCCTCCACGGAAGAAATCACAGTAGTAGCTGCACACCCGGTCGCTGATTTTGCGGATACGCGTGCCGCCGAACAAAGCCTCCCCCCGCACCTTGGATATGAACGGATCCTCGAGGAACCATGTCATGCCGTTCTCCACGGCGGTAAACTCATCCTTGCCGGTCTCCACGAAAAGCCTAACGTGTGAGCCGGCCCATTCTTCGCGTCGCTCGATACGGCCGTAGAGGTGCATCCTGCCCTGGTATCGGAAAGGCACCGAACAGTTGTAGACGTCCATCCCATCCACGCCCTTAAAGGTAAGAAGAGCGCTCTCATAGACCTGTTTGTTGGCCTCAAACTCCTTCTTGGCCTCTCGAACCACCTGATATGTAGCCATCCTGTCCCCACGATGCACCGCTGTCAGCGTGGCTTCCTTTGCTGATCTCGGTATCAAAGGGGGAGGGGAACCACACTTTGCCGAACGATATAATGCGAACGCCTATGAGAAGAGAAGATCCGTGGGTGAGCAGCCCCCTACGGCGTATAATTTCGCTCAGCCAAAAGATAATGTATACTCCGATGGAACAGGGAGAAGGAGCGAGGAGGTTACCACGGCACGTCCTGCGGTTTCGCTGTCGTGTCTGCGACACAGTCCCTCTGTGCGCCGAGAGAGGAGGGGGAAAAATGAAAAGAGACGAGAGGCGCGAGTCTCTATGTTGACGCTCACTCGAACTCGTTGAGTGTTTTCCTCTTTCTTATTACGTTTTGAAGCTGCTCTCTCCGTCTTCGGAAGATACTTGAGAATAGGGGTAGGTGGGGGAGGGGAAGGGGAAGGGGGGGGGGCGGAGGTGGCACAAAAATAAATGGCAAATGTGAGGGGCGTGTGTATGTTTTAGGTGGGTATGTACGGCCGTGCCCGTTTCCTTCTAGAACACTATTTTTACTTTCCTCTCCGCCCAGACCGTTATCCGCCGCGGCATAGGAGGCAGTAAAAGGATGAGGAAAGAAGAAAAGATGGGTAGCAGCAGCAGCACGAAAACAGTGCGAGAGAGAAAGTGGACGGATAGGGGAAGCATAGGATGGAGAAGCAAAGATGAGAAGTCCCACTCCCACCCACTGAAGTCGCAGAAGCCGATAGAAGTGGAGTAAAGCTCAACGTCTTCGGCGATACCCTGAACGCCCTCCGTAGCGAGGAGTCTGCGGGGGGGGGGGGGAAGGAAAGGTGGGTGGATGGAGCCCGCGGAGTTTGTAAAGAAAAGAAATACAACGGAAGAAGCAATCCGAAAATGTCATGCATGTCATCCGAAGTAATGCAGTCATAAGGGCCACCACATGGGCCTCGAAGATGGAGAGGAGGGGGAAGAATATAAAAAAAGGAGGGAGGGGGTGATACCAACTCCCTCCTTTCCGATGTGGTCCTTCACATCACCGAAGGGCTATATGAAGAAAATATAAAATGCATCACAGCACGCGCGTATAAGAAGAGAGACGCACCGACTACCAGACCTGGGTAACCGATCGGCTGCACATCCACGCGAGGAGTCCAACGTGAGGAAGGCACCGAGCGACAACGAGTACATGAAAAAATGAGGCGTCGAGAGAACCCCAGGGATCACCAAAGAAAAGAGAAAAACGACAGAAGTCCGTCATGCAGCTCGAGATGACCCTACAAACCGCGCTCGCGAGCAGCCTTGCATCACAGAGAAGGGAAAAAAGAACATTTTATTTCATCCTACAACGGGCGTGCGGTATTTAACAAAAAAAGGGAAACCTCGACGGCGGTAGGCTGCACTCTTTCGCCCTCTCTTTCCTTTTATACAGAGAGGGAGAAGGAGAGCAAGAGATGCACTTTATCTGCGTAGCTTCCGCTGCACGCTGGAAGCCTCCCCCCTCCCCTCCCATGAATGCGCCCGTCAAATGTCATCTCTCCGCACCAGGACCGTAAATTTGAAAGGGGGAGAGGGGAGGGGGGAGAGGGAGGGGGGGGGGCAGGGCATAGAGGAGGGGAGAGGGAGGGGGGGAGAAGGGGAGAGGGGAGAGAAGGAAAGGCTCACACGCACCACCGAAAAAAAGGAGGGGCATGACCTCATCCAGAGTGCATCATATGTGGTGCTGCCTCCTTCGGCTCTTTGCGTTGAGACGGCTGGCCTCCTCTGGACAGCTCTCCTCCTACACACCACCGCTGGACCCCATCCGCTCCTCGAGCAGGTATGGCACAACGGAAACCTTTGCTGCGCTGAAGATGGCGGTGCGGTGGTGAACGGTGTAACGCCGCACCGTCTGGAAGACGGCGCACGCACGTAAACCGTCGACGGCGCTGAACGGAGATGGAGGAAATTGGGGACAAGGACCAGCACATCGGTCGAGCCTCTCACCTTCATCTACGCGCCTCACCCCTCCCTCTTCCTCTCCTTCCCGTTCCTCACGCCACTAGTCCCGCTCATTCGCCCTCGCCAAGCAGTCGAAAGGACACGTAGCGAGATCTGCCCCTAGGCGCCTAAAAGACGAGGTCTCCTTCGATGATATCGCCGTATCCTTCAAAAGGGTAATCGATAGTGATGCGGCCTTCGCAGGTGTCACCGAGGCCGCTGTACAGATCGCATTTTCCGTCCTCGCGCATCACAATACCGGAGACAAAAGCGCAGTCGGCGACGCGCGGCGCCTTGGATGGACAATCAGGGAAGCAGCCCTTCGTTCCAAGCAACTGGAACGCGTGGGTATCGTTGGTCGCAGGATCGTAGACGAAGGAGGTAATGCAGTACACATTCAACTGCTCGTCGTTCTTATCCTTGTCGAGATACCCATGATGAGAGATGCAGCCTATCTTACCGGTAGTGAGCAAGTACGCCTGATTGACTCCCCCCCATGCGTCCAAGAAGGGGGCGTGGTTGATGGGCTCCGCCTCCGCAATCACCTCCCGCGTAATGTCGTCAAGGTGTTTCACGGTGATGAAGCCAGTAAGGCAGGAGCTCTCCGTCTTGTGATGCGAAAATATGCCGATCTTTCCGTCGGCGAGCTGCACAATGCGAATATCTTTCATGCGGTTAGGGCCTGTAGTGTAGTGGAGCAGCTCCTGTGGGGTACCACGGTAGAAATCGCAGTAGTAGTCCACCACGTCGCCACCGCTCTTGATGACCTGGGTGCCACCAAAAAACATCTGGCCCTCCACCTTCGAGACAAAGGGGTCCTCCAGCTGGTACGTTAACTGATCGGGCACAAGGGTGTACGCATCCCTACCCGACTCCACAAAGAGTCGGACCCGCGACTCCACCCATTTCTCCCGTCGCTCTACACGACCGAAGATGTGCGTGCGGCCCTTAAATTGGAAAGGGACGGAGGCGTTGTACACATCGAATCCATCGACCCCCTGGAAGGTGAGCAGAGCACTCTCGTAGATCGTCTTGTTCGCCTCGAATGCCAAACGCATCTCCTTGAAGGTGGTAGGAGGCATTGGGAGAGAGGGAGGGAGGGAGGGGAGAAGAATCGCTTTTGCGGAGAACCCAAAAGAAGCAGAGCCACACCACCCAGGCGCTGATTCAAGAAGCGTCAGAGAGATGGAAAGGGGAAGGGAGAAGCAGGTGGAAGAGAAAGGGAGTATCCTGAAGATGCAGAAGAGGGGGGAGAGGGGGGGGGAAAGAAGTGCGGCAGGGAAAGAACGATGGAGGAAGTAAACAGAGAGGGAGGGGGGAGGGAGGAGGTTAAAAACGACGACGAGTCACTGGTATAGTGGCGCTAAATGAAAATGGATGGGTCGAAGGAAGAGACGTCCACGCGGGGGATGGTGCGGCTCCCCCTTCTCGGGTGTGTATATGCTGTTTTGCCACGAAGTGTGTTTGCAGGCAGCTGCTTCTGTCGGTGGAAGTGGGGAGACGCGGTAATGCGGAACAGCAGAGCGAGGCAACGATAAGAAGAAAGAAGAAATGTGGGCGGCGATAGAAATCAAGAAAAGGAGAGGAGGCCGTCGAGAGGGGGGGAGAGGGAGGAGGGGGAGGGGGGTATACAAACCTCCATGCACTACCACTCAAGATTGAAAAAGGGGGGGAGAGGGAGAGAATGAGACGAAAGGAAACAAAAGCTGCCTGGCTTAGGAATGTGGAAAATGTTCATGAGTGTGCAGCCGAGATGATGATCATGGTAACGGTCAAGAGGAAAATCCGAGAGGGCATGCAGAAGCACGAGGAGATTGCGTAGAGCGGCAGCAGCAGTCCGTGATGGCATGCATGGGGAAGAGGGAGTGAGGCCTTTCCAGCGTGGCCCTTAGCAGTGGCCGCTTGCTTGAGCTACGCCGCATCGGCTTAGCATGCCACGTGAAGGGCAAGAGAAGCATAAGTATATAGATATACATAAAGATGTATACCATGTTGTGGCTCGTCCATCCGCCACGCCACACTTGTGCTCACATATTTTCGTTGTTTCTGGATCATTCTCATAGAGAACAAATACGTCGGCCGCAATGCATCTCGTGCCCATCGAGCGAGCACCCCCACTCAGCACGGGCCCCAGCAGTTTTTACAGGCTTGGAGCACAACGTTCAAACCGATGAAGGTAATTGGAGATGATTCGTTTTTGCGTGCGTGCTCCAGGAAGGTAGTGAGGATACAGCTGGTACTGGTCTTGAGGCCGCTCAGGAAAAAGGGGGAGGCCTGCGTTGAGGAGTTCGTGCGTGGTGAGTTGGGGGGGGGGGAGGGGGGGAGAAAGGAAGTCACCCACCCCGTCTAAGGGTGCGAGCGTGTCGCTGACGTTAAAAAACTTCAGGCGTGTATAGAAGTGTTGGACCCCCTAGAAAAAGAAAGCAGATGAAACTGAAACACAAGGGGGGGTGTACTGGTCACACACCATCCTCAGCGATAAGTACCGGTGCCGGCCACCACACCGTACCTGGACGCACCGTGCCGCACCTCTTTCTCACTACACATCGCTGCAGTATTCTGTGCCGATGCGGGTCACTGCATCGGAGGGGAGAGGAAAAGCCAAGAGGGGGGGGGGAAGAGAAGCGGCAAGGGGAAGACAAAAAAATCGAAGTTGCGTACAGAGAGCGCCGATGCTCCAGGTATATAGAGAATAAAAATGTAATTCCATTTAGACGTGCGCGTGTAGAGGAAAACGCTGTGTCTGGCGGAGAAGGAAGCCGCAGTTTCAGAACTCCGGCTTCACACTGACCTCTCGTTCACCTCCACGAGAGATCACTGCATTACGAAACGAGGTGGAGGAATGGATGGAGAAAGGGGGACGAGAAGAGCAGTTCGCCTTCCTTCTTCTTTCGGTTGCCATCCCACGCCGCCGCCACCACCACGAACCCCAAGGGCCAGCAAAACTCATAATAACAGAGAGGAAATACCGTCAGCGGCGAGAATTAAAAAAGCGAATACGATGTCTTTTGGGGGGGAGGAAGGAAGGGGGAAGCAAAACCTGAAAATGCCTATATATATACATGTATATATACGTAACGAATGAGTGCGGCGTCGAACGTGGAACATCGTCGCCGTTACTCACCGAAGAAGAAAAAACACGCTGGAGCTTTCTGACGGCATTTCCGGCTGTCGTTTTTGTTGTTGCTGCGGCGGCTGCCTCTGTGCGTGTACGTGTTGATGGAGAAGGAAGGCGGGGAAAGGAGGGGAGACGGGTATCTGCCGGTGATATCAATGCGCCACCTGGACAGACGTTGAGAGCGAAGAGTTTACGGGAAAAGACAGTCGGCGTACGGAGTCTGGATCGCTGAAAGGGTAGGAGGGAATGCAGATGAGAGGAGCGAAACCGTGGTGAGTGCCAAGGCCCAAAACAGCTCGTAGGAAGAAATGGGATCAGGAGACAGAGGCCGCTACCATACACCTCAAGAAAAAAAAGGCAGTCGAATCGAAGCAAATAAATACGGGTGAAGAAAGGCACAGAACATGCCAGGAAAAACAAGGAAGAGCGCAAGAAGCGCCCTCGTTGCCCTGCTCCGGCGATCCGAATCGTTCCTATGCCTTACCCCCCCCCCCCCCACACACACACACACACACCTACCCTCGTGGCCCTCGATGGTTCACACCGTTTATGGAGAGTCGAGGCAAAACTAAGAATCCACTACCGTCTCCCGCGGTGTATCAGAGGGACGAGCGGGCGAAGAAGTTGAAATCACCAACGATACTCCCATCACCTTCGAAGGGGTAGTCCACCACGATGCGGCCCTCGCGATTGTCACCGACACCGCTGTACAAGTCCACCTTACCATCCGTGCGCATCACAATGCCGGAGGTGAAGACGCAGTCCGCCAAAAATGGCACTTTTGGCTCACAGGGTGGATAACAGCTTCTCGTGCCGATGATCTTGGAGTTGGCGATCGTCTTCGTATGGGGGTCCAGCACAAAGGCATAGTTCACGTAGACGCTCTGAGGCTGCTGCTTCTCATCCCGGTCGTTGAAGCTGTAGTGTCCGATGCAGCCGATCTTCCCGCTGGAGAGAAGGTACGCCTGGTTTACGCCACCCCACGTGCCTTCCGAAATGACGCTCAGCGGTGGCGCCTTGGCGATGACTTCAGCGCCAAGCTCGTCGATAGAATTCAAAATAGTGAAGCCGATGGAAGCTTTGTTGCCCATCCGGGGCCGCGAGAACACGCCTACGCGTCCGTCCTGTAGCTGCAACACCCGAATATCTTTCATATAATCGGGACCGGTGGTGAAGTACGTGAGCTCATCTGGGTTTCCTCGATAGAAATAGCCGTAGTAGGTGCTGATCTCGCCCTTGTCCTTCCGCACGTGCGTGCCGCCAAAAATCATCTCGTTATTAACCTTCGCGATGTACGGGTCCTCCAGTTGAAGACAAAATCCCGGGACGACGGTGAACTCATCCTTGCCCGTCTCTTCGAAGAGTCGCACGTACGAAGAAGCCCACAATTTGGGTCTCTCCACACGTCCGTAGATGTAACGTTTTCCTCTGTATTGAAATGGCACGGAGCAGTTGTACACATCGTAGCCCTCAACGCCTTTGAAGGTGAGCAGCGCGCTCTCGTAGACGCGCTTGTGCGCCTCAAAAGCCGCCTTTACTTGCTTCATTGTGGTTTCCTGTGGCGTGGTGGAGGAGGGAGAGCGGGGGGAAGCCGAGGGGGGCTTCTGTCCCGACTTTGTTCGCACGGTATGTCAATGTGAATGAAGTCGCTGTGATCGAACACGACGGAACCCACTCCAATATTGGTGCTTATTACCTTCGATGAGAATGTGACGACTTCAAGGCGAATCGTCGTCGAGAAGGAAGGGGGAAGGAAACAAGTTTTAAAAAAATAGAAGGGCACGAAACAGCCCGGGTGATGACGATGAAAAGGCGGAAAGGGTTCGGGGAAGCACCAGAAGTATTTGCAGGAGTATGGGGAAACGGCACTCGATCTGTCTGCCCATGGAAATGATCAAAATCGCATGAGGGGGGCGGTGAATGGAAAAAGGAGCCCGGCACCTCTCCTTCCTCCTCATCCCTCAATCCCGCCTCACGAATCCCCCCCCCAACAACAACGTGCGTTTTAGGGAGGGACTCGCCACTGCCAACGGAAGCCACAAACGTGGCAAGCAATTTTATATTCCACCTTCAACTCTTTTTTTTTGTATTACTCACCTTGGTCGGATTAGCTCGAGGCACGTCCAACGGTGCAGGTGTGCGCACCGGGAGACTATATATATATATATATATGTATTGGAAGGCGGGAGGGCAGGAGGGGTTGATGGCCCTTATGAAAAGGCAGTCGAACAGACGTGGTTCTAGCACCACAACACGCTTGATTGGTGCCACCTCCTTTATCCCGCCTGACCCCCCACCCCCTCTCCACAGATGAAAAGAGAGGGTGAAACCAAGGAGAAACGCAGATGAAAGAGGCGCCAGGGAGAGAGACGCCGGGAAAGGGGCCGAGGAGGTTGTAAAGGAGGGAGGAAGAAACAAAACGAGTAGCAAAGCGGGAAACAGGCAAAAGGGATCGACATCCCCGGGTGCATCTGCCCCCTGCTCCCTCCTCCTCTATTCTCCTACGATGCAGCTTCTTGTGTTTTCTCCTATCAATCTCGAGAAGTTAGTGGACAGGGAGCACATCAATACTGGCGCCTAACGTTTGTTCGAATCCCCCGAGACTTTCTCTTGGTAGTGGGCGAGTTCTCTCCGATAACATAACGGACAGCGACCGACGAGGGCCTCCTGGTATCGCCAAGAGCAATCTTGCAGAGTGCGTCCTTTCGAGTAACACAAAAGGGAGGAGGGGGGGAGACCCAAGCTTCTCTGCACAGCAAAGGATAAGGCGGGTTGGCATAAAGGGAACAGGGAAGTGAAAGAAAGACACAGATAAATTCATTGGCGGTACTGCTCAGCAAAAAAAAATCAAGCACAGCTACAAAAGGACATCGATTGTTTAGCATTCGCGCTTAGTCTCATGGCAAGCAAAGGCGACGGTGAAGGAAAGAGATTCAAGCGTGATACAGCATAAAATACTGTAAGCTCATGAACAGTCGTGTGCGTTTCGTTCCTCATTTACCGTGTTTCGTTCACAGCACAGTGTGTGAGAGAGAGAGAGAGGCAGCGCACAACTTCATTATGCGTTTTGTTTTGGGGGGTGACTTTGAGTTTGAGTGTGTATATGTGTGTGCGCGCGTGCAGGAGGCTGTGAGGGGTGGATCTGTGTGTACCTGAGGATGGAAATCACAGCTTACCAGCCTCCGCCCGACCCATCCCTACGCGCGTTCTCTTTTATTTCACGTAATTTCTTCGCCCAATCGCAAACGCCTCCTCATCCAACACCGGGAGCTACGCGGGCCAGCGCCCACGGTTTTTTTGTGTAGCGGCGGCATCAATGATTTTACACAGCTTCGCTCTTTGATAAGCTCGTCACGCTAATGTGGGCTACGATGTCGGAAAGTGAGCTGATATGAATGCCGTTCTTATGCAGCACGATACAAACGTATAATGACGGGCTGGCACACTACGTATATCAACCTCGCAGAGGGCAGGCGAATAGAAAGAGAAGCGAAGAGGTCACAAATGAAAATACCAGAAAAAATAGATAGAGAGGGTGGTGAGAAGCAACGTCACGTACACGCCCATTTTGTTGAAAGGAAAAGGAAAAAAGGAACCCCTAGGGCATTGCACACACACACACACNCGGACAGGTTCAGTGTTCTGCTTTGCCTCCCTCTCTCTTGGATGTGGAAAGGCTGCGTAAGTGCACCTTTGTCCGTTGTTTTTCACCAAATCCCACATCAAAAGGCGCAGTCGTGTATGAGCGGGAAACGGAAGAAGAACAAAAAACTGTGATCAGCGGCAATAACGCAAAAATCGACGAAACCAAACGGCGCATGTTCGCTTCCGTCGAGCGCAGACAGTCTTCTGCTGCGGCGCCAGACCACTTTGCTACTTCGACCAAAAAAAAAAGACAGCCAACGAAAAAGTCCTCGAGCAAGGCGAAAGACATGAAACAAAAAAATTGTGTACTCAAAAATGCGACGACCCTTCTTCCGTTCCCCTCTCCACTCAGCGTTGGAAGCTAAGAGGAAGGCAGTGCGAAAATAGATTAGCGGAAATAGCGAAGGTGGTAGAGCAAGGGGGGGGTCAGAGAGAAGAAATACATGGAAAGGAAACCAAAAAGCCAACACTACTGAAGTTCGCTAAAAATGCAGATGGTCAATAAGAGTTCCGTGGCCCTCGAAAGGATAGTCGATGGTGATGCGTCCCTCGTAAGCATCCCCAAGTCCACTGTAGAGATCGCACCGTCCATCCTCACGCATAACGATGCCCGATGTGAAAGCACAGTCAAGCAACTTGTCAACCTTCGGCGGGCATTTAGGGTAGCAACCCTTAGTTCCGATAATACGCGCATCCTCCACCTCAAGCGTGTACGGGTTCAGCACAAATGAGTAGTTCGTATACACCGTAATTTGGTTCCCGTCCTCGTCACGGTCCAGGTAGCTGTAATGACTGATGCAGCCCACCTTGTCGGAGCTCAGCAAATACGGCTGATTGACGCCGCCCCATGCGCCAGTGTGAATAACGTTGAGAGGCAGCGCCTCCTCCACCACGGTCGGCGTCAGCTCGTCAACGTTGTTGATGACGGCGAACCCGATAGAGGAGTGCGCCACCGTCTTCGGACGCGAAAACACACCGATTTTGTTGTTGGCCAGTTTGATGAGGCGGATGTCTTTCATGTTGTCCGGACCGGTGGTGAAGTAGCTGAGCCGCTCCGCATTCCCGCGAAAAAAATCGCAGTAGTAGGTGAAGACCCGGTTGTTCGTTTTCCGAATGTGTGTCCCGCCGAAGATCATCTGGTCGTCGATGCTGGAAATGTACGGATCCTCGAGCTGCCATATCATGTTGCCGGGCACCAAAGTGAATTCGTCCTTCCCCGTCTCCTCAAAAAGCTGCACAAAGGAGTTGGCCCACTCCGCCCGCTTCTCCACACGACCGAATATATGCGTTCGGCCTTTGTATTTAAAAGGAACAGAGCAGTTATACACATCCATGCCATCCACCCCCTTAAAGGTGAGAAGGGCCCTTTCGTATATGTAGTTGTCGCAGTTCTTCTCGAACTCCAACTTCTCCTCTTTCACCTTTTCGAATGTGGTCATGTTTGCTTCCCTTTGGAGATAGGCCTATGAAAAAAACTGATGATGAACGTGCTCGATGTAGTGGTGCGTGCGCGTGTATGCCTGTGCTGCCGTGTATATGTGCGCACGTGCAAGCCAACTGCAGCGAGAGTGCAACTGACGGAATCAAAAAGAATTTAAAACAGAAGGGAGAGAGAGAGAGAGAGAGAGCGGGCAGTCAAATTTTCCGCTATTCTTCAGATACTTCTCCCGCCATATAGCTGCGAAGCTACGACAATAGCGTCTAGTGCAGTATGTGGTTATTTCAGTCAGTGAATAAGATGCGCCCGGTTCTGACGTCGTTCACAGAGGCCTTAACACACACCTCGAAAGCCAAATGGCGCGGTTCGCGGAAGGCCACTCACAAAAATGGGAGAGAAAAGTGTCAACGTTGCGTATTCCCATCGTGATGAGAAATAATTTGCTAGCAAGGATGAGAAAAAACGTCAACCGGTGATGATTCCGAATGCTGCCGCACCCCAGTCTACCGAGTCATCACGAAATCAGAAAGGAGTCACTTCGCCTATATTGCGTGAAGCTGTCGCTGATGCTCGCTCCTTAGCGACTCGGTAAAACGAGTCTCTCGCTGCAGGAAGCTGTGTGTCGCTATGGAGGCGAGTAAGCCAAGACCCGCACGGAAAGCACTGTGCAGCAGGGCGCTCCACCCACCTGCGACGAAAAATATGTTTGCGCATTCGGCCACGATTGAAGTAAGCTCGAAGAAGAGAAGAAACAAAAATAGGCATGTGACGGCACCTCCAGCATCACAGTGTTTTGAGAGAGAAAAGTGAAAGACTAAAACCTCGTCACCTAGCCCCTCGCACCTTGCACAGCAGAGACCTTTGACTCGCGCTGCCACGTCAAAACCCTCTTTTCTTTTTCTCCTGTCGAAAAATGAGGTTTAAATGAGTGGAGAGCAGGTGCTCGACTCGCCAACTGCGGAGAGAATTGCAACCTGAGTAATGCGATGTGTGAAATAACGAAAAATATGAGAAAATAGGGGAGTATTTTACTTTTTTTTGGAAAACAATACCCAGTACGTTTCTCACAACCAGAAGGGTAAAAAAAAAATGAAGACACTCAACGTCTAGTTGATAAGTGGTGACTGCCCTCTCAGCCGCTAGGAAGATGATTAGCACCAGCTGTACGTGAGAATAGATCGTGTTATCTCCTATGATGCTGTTCACGGACACTTGAGGCTGTCGTACCGCAAGCCTTTGTCGTGACATCATCACCACAGTAAACCTCGTCGTGCATCGGTGTTTTTTGTTGTCGTCGATTTGAAGAGCACCGGAGATGTATGGTGTATCCCTTGCTCATCTTGACAAGTGAGGACGGGAAAGAAGGAACGGCAGCCTCACCGTCTGAAATATTAGTCCTAGAGCTTTGTGACCCACGAGCTTGGGGGATTGTCAGAAGTTGACATCGCTCACGATTTCCCCATATCCTGCGAAAGGGTAGTCGATTACGATGCACCCTTCACTGACATCTCCAATACCACTGTACAGATTGCATCGACCATCGGCCCGCATTTCGATTCCAGAGACAAAGGCACAATCTTCCAGGCGTGGAAGTTTTGCAGGACACGGCGGAAAGCATTTCTTTGTCCCGACGATTTTGAAGTTATGAACATCATACGTTGCAGGGTCGAAAACGAAAGATGTGCAGACGTAAATACGAAGCTGAACGTCATTCTCTTGATCGAGGAGGTACCCGTGATGTGAAATACATCCTAGCAACCCAGTAGAAAGCAAGTAGACCTGATTAGGTCCACCCCACGCGTTTCCAAACGCGCGGTGGTTGATCAGCTTAGCAGAATTAATTACCTCCACTGTCAAGTCCTCGATCTTATCAATCACTGCAAATCCTGTCAAACAGGACCCCTCAGTGCGAAAGTGGGTGAAAATCCCAATTCTTCCATCCGCCAGCTCTATCAGTCGAATATCCTTCATTTTTGATGGACCCGACGAAAAGTACTTGAGGTTTAAGGGGCTTCCACGGTAAAACTCACACCGGTAATCCACCACTTTGCCTCCGTTCTTGGTGACGTGTGTCCCCCCGAGTATCATTTCTCCGTGAATTTTCACAATAAAGGGATCCTCCATGTTGTATGTGATTGAGTCTGTGTCTCGTTTATATTTTTGATCGCCCACCTTCTGGAAAAGGACAGTGTTCGAGTGAACCCATTCATCCCTCTTCTCTACACGTCCGAAAATGTACGTCTTATCGTTGTAGGTAAAAGGTATGGAGCAGTTATACACGTCGTACCCATTAACTCCCTCAAATGTCAGGATGCTTCTGTCATAGATTTTTTTTCCGTGCTCAAAAGACTCCTTCGCTGGAATCAAAGAGCACAACTTTGAGCTGGCAAGACCCATGCTTCCGGTCCTTATGTTCAACGACTGCTTCACTACATTTCATTGGCGATTGACAGGAGTATTAGCAAACAATAGCCACGCACATTATGAGCACGATAGCAAACAGAAACGAGAGATCAGGCGGGAAAAAAGGATGCGTCAGAGATAAAAGGTACAGCATAAAAGTTGAAACAGAGTAGCAGTGCTCATGAAAGGTGAGGGAAGAACGGGAATACCTAAGGTCGAGGTGCTGACCGCCGCAGTTACTTGCGGTAAGGTTTCATCCGAAGAGAAAACGAGCAACACCTTGATGATAGAAAGAGACAAATCCCAGTACAAACGACTCGACTTCCACATGTGGTGCCTAGAGGCGCTGTCCACTCAGGCAGCAAGGAGCTGAAGCATCACTCGATACCATTTGATGTAAATATAAGTATAGATATATGATCCCGCATTATCGTGCTGTGTTTCATTGCGAATCAAATGCGTGTGCTCACAGAGAGTGTATATAATACCACAACAGAGTAAGAAAAATGCACGGGTATTCAGCGAAGTCTTAAAACAGTGATCGGGGGCAAATAGAATCACTGTACCGACAGTTCGCTGCAATACCAAATCACGAGGGGAAAAGATGGATTGTGATAACCGTTTTGAGGGCCGCATCCAGTCAGCATTTGGTAAATGAAAAAACTTCGTTTTAATTTTGAAACAAGCATATTTTTTGAGAAAATAAATGAGCTTGATGATACTCCAAGAGGGAAAGACAAAGATAAATGAAATCCAATACTACAGGGGAAGAAGCAAGTACTTTGAATCTTTTCTCGAATTCGGCAGCTGTAAGTAATGCTACCAAAGTGGGGATCTTGGAGCTCAGAGCGCCGTACAAACCGCGAGGACTCCCTTAGAGAAAGAAATCATCGTAGCAAGCATTGACACGCACTGAAAGGAGTAAGCGTACATATATATTCATATATATATATATATATAGATAGATAGATAGATAGATTTATTCAAACCATTCTAGCTTCCTTGTGTGGGAAAAGAATTGAAGTAAATATGACAGCGTTAAGGAGAGCGAAGGATAACAGACAGGGGGTAAGCCGATCCTTGCCGTTCTCGCAATGTTCTCAAGGTAACAAAGCAACCCACAGTGGCATCCATTTTTGCTGTCGGCATCTCAGTCGGCAATATCAGAATTCAAGATCATCTTTGGCGATAGTGCCGTGGCCTTCGAACGGGTAGTCAATGACCATGCGTCCTTCTCGAACATCTCCGACGCCGCTATACAGATCACACTTGCCATCCCCGCGCATCACAATCCCAGACACAAACACGCAGTCAATCAACTTTGGCGCCTTCGCTGGATAATCCGGGAAGCACGTTTTCGTTCCCAGCATCTTGAAATCGTAGCACAGATTTGTAGAAGGCTCATATACGAAAGATGTGATGCAGTATACGTTGATTACATCACCTTTCTCATCCTTGTCGAGATACCCATGGTGGGAAATGCAGCCGATTTTGCCGGACGAGAGCAGATATGGCTGGTTCACACCACCCCATGCATCTCCGAATAGAGTGTGATCAATAGGCTTCGCAGCGTCAATCACCTCCGCGGAAAGATCATCCAAAGTATCAATGGTGATAAAGCCAGTGATGCACGTAGTGCTAGTCTTGTGATGCGAAAAGACACCAATCTTTCCGTCTGCCAAGGTAACGAGACGAATATCTTTCATCTTCTTGGGGCCTGAGGTGAAGTAATGTAAATCATCTACCGTGCCTCTGTAAAAGTCACAGAAGTAGTCACAGACTTTACCCTGATTTTTTGTGACGCGCACACCACCAAACAGCATTTCGCCCTGGATCTTCACGACGAAAGGGTCCTCCAGCTGCCATTGAGTAGCATGTTCCACTAGCGTGTACTCATCATATCCTGTTTGGCGAAAGAGGCGCGCAAAAGAGTTGACCCACTCGTTGCGGCGCTCCACTCGTCCGAATACATGGTAGACTCCGTTGATCTTGAAAGGAACAGAGCAGTTGTACACGTCATGTGTTTCCAAACCTTTGAAAGTAAGATATGTTGTTTCCTGGACAACCTTTCTTAGCTCAAACTCCTTTCGCACAGGTACAAGAGTGCATTCCTTCGGCTCTCCTGAATCAACCTGCGAAGCCTTATTGCCCATACTGACAGCGTCTTCGTAAACACAATAAGAGGAGAGTAAATCCACCTAAAGGAAGAAAAAAAGAGCGGAGAGAATAAATCAGAAGCGGGATACTAAGTTATTACAACAGAAAAGCGAGGATTTTTTTCTCGGGTGAGAAGGAAAGAAGTAACTACAGAACACTTGTGAGCAGAGAACCTGAGGTAGAGGAATGCGTTTCTTTAGAAATTTTGCGGTTGAAAAAAATGTTTTTTCTCGATGTGTTGTCAGCGCACAAGCTAGCAGTGAAAGTTAACGCGAAGGTCTGATTTCCCCTTTTTTCGGTCTGCTGACGGAAATATAAAACAACAAACAAGGTAGCTTTTGATGATTTCCTTCCAGAGATGCCGGTTGTCACAACGAGCAACACCAATACTTGGTCACGTAGAAATGTATCAACAGGAAGCAAACGAGAAGCTTAGAGAAGTGGAATCACCGTAGGCTATTAAATCATGAGCCCTATTCATTTGAGCAACATATATATGTGTGCATATATGTACTTCAGTGAGAGTGGCAAAGCACACCGAGGGTACAGGAAAATCTTCATGTGTCTCGCTAACAGGAAAAATCTGGATCGGCTTTTGGAGACGCGCGGCGGAATGAATATCTTGCATTTCACTCAGTGCGCTTATGCATATATCTCGAGTATGAAATCTTTTTTTTCGCTGCATATTAAACTTCACGTTTCCGGTAATTTTCTTATTCTACTCTTAATCAGCAAAACCACATCAGCTGCGACGAATCGTACTTCGCAGTTTTCGCCTTCGCTGGGTAGCCTATTCGCGAGCCAAGCGAACGTTTTTTCATGGAAGAAGGTGATGTGAGTGGGGTCGCGAATGTAATGCCAGTTATGAAAACGAGCGAGAGTACCTTCCACGCGCTTCGTCATAATAACGAGCACTCCTCCACGAGGATGAATACATTGCCATAACATTCGTAATATTTGAAGAGGATCCACAAGATGTTCAACGACCTCAGTCGCTGTTACAAAGTCGTAGTAGCCCAGGCGTGTCAGAAAAGCATCGTTGTTAGGGTAGTAATATATGTCGTAGACGTCGACTTCGAAGTTGTGCGGTGGGGATTTCAGCAAGGAGGCTAAAACTGGTGACGGTCCGCAGCCAAAGTCCAGGCCTTTCCGCTTGCATTTGTCGCTGGGCGGGGTATGCAGGCCAGCCAAATAATGTGTAAGCGGCAGCGCAGCACGTGACAAAAAATTCTCATAGCCGGTGTCACCGGGTTTGTTCTCATGCAAATCATAAATTGCTTTTTCTGCGGTGCTGGAGATCGTGAAGTGGGATGGCACAAAAACAAGGTGGCAGCACGGGCACTGGTAGTACTCTCTTTTTTTATCTACGTAGAATAATGTGGATGGGGAATCACAAAGACGACAGTTTTGTGGGGTGCTGTCATCGAAGGGAACTGTGGGGGAGCACGCCATGACTTTGGTCGCCCCAATGCTGGACGAGCTGTTGGGGCCTAATACAAGTTTGTAGGAAAGTGCGGAGAAAGAAGGAACAGTTGGGCACCGAGAGTTTCATCTAGCCACATGAAATCAACTGCAGGCTAGGTCCTTCATGTCTAAATCGTCTTTCTTGATGCCGATCTTATTCTTCCTCCCCCACCCCCCTCCGTTTCTTAGAGGCACTCGTACACCCTGACCCTCGAGGAAAGGCAACATAGAGTTTTTTTCAATACTGGTACGTAGCATCTGCGTGTAGCACAGAACAACGGATCCTCCCTGGCGCAGTCGGCAGCGCGTTAGGCTGTTAACCTACAGGTCGTTGGTTCGAATCCAACGGGAGGAGCTTTTCAGCATCTAGCTTCAGACTCTACTTCCAAGAGTAGTGAAAAGCGCACTCCGTGGGGATCGAACCCACGACCACACGGTTAAGAGCCGTGCGCTCTACCGACTGAGCTAGGAATGCCCGGTGGTTCGCCAGCCTGCTGCACGCATACCCGCTGGAAAAGCTTGGAGACTTATTTCAGAGGGGGGGCTATCCACCAACAACAGGTGCCTCACGGACGGGGATGCGCTCGCCGTCGCATACTTTGCGGGATCATGCTCAAAGTAATGCCGCCAGCTGCGCAACCCACTTTCGGTTAGGCCTTCACGAGAGATTTCTCAGCGGTTTACTTTCGACGGTGGTGCAGGGTCTGGGCACGGACAATCCAATATTACCCCTAAGAATCAGGGTGAAATCTTGTTCTAACAAATCAAAGCTCGAAGTCTAGTTTCTCAAGCGAAAGTTGAGTGGTTTAATCAAGTTATTTTTTTTCTGGCTGTCGTCGCCACGCTCCACCGTGTAGTCTTCTTGCGCTCTACCTTCATTCTCTGCGATCTCCCACTTGACTGTTTGCTCTTCACTCCCATTATCCTTAGCTTAACAGAATACATCGTGGTGACAAGGAGGCACTCTTACCTTTTCCCTTATAGATGGTTCTACGATACTACCAATGGCTCCCGCTTGAACTTGAGCCAGATTATGAAGATGGATACACTTGCGATCATTGTAGGCAGGACTTTTGCGACGCACCGTTCTTTCACGAAGAAGCGACAGGAACGGACTACTGCATAAATTGTGGAACTGCGGCGGGTTACACGCCACACACAGGACTCGTTTCGTCTCTTCTTTTTTCCAGCATGAATGATGTTCTACGGGATGCTGACACGCATGACATCGTCTCCTTCGCTTACAAACTAGATACGATGACGCTAGGAGTCTTCTTCGTGAGCGGGGCTAACCTTGTTCTAAATATGCAAATAGGGGGAGGACTTCGTGACGGTTTATATTTTACCGTCAAAAATGATCGTGTACATTCGAAGCTTCGTATTCCCCGTGAAGAAGTAATTCGTCGACTTCCCTGGCTGCCCCACAACTTCTCTGACATATTCGATATAGAAATTAAGCTTCACACTCCCCCTGATGTTCCTATTCCTCTCAATGATATCTGTGTTGTCTCATACGCAGCTAATGAAGATAGAATTCATATCAATTTCACCAATAATTATAGGCAGCTATTGGATATTCACCGCGGAGAAGAATTAGTGGCACGAGAAACTATGGCCGTCTGTCTCTTTTCGGCGGAATCCGTGAAGAACTGCACTAAAATAGAAGCCAATGGTGTACTGCATCCGACGGGGAAGCTCGACAGCCCACCCCACAAGCACTTGTGAGGATTGCGTAAGAGCTTTCTTTGGAGGCTTTGCGTTCTTGTTCACTATTTTTTGAGAAATTCTTCAGGTTTCTGAATGCTGCTGTTCTTTATGAAGATACGCATATAGAATCATCGTGAGATGTACGTTCAAATTAATTGTGACGACAACTTTTGTGAGCTTTCCACGCACGAAAAAAATATTTTATCGGTGCCGCAAACGCTGGTGTCTCTGTGATCCAAAGGCACCCCATACATATCTTCTATGAAGGGGCGCTGATATCTTTGGTGAAGTTTCATGCTCTCTCCTGTGGACTTTTTTCTCTTTTAGAGATTTGAGGGCCCGTAGATATGAGGCTTATGGGCTACTCACAGTTTACCATAAACGCCGCACACTCGCTTTCATCGAGTCTTTCTGCAAATTGAATCGTTTTTTAGATACATCTGTCGTACTTTTGCTGTCTATCATCTATCTTTTTCTGTCGTCTGCTAATGAGTTCCATGGCCCCTCCTTCGAAAAGGAGGCAGCGCACTGTTGTTCTTCTCTTCTTCATATACAAGCAGCAAATCCTGTTTCCGATTTTCACATCACTGGAAAGCGTTTCGCTCAACTACAAGATGCGTTTGCCTGCGGTGGTTTCAGCTTTCGCTATTCTGTTGTTGTGTTCTCAAGTGGTAGATGCAGATGTGACACTGAGGTCATGTTCATCCCCTCAGTGCATTGTCGATACTGTGACAGATAGCAATTCCAGCCATTTTCTTTTCTTCTATGACTCGTTAGACATAAATAGTGTCAGAGTCTACAACACATTGGGCGTTTTGAAGACGAAGAAGTCACTCGCCATCGATACGTTTGACATTCGGAAGCTGTGTACATCCTGGCTTCAGGCTACTTTCGATGTGGTGATCGTACCAACACTACGTTACACGAAGTGGTCATCAGGGAAGGCCAAAATAGTGGAGAATTACCCAACTATGGATTACGGTGCTCCCGCTTTAACGCGATTTCTTGAACGCCGCTGAAACACGAGCTGCAATGCCAATCGTGGTCAGTGTTGGTGATGAAGTTGCTTCGTGCCCGTGTCTTTCTTTTTTTCAACAATACCTGAAAACTCATACCTGTTGAGAAAAGCGATCTCACTAATGCATTACTGCACGCAATGTTTCGCTTCACAGTGACCATCATACATTGGCCTTCAAATATATACAACAGCTCCCAGGAGAGTCGACGTACGACTTTTCTTTCTGCACCGAACGGTTGTTCTAACTTCCTGAACACAGTGATGCACTTTACGCCGCTATATCTAAATGAGTAATTATTAATTGCTTATTTCGAGGACTTCGAGCAGAACAACTCGAATTGATCAAGGTTTTCTAGCAGTGTTTTCCCTGCATTACGTGTGAATGTAGAGCACATCGCAAGGTTCAGAGGTATGTGGTATTTTGACAATCGTTGGCTGACTTGAACATAACTGCTTTCTCACCTGCCGTCATGCTTTTTGAAATAATTGTGCATCATCCGCGTGTTCAGAGACCTCTCCGAAAGTGTCAGCATCATCAACATATAGCTTTTCAATGCAGCGAACTGTGGCTCTACTTCGACATCCCTACGCGATCGACACCAAAATTCTTCTTAATGAACAAAAAAAAGGTACGCAACCTAGTCGGATCTCTCTGCGCCAACTCGGTATCAACTCTGCCAGACAAGCATGGCGGAAAACACAAAGCATGTATTCTTTTCTTTTCCCTGAAGGATATAGAGGAGGCCCAGGGAAGTGAGCCGGCATAACCTGACACTGATAATGCAGTAGCTTGAGATGCGGCAGACCACTGTAGCGTCGTGTCAAGGAGGTGCTTCAGGTTCCACAAAAGTTGCTTTACGTAGGTGCGGACAGAAACTGGTGTACGTTTTGCGGTAAAGTTCCACAGGCATTTGGTGGTGATCATGTTTGAATTACTCCGTAACGATCGTGTAGGTGTGGCTGCCTAGAATGGTTTTTGCAACTCAACCAGGACAAAAAAATGGAATGCGCTAACATGCTCATACTTGTTTTCACCAAATACCAAGCAACAAACCCTAAAAGTGCACCAATCCCTCATACTGCTCCACAGTAATTGTGGCATGAAGCTGCTCTCTCTCTCTCTCTCTCTCTCTATATATATATATATATATATATATATATGGTTCTCTCTTTGCTGTTTTCATCTTCAACATTCTTTTGTTATCTTCCTACACTAAAAAAACGCTAAACCACACAAAACTAGCTGAACTAATGGTCTTCATCGATAAAATCAAGACGATAGTGGGCCGCGGTGCGGCCACACGCGCAGGGAACTCCCTCATGACTTCTTCTGGGGGTGCTTCACCGAGCTTTGTACAAGCTTGGAACCAGGCCAAAGCTATGACAAGCAAAATGTTTGAGGAACGCGAATGGCAATGCCCATGCGGACACAAGTTTCGAGCCTCTGGCGAATGGATAGCATGTGCACCAATTTACTGCGAGGTTCCCTCGTGCCCAAATCCCAAGTATTACATCGATGGTCCTGGGCGTGCTCTTCTGGAAGCCAACCCTTCAGGTGTAAAGTTGGAAGAGGTGTCGGATGGATCGAACACAGCAAATGTAGAGAATGGTTCTGGTCGGAAGACAGGTGGTGTAGGCTCACGCTTCCGCTGAGGCGAAGCAGGGTACTCTACTCTGCTTTGGATTGCTTGTTTTCCACCTTGATGGATTTAGGCAGAGTAAGTACTGCAAAAACATAAGTTTTCTAGCTCTCCGAGCTGCCCTAGACGTATTGCTTCCGGTGCTATTGCTAATTAATCGAACCCTGAACAGTGTAATATGTGTGTGATGTCGCTCAAACCACAGGGTCTGGCTGGCGACTCTTGCAAAACAGTCTCTCTTTTCTGTCTCGCACATCAAACATCTCTTGACTGGTCTAGATATCAAAAATACCGACATTTTCTCTCATCTAAAAGCAGTAATGGTGGTTGAATCGGTTTGCGTTACCCATTTGAGGTGTTTTCTTGGCTTGTATGAAACTTTCTTCTGGGTTACTTCTTCTTCAAACAATTCTTCTGTTGTTTGAGTGTTTCTGAAGTGACGCTTTTGAATTATGCACCTCTCTCACTTCTTTGTTGGTGTATTTACTCAAGTTTTCGTCCTGTATCGATTTTCTTCCTCTGAAACACATCAAAGCTCACCAAAAGCCAATCAGCTTGCCAGTGACACGGCATTGCTAGGTGCGCATTGCGACCTCTCATTTTTCTTTTCCTGTTAAGGCTTCAAGGGTTCCTCTGACATTCATAGTCCAAAGGGAGTAAGCCCTCATGTCCAATTCGACGAAGGGCCGGATTTCCGAGGTGAACCAGGTGGAGCTGGCCAAAATCGGTCAAAAGGTTGATAGTATTCTGGCGATTTGCCTTTCTAGCTTCGACAATTTACGTGGTCTCGCCTTTAAATTCCAGTATGAGCAGGCTGCCGAGAAGGCTGCGTATCAGAACGGAGAAACAAAGCCCGACCCCACGACTCAATTGCTGCATGTTCTGCGACGAATGGTAGATTTGACACTAGGCACTGCCAAATCAGTGTACGATCAGACGCTGGTGGAATGGCGCCGACGGAAAAGTGAGGTGGAGTCGGATCCCTCAAAGGGGCAGCAATCAACATTGCAGGCTATGTCATCTCAAGAAATTTTTCGAAACAGTAGCGTGGAAGATTTTACAGAAGGCTCGACTGCATGGATCGAGCGAGGGGCTCACCTGTCCCTTCTTTGTCTCGAGGTAATGTCCTCCGTGCTGCTCGCTCATCACTGCATTCGCAGTGATTTGCAAAAATATATGCTAGAGTACAACGTTCTCAGTTATTTGGAAAAGATATTCAGCATGGAACGGGACCATGAACTTTCGTTCTTCTCTGAGGGGTTCAAGACGGAGTGCATGCGTCTTGTCGCTAATCTCACCCACACTAATGCTGAGGTGAGTGCCACACTAGCAGAGCGTGATGTTTTTCTGTTCAACATTCTTTCCGCTACGAAAATCGACGAGGAGAACCCAGGCATGGTAGAATGGGCTGAATTTGCGATCCGTAACATTTGTGAATCATCCCTCGTTGCGACAGATAAAATACGCAAGCTAACGCCGCAAGTTGTAGCAGAGGAAAGTCGTACCATGCTTGCAGGGAGGTATAGCTACTCGTTTTCGAATACAGGCAAAGTTCAATTATGCACAGCGGCAGCGCGAGGGGAATAAATGTCGCAGTGATGTTTCCGTTTCTATTCCTATCCACATTCACGGGGTAAGGAATGAGAAAGGCATGCTTTTCGTGGCCCAGGTTTTTTTTGGGAGCTAAACAGGTGCGTTGCGGTGGCTGGGGCGACCATCAGTAGTCAGCACCTTTCGTCACTGTCGATGTTTTATTTTTGGATTCATCCGCCCTTCTCCGCTTTACTGAATAATTCGTTGCTACGCTGTATGCATTTATCCCTTTCTTTTTTTTTGTCGCTTTCAGGGGTGTTGTTCTTCTCCTGACTGCCGTCTTGATTTTCCCTTTTCCCTCTTCGCGACCCGTTGCCGCTCTCGTTGTCCCTCCTTTTAATGTTTTCACTCCAGCCTTTTTGCCTTGCCCAAGGGGAGTGTTTTTCGCTGCAGAATGTTAACCACGCCCTGAAACTCCACCGCGAGAGTCTTGAGGTTGCCACGCCATGTAAGGCCGCAAATGCAAGGGCCCTTTACTTGGCTAGGCAGCCTTTTTCACAGCCTCCCTGCTGCCGGCTCCACCTTCTCTCAGCATGGCTCTCTCCATTCTTCTGCTCCCTCTATTCTTTTCTATGCTTTCCCCCCAGCATTCCCTATGCTGAACGCGCAGCCTCATCCAAGGCTGATGATCTGAAAGAGGAGAGCCGAAGACAGACAGCAGAACGAGCAATGTCTCTTGGAGCCCGTTCCAACGCTTTTTCCGACGCTGTGACGCAGGCGGCCGTGCTGCAGGAGTGGAGAAAAAGAACAGCCAAGCATGAGGAGACGGTGAGCTCGCTGCGTCGTAAGGTGAACCGACTAAAAGGCGACGCGGAGGTCGGACGCCGAGGTGCCACGTGGCTCCTAGAACGAGATGATCTGAACCGTGAGCAAGATGCTTGTGAATATGCACTAGACACGTTAAGAGAGGGCCTTGGTAACTTGGTGGAGGACCTTGATACCAAGCAGCGTGCTTTGGAGCTTTCTGCCTTTAAAGTTCTCCTGTCGCGGCGGCTGTCCGAGGTGGGCGCTAGGTATCGTTCAGGGAGTTGCTCTTTCTCTTCGGCTGCGGACAAGAAAGGTCTGCAGGAGCGAGTGCGTCACCTCCGTCAGTGGATCGCGGAGGAGGCAATGAGGAGCAGCACAGAAATAAATGCCCTCTCGGCGCCCTCTCCGAGTGGAGACGGTGCACCTTCTACTGTTGCCGAGTGTCATTCCATCGGACAGCACTCCAGGCGGTCATTCGCCGTCTTGTGTAACAAATACCTACCGGAAGCGCAGCTCCGCGGCACATTCGCCACTGCCTTGGAGAGCGCAGAGGAAGATGCCGTGGCACGATTGCGTGATGTCGCACTCCAAGCGCCGTTGTCGACGCCGGCGGATGCACTCCGAACCGTCGGTCTTATTGTGAAGATGGGCCAGCGCGCGCGGCAATTTGACCTGTCGGCATCCACGGCAGCGGCGCTGGTGGAGCGGACGTCCACCGTACTCCCGCACCTTTCACCTTCTCAGATACGCACCGCCATCGAGGAATCCACCGAGCTGCGCAGAGTACGGGTACTCTCTCAGGCGATCTTGACAGACTACCAAAGCACTACCGCTGCTTTGCTGTCGTCGTGTGAATCGGCGTTTCTGCTGGCGGCGCAGGCAGCAGCCGAGCGACTAGAACGGGCAGAGGCGGCCCGGCAACGTGCCTCGGAAAGAAAAAGTCGTCACGCCCGCCTTGCGGAGGAGCGCGCCTCGTATGACACCGAGCAGCGTCGACGCCAGAGTGAGGAAGCTCAATTGCTGGAGGCTCTGGCAGCAAAGGAGCGGGCAGCGCTGGCAAAACGTACTGAGGAGTTCCAAGAGCGTCTCCGACTTTTCGAAGCGTACGTCGTGCAGCAAAGGGAGTTGCGGCAGAAAGAGCAAGAACTGACGGAGATACGGACTCGAGCAGAGCAGGAGGAGAAGGCGGCGCGCATGCAACACAACGAAATGCGGGTAGAAAGCCGCCGCAAACGCGACGAACAGCGGCAGAAGGAGTGGAAGAAACGAGAGGAAGAGGTGATGGCACGGCGAGCTAGAAAGCAGCAAGCCCTGGAACGCTTCTTCGCCGCCGTTGACAAGCAACTCGGTGTTGAGGCGGACCCGCAGCGCATTTTGAAGGCAACCACCTCTAGCGCTCAAACGGAGCGATTCGAGGCGCTCGCCGAAATCACGCGGCCATCCCTCACCGGCTTTTCTGACGAACAGATAATGAAAGATCCTCGCGTGCGACTCTACCATGCCCTTCTGGCTGCCGGTCTGCACACCACCGCCTACGGTCGAGAAGTGGCGACGCGCGGCTACCGCATCGCTCCCGCCCAGCAAAGCAGCGAAGGGAACCCATTGCGCGGTGATTTTTCTTGAACTTATATTCGATGGAGATGAGCTGATGCTTTCATCCCTCACTCGATGTGGTGCGTTTACTTGTCCGTGCAGCGTTCGTCGTCTGTCCGCTCTCCTCCGATTTTGCTCGGGCACTGCAACCGGCGGGAAGTCAGAGGGACCGAAGACGCGTACGATGAGAGTTATTATGGCTGCTTCTCCGTTATCATGACACTGCTCTCCCGCCAAGAAACTACTTTTGGGCAGCGCGTGTGTGGCCCGCGAGTCTCAGGAAAGAGCGAGAGGAGGGTGGAGCGAGCGCTTCGAGTGTCGATCGCGGAGGGCTTGCTCTGCTTTTTTGTCTCCCCCGTCGCTTGATGCACGTTCAAAGCAATCGAGACAGAACTCCTTCGCCGACCGCCTCTCTCATCCCCCCCCTTTTCTTTTGCAAGGTGGATCAGTGTGCCCGGGAGCAGGACGTACCACGCAGAAAACCTTCGGAATTGAAGAGATGTCACGCTCCTCAACTCCCTGTGTCTGACAGGCTCTTGTGATGATGGATGGATGATGTTGCCCTTCTCGCACCTATTTCTCTTCCGACGTACCGACATCTTTTATTATTATTATTTTGGTTGCCACTTCTTCCCCCGCTTCCTCCTCCTCTCCCACCTCACAGCGGTGAGAAAGTCGAGCTCCTTGTTGCGTGGGTGGGTGAGGTAGCTACGCTTCGCTTGGTTTCTCCGTTAACACTTTGAGAAAGGGAAAGAAAAGAGGGGAGGAAGGGAGGCGCAGGGAGGGTCGCGGATTCACCTGTACACACACGTACACGTATGCCCCCTGCACCCCCCCTTTTTTTTTTCGGCTGCTCTCCCCCTCCTGTTCCCTCTCTGTCTATTGCCGTCGTTCTCTTCTCTTACCTCCACATGCCTTCACTTGGCGGTGTACCTCCTTCCCCTTTCTTCCAGACAAGGCTGGTGAACGCTGCCCGAGCCGTTTCCTCTCACCGCTCTGCCGTTGTTTCACCACGCTTCGCCTCCTTCTCCCTCTCTCTCTCCTCTTCCTCCTCCTCCCTCTCCGTCCTCTTCTTCTCTCATCTATAGTGGAATATTTTGTTTTCGCGCAGCTTGGGCTCTCCTCGTACTCGTGGCGATCGAGCGGCTCGCCCTTTCCTTCCCCCCTATCTCTTCCACACCCCCCCCCATTTCCTCCCTTGCCCACCTTATATTTTCTACTTGTTTAGATGAATGACAGAGAATTCAGTAGAATAGAAGACGTAGATGCATTCTGCCTGAGATTGTATTCCGGGGATAAGGCTGCAACACTGAAGGTAACGTCGGAGGGATGGAAGCGTATCATCGATGAGATCGGGCTCTGCCTCCTGCTGACAGTGCTGCAGCAGTCCACAAGCGTTTACTCGATAATATTTGTGTCTCGGGCTGCTTCAGAATGTTTGGAGACACTCTTTGCGGATGCAGAGCAGCTGGCCCAATTTACCTCTAACGTATATGATCTGCTAAAAGTGCGAGATGCCGAGCTCAACGCAGCGGCCAAGCTCGCTTTACGCCAGCTGGTCTGCGTATCAGTACAACGGGGCTATCAGCATTCGGCCATCCTGTCGCAGATGCCGTCGAATTTGTGTGCATCTCTCTCCTCTTCTACCGCAACAGGTGAGGTTGATGATGGTGTGCGCATCGCCTGCGAGGTGCTCGCTGACCTCGTCGTCACGCTCAGCGACCGGAGGATGTCTACCTTTGCCACAGATGTGAGTATCGCCCGCTCCTTCCGTGACCATCACCTCCTTAATATATTTCAGTTTGGCGTGAGGGTTGTTAAGGAGGTACATCTCAGTTCCCGTGCCTCCGTGGTCGCCGGCCTCCGCCTCGTGCAGCGCGTGCTTGACTTTGATTTTGCGTGCGATACGTTACAGATGGAGGCGGTGGATAATCCCATGTCACGGACATATCCGGAGAACTGGGTGCCGGTGCTCGTGGATGTGCACCTTCTCGAGCGGCTTTGGGACATCTACCACGTCGCCGACCTTGAGTCCGATGTGGCACGTACTATCCTCGACGTGCTTACATCGCTGGTAAGCCTGCGCAAGGCTATTTTCACTGATGAGGCACTGCGGAGGCGATGGTATGCCATCGTGCTGCAGCAGACGTATCTTGTCATGAATGGGCTACGGCACCTGGAGGATGAGGAGACGCAGCGTGCGTTTGCGCGTCTACTGAATCGGATTAAGCCCAACTGTGAGCTTAACGAACTTTTGCAGCTAACTGGGTTCCCGAAGTGGCTACACGCGCTTTGTGCATTTACGAAGCAGTGCCTTGAGCACTGGCGGCACGCGTCAGCTTCGGTGTTGTCGCTGCTGAGCGTATGGGCGCGTCTCATGGAAGCCACATCGTACGCAGCTCATGACACAAGCGAAATGTCGCGGTGTGGCGTGGAGATTGTTGATGCCTATTGGGCTTGTGCGCGCAGTCGTGCGTGGGCCTTTGCGGCGGGGCATGGCGCCATACCGCTCATCAGTGATGACGGTAGTACCACGCAACCGATGGGCAAGAGCGGTAATGGGGTAGACTACCCGTTGGACGATGACGTCGAAGGAGTTCAATTGGAGTTGGAGTTCGTGCTTAAGTTAGTCGTCGGCTGTGGTGAGGAGGGGTGGAAGCTGCTGGAGGCTTACGAGGCGCAGGTGAGTCAGAGCCTACAGACCCATATGCTTCTCGACGTAGCGGCTCTTTCAGTGCACCACATTGCACTAATGGAGGAGGTAGCGTGGTCGATGCACTTGGTTAGCGCCACGCTGTGCGCTGATGGTGCGATTGACAGCGGCGCTGCCCATGTCTTGAAAATTCTGGGGCACACCTTTGCACAGCTCCAGCTCTTCTCAAGCCAGGCGAAGTTCTGTGACCGTCTTCCAGAGACGGTTCGGGGCCATGTAGCTGCCGCCACAACACGTCTCCTCTCCTCCGTGCTATCCAAAACGGTGTCCGTCTACGTGGTGTCGAACCGGAAGACGTCTGCCTTTGTGGAACAACTGAGCTCGCAACTTCGGCAATGTGGAGCGATGGAGGGCCCGATCACGTTTGGTGGGTATTTCCTCAATGTTGCCGTTCACGTCCTATGGGCCACGCTCAATGCCACCAACGTGCCGGGTGACGTACGCATCGATGTGCTTCAGCTGTTGGACGAGTGGACATCGACCTCCAGCGTCGTGCGCTTGCTAAAGGAGAGCTGCTCACGCACGTATCTCATGAGTCTTGACGACGAGTGTATCCCTGCCCCTCTTCGATGCGTAGCCTCACTTAGGGCGCGATATCTTTTTGCCCGATGTGTCGCCCAACTTCGCTTCCTCGACGCCTCCACGCTGACAGATTCTGTTTTGAACGAGCTCGTGTCACCGTTGCTGGCCCGCTTGTCGAGAGCCGTGTACACCGCTGCCTCCACCGGTCCGAGTGCAACGAGTAATTCTCTTCTTGCACTGGTCATTTGTGATGTGCGCGGCATCATGAGCTGTGCCGAGCGTCGCCCGTATCGAGTCGCCATGGACATGATCGAATCATCGCTGGGCCCACTGGCAGATGCCGTGCTCCAGGAGCGGAACTGCGGCGAGGAAGCCGTGATCCAGCTGTTGGAGCTCGTGAATGAGGTGGCAACCAACAAGAGTCAGCGCATCATGTGCGGTGCACAGAGCGCGAAGCCAGTGCTGATCTTCCGCTACGTGAGCCACGTAATTGTACGCGCCACCCAACACGTCTGCCTTCTGCTAGAAAACCGCACCACACCCGGAAGCGGGCAGAGCCCACCAGCTCAGCTGCTGGAATGGGCCTGGAGGGTGACGCGGTTGAGCCTAACGGCAGCGTATCACCTTCTACAAGGGGGTTGGTGCAACGTGGCGGTGCTGCAGTTGTATGAGGATGCCGCACTCTCTGCTTTGCTATCTAGTGTGTGGGCGTTGCTGAGTAAACCACCAACGCTAGAGTTCATGGCTCGCCCACGGGTGTGCGCGGCCGTGGTGCAGATGGTCAACGCACTGGCCTCGCGTTTCTTTCACGCGTTCTGGGCAGCGCAACCGGCCTCAGAGGTGTCTGCGGTGATCGGCTTTGTGGAGTCTCTCGCATTCCCAGCTTGCTCCGCCGTAGCGGCTGCCACAGAGGCGACGCAGCAGAGCGACGCTTTGCAGGCCGTGGAGCGTCTCATCAACAGTTGCTGGGTACGAACGGCCTACCCGGCGGAGGAGGTGCGGCAGGCGGCCGTCATGAAGGCAACACTTTTGCAGGTGGATGCCTTGCTGTTTCATCGCCTTGTCACCTGCGCCCTGGAGCGTTCGGTGGCAGTGGATAACCACGCGATGCGACGGCTGCTGTTGCCGCTCTTTCACGTCGAAGGCACGGCTATTCGCGAGGTAGCGCTGTACTTTTGCACGCGTGCGACAAGTCCAAGTGCGGCACGAGCCCTACAGGCACAGTTCGTCGACATCCAACAGCGCGTCTGCAGCCCAGATGACATCACGAACAGAACTGTCGAGGGGCTGCAAAATGCGCTGCACACTCTGCTGAGTACCTTGAAGGAATCCCTCTAAGATGCACGTGGCTGAGACGCCACCAACGGCCTCCGCCTAACCGCACCACGCTGCCGCTACGGTGCGCCCCCGTTAAAACCGGCTTCCCTTCCCCTCTCGCTTGAGTTCTTCTCTCCTCCCCTCCCCCCCCTCGGGTCTTGCCCCACCTGCACAGACCTTTCACACGATCTCTTTCTACCGCTTCACAGTCCCTCATCAGCGCCGTCCGTTTTCTGCACATCCACGGTGGGGTGGCCAGAACGCAGAGGAAGGCAAGGACAACTCGCGCTACGGCTCCACCGCATCCGACGCACGTACGCACGCACATGTGCGCGGGGAGAGCTCCGGGGTAGAAAAGCGAAATGGTGTTCATGGAAGAGGAAGAAGGGCTGAGGAGGAACGGGTGAGTGGGCGAGGATGGTGCGAAGGAGATAAACCTAGAGAGAAGAAAAATAGCTTTCCAGTGTCGAGTTTGGGGAAGGCGAGAGGGAGCGGTGGGGGGGGGGGTATCGAAGAGCTGTTGCCACTGCGATTCTTTTTCTTCCTACCGCTGCGTCCACGAAACTCGTAGAGGATGTAGAGAAGCTAACAATGGAGAGCGGTTGGTCCTGGCGGTGCTGCTGTACCTTCCCCCTCCTCTCTCTCCTTCCCCATGGAGGAGAGGGAGCTGATTTTGTCGAGTCCTGCTGTGAGGCAGCAGGTCTTCCTCTCTCCTTCCACCTCTTTGTTTTCGCTTTTGCAGTGCAGAGAGGGGAACAGCTACAATTCTCTCTCTCTGTGCGTGGTGGGCATTTCTGCCGCTTTTCCTTGCTCCCTCTCTAACGGGCTCATCGACGCACTCAGCGGCCGAGAGATGAACACGCCGCCAAACTTGTCTCTGCACCTCACCGATCAAATGATGCGTTGTCTCGGTAAGCACGACGCCTTCCTCTCTCCCCCACACTTTTCTGCATGCCTTCTTCTTCCCCCTCGGAGGGGGGATGAAGTCTACATACGCGGGTAGAGTAGATCTCTTGTCCTCCCTCTCTCTCATCCTGCTTCTCCTTCTTTCTTTCGCTAGCCCGCCCGTATATCCCTAGGAAGACGGCGCTGCCACATGCACACCGTCTTGCAGCACTCTCCTCCCACTCCGCTTTCGCTTTTTGTATGGTAAGGAGAGAGAGGAAGAGAGGGGAAAGGGGTACACGTGGATCTCTCTCCTCCCTCCCCCCCCCAGCTACACCTTCCATCTCCCACACATCCCCTCTATAGAAGATTATTAGTTTTGTAAAGGTGGTGGTGGGTACCCCACCATTGGGGGCAGGTCGCTGGCGCACGTACACATCGAAGCCCCACACCCACAAAAAAAAGGTGAAAAAAGGGGGACCCCCCCCCCTCCTCCAGCGGTGTATCTTTTGTACAGCGAAAAGGGGGCAGGGGAATCGGAGAGTTGACCTCCTCCGTCCCTTCCCCTCCCCTCCCAGTCGCGTAGGGTGTGAAGGCAAGGCGTGACGGGCGCAGAAAGCGTAAGGTGAGGACGGTCTTTGTCTTGGGTACGGTAGCCCAGTTTCACCTTCAGCCACATCGGGCGTAGCAGGGCATGTTGCGTGGCTTTATGCGATGGGGAGCACAGCGAATACGCTGTGCGCCGGGCACCACGATCGCCAGGTCGGCTGGCGCAATGCAGCAGGGGCGCGCGGTATCTACGCCGACGAGTAGCACTGTGTGCACACCTGTGCGTTTTTTTAGTGGCGCTACCGCCGTGTGCCTTGCGCGGCGCCTCCGCGCTGGTGGTCGTCGGCAGCGTAGTCGTGAGGCCATGAAGGGTGACTGGTTATGCCAGTGCGGTGAGGTGAACTACCACGCAAAGCGAGAGTGCTTTAAGTGTGGTGCTCCGGCGCCGCCACTCCCCCCAGGCGTACGCCGTCCCTCTCTTCCAGGCGAGGATCCCCACGACTGGGCCTGCCCGTGCGGGCAGATGAATTTTCGTGGTTCGGTGCTCTGCCACAAGTGTCAGCAGCCAAAGCCGGTCCCGCCGCCACTGCCCGGAAAGGAGGCAACGCTCTGGACATGCCCCACGTGTAAAGGGATGAACCGTAGCCAGCGCAAGTTTTGCTTCAAGTGCTCCGCACCCTCCCCTCTCGTCGAATTTAAACTGCAGCTCTAACGTGCTCAAGGCGTGGAGGCGAGAGAAGAAGGATAATGGCAGATGAGAGCGGAGAGCTGTGTCATGGATAGCGAAGAAGGAAGGGAGGGGAATATGGGTGGCGCGGTGGGGAAGACCATGACGCACGCTCCTCTGCAAGCAGTGTTGGCTGGCGCAGACCCTTGCTGGCTCACCTGTGGCCGAGGGGAACCCTAAAGGTCCGGCATGTCCCGTCAGCTCGTATTGGCTCATGGACTAGCTCCCCCCCCGCTTTCTGCGGTGTACGTACACGTGGTTACACACCGAGCGCTGATCTCACTTCTCTCTCGTCCCTCCTTCCCTCCCTTCTGAGATTGTCCCCACCTGCCGACGGCGACATGTAGGCGCTCATCGGATTTAGTTGAAGAGGGTGAAGACAACAAGACCGTAGGAAAAGGGGGAGGAAGAGAGGAGAGAGGGGGGGGGAGGAGGCGATCGGGGAGAGAAAAGAAGGATGCCGACGCCCTTCGTTGCTTGTTGGGCTCAGACTCCTTTACAGATGTTGGGGAGGATGTAGGAAGGAGAGAAAACAACGCAGTGGCGACTGGCGTTGCCGTTTCACCGGCGAATGAGCCTCCTCTTCATCCTCCCCTCCCCTCCCCCCCCATTGATGATCGGCGCTTCCCCCCACCTCACAGGTCGAACGTGGCCGACATGAAACGGTAAGGCTTCCGCCACTCCTACCGACCGTGGTGAAGCGCCGCCGCGTGTGCGTCAAGACCGCCTGTAGATAGAAGGGCGGAGGGAAATTGGAGAGGACGAAAGAGAAATACGATGGGGACGAGGGAGGGGGTACACTGAGTACGCAGTGCTGAGCGTCGTTCGTCTCCCTTCTTTACGGGTGAAACCCGAAGAGTCGGCCGGTGTTTAAGGCTTGCAGTGTCTCACGCGTAGCCTTTCCATTTCCCTCTCTCTTTTCCCACGCCTAGGCCCGCTCTCTCTTTGTGTGCCCTTGCCGCTCATTCCCACCGTATGTTTGTCTCTCCTTCCCCTTCCTCGCCCTTCGCGTCTCATCTTTGAGCATTTTGAGCATCACTTCGCCGAACATACAGCTGATCCGCTCAGAGAGAGAGAGAGAGAGGGCAAGGCTGCGGCGCTCTTCTCTCACCACCCCTCTTGTTGTGATGGTACGCCTACTCCTCCTGTTTGTCTTTTTTGGTGCCTCCTCTCTTCTTACCAATTTCCTCACTGTTTCCCTCAGCCCTGCTCCTCCCCCACCCCCTCACCCCCCACACACAGACATACCACCTCCCAGTCTGCAACACGTACCCACTTACGCACAGCTGCCCACACCTGTACGCGTCCTCCGCCTCCCTACCCTCCATGGACTCCGCAGCACAATCCCAGCCCCAGTTCGATGCTACTGGAACGTGTGAGACGGCTGTAGAGGGCTCGGAGCGCCGAGGCTATCATATCACGACTACTGCGTCGAAAACGATGGATAGCAAGTTGAAGAAGCAGCTGTTCATGTCACAGCGGGCAGAGCGGCTGAAGGATCCGAAGGTGCGCAAAATGGGCATCGACCGTGAGGCTCTGGACGCGCAGGTGCGTGAGAAGGAGGCGCTGCGTCAGCTGGAGAAGGACCGTGACGAGTTCTACGACCGGCAGGCATTGCTGATGGATCGGCACGCCTGCGCCCTTCAGCAAGAAGTCAATGCCATTCGCGCCGCACGTGAGAAGGAGCTGCAGGACTACCGCCAGACGTTCCAGAAAAAGGAGCTGGGCCGCGAGTGGGACCTCAACGACCCCGAAGCACGGCGTAAGGAGCTACCAGCCCGAGTAGGCGACAACGACCCTCGCAACGGTGTGTCGTCGCTGCAAAAGTTCGATGGCGAAGATTTAGAGGCTAAGGCTCGGAGGGTGGCCCAGCAGCAGCAGCAGCGGCAGTGGGCGCAGCAGCAGGTGAATGAAAAATTGGCGAAGAAGTGGATGGAACAGGAGCGGGACCGCGCCTTCGATGACAGAAATGAAGAAACAAACTACCGTCTCTACCAGGTGGAGCAGAAGGTGGCGGACCAGCGCCGCTTGATGGAAAAGAATGCTGCTGATTTCAATCGTGCGCTGGCGGACCAACAGCACCGGGAAAGCGTCCGCGCCAAGGAAGAGGATACGCGGCTCGGATTGGAAGAGATGGCGTACCAGATGAGCAGCGACTTCCTCAACGAGCGCGAGACCGTCGTGAGTGAACTCGGCGCCGCTGTGAAGGCTGAGCGCTTCAAAGGCATGACAGAGCAGCAAAAGGCGGCGTTGCGCGCTGAGCAAGACGAGCAGCTCAAGGAGCTGCGCCGCCGACGCCTCTTAGAGGTCGAGGAAAGCAAGCAGTGGTCGCAGCAAGAGCATATGCAGCTGCGAATGGCCAACGCCCTTGACCGGCAGCGTGAACGGGAGCGTCGTGCGGAGCGCGAAAAGCTCGCTGAGACGCAGAAGATGCAGGCCGCCGCCGCTTCCCAGCGCAAGGCGGAACTCGACAAGCTCTATACCAATGCCGTAGACGAGGACTACTTCAAGTACTGGGATCGGTGTATGTAAACTTAGGAATGTTTCTTTTTTTGCGTGTGGGAGGGGAGGGGGTGGGGGTGGCGCGAAGCCGCCGAGGGAGAGGCGGAGAAGTGGGGGGACTAGGTCGGCGATGGTATCCTCCTCTTCTATGGATATCAGTCTCTCACCATTTTTCTCTCTCGGGCGCTCTCTCTTGTAACGCTGACCAACCACGACCCCCCTTCTCCCCCCCTTCCCCCCCCCAAACTGCAGATGCGGCATTGTGGTTGCTGCTTCTCGTACGCGTCGGTGACGTGGAAATGGAGCTCGGACCCGTGACACGACGAAGTGCGGTGGGGAAGTGTGAAGTTTTTCCTGCATGCTTACGTTCGTGTGTGCGTGTGCCTGTGAAGGGCGCAACTCATGATCCCTGGCTTCAGCCTTCTCCAGTTCAAGCGCGAGCGAGTGTGTGTGTGAGAGAGCGAGTGTATGGATGGGTAGGGTGCATCGCTCCTATTCTGCTTTCCTTTTCTCCCCCGTCCCCCCCCGTTCTGCCTCTTTTTTTTCTTTAGATGATGTATTCATGTGATGCTCTTAAGACGCCGTTGAGCGGCGCTGAACCAACCCCGTGTAAGGAGCGCGTGCGCGGGTGAGGGGCCTCGATGAGAGGAGAAGCTTACGATGTATCGGACGCTTCCCGAACAGCCCCTCCCCCCCTCCTTCTCCTTTTCTTTGCGCCTTTAGGCTGCCTCTTTGCCATCTCCCACGCGGAAGTCTCTCCCCTCCCTTCTTCTCCCTCCCCTCCCCCCCTTCCCCCCTGTATTTGCTGGCTGGTCGAAGAGAGCCATGAGCAGGTTGGCCTATGGGGGCGAGAGAGATGGGGAAGAAGAGAAATGGAAGGCTTGAAGCTTCATCATGAGGTGCCTTTGTATCACGTAGTACGTATTCGGATGCATCTGCATGCGCACTAACGGGATAGGGAGAAAGCTAGGAGGTGAAGAGAAGGAGGCGCCGAAGTCCTTTGAGAGAACGTGCAAGATGGCCCTCTCTATGGTCGTTGGAAAGGTTTAGGCACGTTGCGAACTATTCGCTTCAGGACCCTCTTCAATGTGCTGGAAGATCTCTTTTCATTTTCGACATGTTTGTCTGTGCAGTTGCACGTGTCTCCTCGATGGGGTCTTCTCTTGTTCTTCTTGCGTTCGTTATCGGGGTGTACGAGAAGGTTAGATATATGGGGCGCAACGGGGAGCGGCTGGGAGTGGGGAAAGCAAGGGAGGAGAGCGAGAGGGGGGAGATGGGTGGCGGTGGTGGTGAGCTATGAAACTTTGGATGCTCCCTCTTTTTTCCTCCCCCGTCTCTTCCCTCTTCCTTCGCCGTGCGTGTGGATCGTGTTGACCCTCACGAGGAGAAGGGGGAGGGGGAGAAACCACCGTGTGGAGCTAGCAACGGGCTGCCTTCCCCACGCAAGTTAGCCTCTCCGCGGAGGCGCTCTGCATGGTGTGTGAGACAGACTTCTCAGCGCTAGCCGTATTGACGCAGGGGGTGCGGTGTCTCACCTCTTCACGCGCCTTCCTCTCCCTTACTGGCCCCCTCCTCCTCCTCTTTCCTTTCTGACCTTCAAGCCGTGAGGAGGGTGCTGGTGGCCCGCCCCCGTGACCGTAGCAAAACTTCTGTCTCACAGCTTTGATCTCTCGTCTACTGCCAACGCGCCGCTTCCACCTCCTTTTTTTCTTTGCCGTTGCCCTCCACTGGCACGCTCAAGGCAACTCGCGTACACTCCTGTATTAAGACGCGAGAAATACCGAACGTGTGCGGGAGGGAACCTCGAGAGAAGGTTGCTCCCTCGCCACCCACCCTTGTCATTCCAAGACAGGCCTGTGCGTTCGGTATCATAGAGCTTACCCCGCCCTGTGGTGTGGGTTAAGGATAAAGGTAGAAGAAGAGGGAAGAAGGGGGGCGCTGATCATCAGCACCCATATATATATATATATATATATAAACACAGGCACCTACCTTCACATCAGCGAGCTCGTACGCCTCTCCCCCGTACTTCTCATCTTGCGGCGCTGCACCCTTTCCTCTCCTCCCCTCCCACTTCCCCCCACCTCACAGGACGGCGTTGATTGAGCGCAATACGAAGGAGGGAAAGAAGGCTGTGAATTCAAGACGACGTGGAGGTAAAGCGATGATCCTGGGGGTAGGCGCGGGTACGTTTGCGGTGCTTCTCACCGTAGGCGTGGCTCTTCTTATCGCTATCGTCGGCTCCTACCTCGCCCCACAGTGGATCTTATTCATCATCTTCGGCTGTGGGTTACTGCCGTTCATCGTATACGGCTGCATCCTTACTGCCCCGTATAGCTACCCGGCCAGCAGTGACGGCACCATCCCCATCAACGCCACCTTCGACTACCGGGAAAAGCGACTGCCGACCAACACCGATGTGATCGACAAGTTTTTCCCGGTACGCGTAGTGGTGCTGCTTGTTGCGGCGCTCGGCGCGTTGGCGGGGCTGGGGTACTACATCTTCTTGCTGGTGAGCGCACCACCGTATGAGTCTCCACGGGTGCGTTGTCTTCGCGAACAACTCGAGGAGGCGCATCCTTCTTGGTATCGTTGATAGGAGCGCCTGTCCCTTCTTTCCAACACATTTCGGCGCGTTGTCCAACTACGCACCTGTTTAACGATGGTGCGTGCGTGCGTGTGTGTGTGTGTATGTCAGGAAGGAAAAAAGTGTGCGTGTCTTCTACCTTAAGTGCGGCATGTGATTCCATGATTGGGAGACTCTGGGTACCGCATATCCCTCTCCCTTCCCCCCCCCTCAACTGCTTACCCGCTCATATGCACTGTGCCTCCCGCGTATCTGACCGAGTCTGATGAAATCAGAGGCCACTGTCTTTGTTTTCACCATCTCCACAGATCCGCCCTCCTCATCGGTGGGGTCGCCCTTCTACATTCTCCTCCTCCTACCCCCTTCCCCACACTTCTGCTGGCCCTTCTCTGGAGCCCCCTTCCATCGCTCTTCCCCCTCCCTCCCCCCAAAGTAGCCCCATCTTTCCTCCTTCTCCTCCTCCTCCTTCCCCCCCCCCTCTATCCTTCCTCACACTGCGCCGAGTATCCCCCTCTTTATTGGATTATCTACAAATATAAAGCCTTCTGTATATATATACCTACATCTGCATTTCTCCATATTCGTTGCAGCGCGATGGAAGGGGATTTGTCGTACAAAATCATTGTGATCGGCAGTGTTAGTGTAGGAAAGAGCAACATCACATCTCGCTTCTGCGATAATGCCTTCTATCCCGATCTCGTCCCTACCCTAGGCATGGACTTCAAATACAGCAACTGCTATACGTTAGAAAAGAAACCCCGATGCGTGCGGTTGCAGGTCTGGGATACGAGTGGGCAGGACGACTTCGTCACCCTCACCACGGCGTTCTATCGGAACTGCCAAGGCGCGCTGCTGTGCTTCGATCTCACCAATCGTCCGTCCTTCGAGGATTTGGATCAATGGTATGAGAGACTGGAGCGGTACTCGCCTGTTGTGCCCCCTCTCATCCTGGTAGGTTGCAAACTGGACTTGGTGGAGAACCGACTCGACGATCGGGGCGAAGGCATCGTTCTGGGTAGTCATCGCCAAATTGGAAAGAGTGAGGGGGACGCCTGGGCACGCCAGCACGGCTGTCTTTGTTATTTAGAAACCAGCGCGAAGGAGAACACCAACGTGTCTCAGGCCTTCCAACAACTGGCCACCTACGTCGCCTCCGTAGCCAACCCAGGTAGCAAGCAAACCGGTCGCACTATCGGTGCAGGTGGCCGTCCGTTAGCGGAGGATGCAAAGCCGCAAAAGCGTCAGTGCTGCTCCGACTAAAAGCCGGAGTGACTTGGGGAGCGGGGTGTGTCTGTGTGTGGGTGGTGATGGGAAAACCGATACCTCCCCCCCTCCATCTCTCTCCCTCTCCTCAACATGTGCTGCACACATCGTTCTCCCTTTTCATCACCTCGCAGCTCTATCGGTGTGAAGGCGCAGGGTCACATCTCAAAGAAGGCGAAGAGGAAAGGTGAGGAAAAGAGGGGTGGGGTGGGGTGGGCGGCTCGTGCCCTGGAAGGGGGGGGGCTTCTGCTCGATGTGTTCGACTCCTTCTGAAATATTCTGGTGAGGAGGGGTTTGTGTATGTGTGTGGGTGCGGGTGTGTGTATGGAAGCTTGCTTATGTGCTGCGCCTTCTGCTGTCGTTGCCGGTGCGTGAAGTTGCCGTCCTCTTCGTCGCCTCGAGCGTTCTCTGAGGACCTTTCTTTCCCTTCCCTCACTCTTGCCTTTCTCCTCTTGTGTGTGTTTGTGTGGGTGTGTATCGATTTGAAGGAGGCTGCCACGGTTGTACGTGTACCAACCACGAGTTCTCTCCCCCTCCTCCCCTCCTCTGTCTCCTCCCTCTTCTCTCCTTTGCTTCCCTGTTCTCATGTGTTCGGCTCTCCGGCACATTCTCCGGCAGCCATGCTCTCTCTCCCTCTCTCTCTCTCTATATATATGTATTTGCTTTCTCCCTCTCTCTCTCTCTCGCACACCGTCCCCGCGTTTCCCCTCTCGCTCGCCTTTTTCCTTCCGTTGCTCCAGCGCCCGCACGAAAGGGGCTGTCTCATCAAATTGTCCTTGAGGTTCACCCCCCTCCCATCTGCTTGGCGTTGTGCCTCTCCTCTCCTTCGCCTCCCTCTTCCCCATCCCCTGGGTCAGCGTCTCTCCTATGCGGGGAAAGGGGGGCGGTGTGTGTGTGTAGGGTGTTTCCGCATGGCTGCTCCTCCTCCCCCTCTTTCCCCCGCCTCTTTATTCCACCATCCCATGCGCTGGTTGGTTGATGCAGGAGCGAGCAGCGCCCCCTCTTCACTGAACCTTCACTCTCGCTTTCCTTCTCTCGCTTTGGCATGCTCCGCTTCCATGCACGCTAACAATACACACGCACGCACATAAAGTCAAGAAGAATAATATATATCCTTCTGTTTTGAACTTCTGCTTCACTTGGCGCGACCCTCCATTTTTTGTCGCCATTACTTCTTAATACCCTTTATATATATATCTCCCATTTTGCTGTCTTCGCCTTTCTGTCGTTGCGGCGATTCCATCAACTTCACCCCCACAGAGAAAATCAGGTAGAGAGGGAGTGAGAGACGGAGACGCGAGGGTCGATATAAATAGAGAAAGAGCGAGAGAGGAAAGGAAGGAGATATCCAGGGGCGGCTTCCACACGTGCACATATATATATATATATATATACTCTCGATTTTGCATCTGCTGTCTTGTCAGTCCACCACCACCACCCCTTCCCCCTCCCCAGCCGTATCTTACGACGACAGCAACATGTCAAGCGCCAATACCCCTGGTGGGGACTGCGACTACATCTTCAAAATCATTGTGATCGGAGACAGTGGGGTGGGCAAGTCGTCCTTGACCGTCCGTCTCTCGGAAGATGTGTTCTATAAGGATTACGCCTCCACCATTGCCATTGACTTCCGCATGCATCAGATGAGTTACATGGAGAAGCGGGTGCGCCTGCAGATATGGGATACGGCGGGGCAGGAGCGCTTTCAGTCCGTCGCCACTGCCTTCTATCGGGGTGCAAATGGCGTGCTGCTGTGCTTCGACCTCACTCACCGCCCATCCTTTGTCCACCTAGCGCAGTGGATGGATCGCGTGCGTCAGCAGGCCTTGCCCGGCATCCCATGCATTCTGGTTGGCTGCAAGAGTGACGAGGCGCGCTCCAACCGGCAGGTGACCCGTGAGGAGGCCGTTGCATGGGCGCAGCAGCACAATATGCCCTTTATTGAGACCAGTGCCAAGGAAAAGGAGAATGTGCAGACGGCGTTTCAGCAGATCACAAAGGCGATCTTCGAAGACATGAAGGAACGCAACGGGCGGGCACCGGCGGCCGGTGAAAATGCGGCCGGCCGCAGCCAGAGCGTCAACTTCGATGCTCGAGCTAATCGCAAGAAAGAATCGGGGTGCGCGTGCTAGATAGAAAAAAAAGGGGGTCGGATAGAGGGGACTGGACGGTGCGCCCTCTCTTTCTCCCCCTTCACTTCCTCCACAGCACCCTTCATTTTAGTTTGCAATGCAGTCCTGTTGCGCGGAGGAGGAGAGGGGGGAGGGGGGGGTACGTGAAGAAGAAGGAAAAGGAGAGGGAGGGAGAGAGCAAATGTATGGCCACTCAGAAATCCTGCACGAAAGGGATTCAAGGGGCACCGATCTGCCGAAGGAAACAGAAAAAAGGGAGGAGGGACAGTATCTGCGTGTGTGTTGGCGTGTTGCCGAGCGGCAGTGGGACGAGGCCTTGAGCCCCTGCACGCTCGCCCTTCCGGAGAACACATCTCGCTTCCTATCTCTTTCCTCCCTCTCAAATGAGCACCCTCTTTGCCGGCCTTCTTCCAGCTCTCTCTCTCTCTCTCTCTCTTCACAGCGTTCGAGTGTGCTCCCCGTTCTCCCTGTTCCCCTCCCCCCCTCTCCTGCTTTCATTCAGGCTTGCGCTTTCTCTCTGCGCACGCACCAGCACTCGGGAAGATAGAAACTCCCCTCTCGCCAACTGTACAGCTCATCCCCTGCAACGACCTTCGGAAGCGCATCCGCTTGTGGGCCTCTCTGTGTGTTAATGCTGGGAATGAGCTCTCCTCCTTTCTCCCCTCCTCTTCCTCTCCAGCACCGATGTGATCTCTGGGTTATTGCTTCTCTTTGCTCTTTTGGCGTCGGCCGTTACGGGGGGGGGGAGAGTCGGATGCACGGGCACCCCTTGAACAATCTGCGCATGCTTTTTTTTTGTCGAGCTTCTTGTGCATGGCAGGTGCACAGGGCCAACCACCTCTCCTCTTCTTTCCGTCCTCTCCACGCTCTACGTGTGTGTTGCCGTGGGGTGGATGCTTGGTGAGACTTTTTGTAGGAGGCGGGCAGGGGTTGGAGGAGGGAGGGGGCCACCACTTGGCGTGCCTCCTCCCCATTTCCCCACCTCCTTAACTTGTCCTCGTGCTTTCTTGTGTTACTGTCTGTTTACCCCCTCTGCCCGCTTTTTCTCCTCCTCCTCCTCCCAAGAGCGTCGATGATGGTGATGGTGATGGGGAGAGGTGGAGGGAGGAGGACGAAAGAAAGGGGCGGGAACGGCGGTCTCCGTCGTCGTTTCCATCTCAATATCCCTCCCTCCCTTCCTCCCTCTCTCTCTCTCTTTTCCTTCTTCCTGATCACGGTTTGTTTCTTTTTCTTCCACCCCTTGTGCACGGCTTTCCTTTCTTTGGGGGGAGGGGAGGGGGGGTGTCTGTTTCCCTGTTTGAGGGATCTTCTTGTGAGACGTGCCGTTTCTGCGTACTAAAGCGGTACTGTCATTGGGGTGGTGGTGGTGGAATGGCATTCGCGAAAACTGAAAAAAGGGAAAGAGGGGGAAACGAAGACCGTGACATGACGCGAAGTCGGACCCTTCTCTTTCTCTCTCTCTATCTATATATATATATGTGTGTGTATGTGTATATGTACAAACCTACACAGCCCTGTCCACACCACTGACAGCACAGATCTCCTTCGAATAGGGAGGAAAAGAAGGGGGGCGGACGACGGCGTCTCCTCGGGTGTCCACGGTACCGTTTGATAAGAGGAAAGGGGGGGAGGCAGGAAAAAGGCGTCTTCGTCAGTCGAACTATCCTTTCTGGAGTCTCGCTGGGAAGAAGGACACGACCGTGCCAGTGGATGTTTCTTTCCCCCCCTCCCTCCTCTCTTCTGGCTCGTAGGCCGTTGTTTCTCCCTTTGTTTGTACTCGCCACTCTTTCACTTCTCTCTTCTTGTGTCTCGTCTTTCCACGTCGGGATGCGCAAGATTTTCTTCTGTCGCTTCTGGAGTGAGCGGCACACACGTCCCTCTCCTCTCCCTCTCCATTGCTTTCTTTCAGCCTACAACGGTGCACGTGTATTTTAAATATATATCGTGCGCCCCACGGACTCTCGCGTTTGTCGGTGTAGGTGTGAGAAGGGAACGCATTCTTTTCCGTCGGTTCACGCGTCATGCACACATCATCACGTTTGGTTTGGTTCCTTTTCGCGTGTGAAGTGTCTGCTCCATCAAAGGGTCGCGTCCACGACCCGGTTTCTTCTTCCACCTCTACCCTACCTTTCTCTCCCTTCTCTTTCTGTCTCTGTCTCTGGTACTCCCCCCTACACACGCTACACACACGTAAAAGGTGGCCCATCTCTCTCTCTCTCTCACTCCATCTCCTCGTACCCGCTCCCATTTCCCGACCGCATCCTCCGTCTTGAGGGGGGGTGCACCACACAAACTCCCTCCCCTTCCCTTCCCTTCCCTTTGTCCCTCCCTCAGTCTTCGCTCAGTCATCGTTCCTTTTGACATGGCCTTCTTTTCGAGTAAGCCGAGCGATGTGTTCCCCCCGCGTCGCAAAGGGCTCTCTGATGGGGTACTGCGCAAGGAACTGAACGAGCGCGGTGCCCCCCGCGATTCTGCCATCATCACCAAGACGGAGCTGCAGATCATTCGTGGGATGATCGATGGCCGCTTCCCCGGTAACCTCGGCGGTACAGCCGCTACGGTGGTCGCGGCCCGCACCCAAACCGCCGCCGCGGAAGAACTTCGCCGCCGCATGCAAGATATTGATGCGGAGCGCGTGCGCAATGGTGTGGCGCCGCGCACAGCGGAAGAAGTCGAGCAAGCGCAGCTGCGGCAGATCAACCTCGAGAAGGCACGGTTGAAGTTGGATGAGGAGTACGATGAAGTGAAAGCGATGAATCGAGTCATCCTGGAGGCGAAGTGTGTCGCTGTGCGGGAGGCGCAGCGCTTAGAGAAGCAAAAGCGCTCCGAGGAAGAGGAGATGTACAATGCGCAGATGGACGCCCTCATGAAAAAGGAGGCTGAGCGGGCCCAGCAGATGTACCTGGAGCGAGAACGGTTGCGGCTGGAGGAGCAGCGCCGCAGCGCTGAGACTATCAAGGAGCAGCTGCGAGAGCGAGACGTAGAGCGCGTGCGACGGCTCGAACGTCATCAACAGGAGCAGGAGGCGATGACGCGCCACATGGAGAGGCTCCATGAGGAGGAAAAGGCAGAGAAACTGCGGCGTGTTGATGCGGCTCGCCGCTTGATGGAGGAGGCAGCCATCGCAAACGCAGAGCAGATCGCTCTAAAGCAGCGCGAGAGGGATATCGAGCTAGAGGAAGAGCGCAAGATGGCTGAGTATATCAAGCAGAAGGAGGCGCGAGCGGAGGCCTACGCGGAGGAGCAGGCACGCTTGCGGCACGAAAAAGAGATGGAGATAGCAAGGTTGCGTGCTAGTCAGCAACGCGTGCAGAGCAAGCAGGCAGAGTTAGAGGAGCTGCGAGCTCGGCGGGTGCAGGAGGCCTACGTTCGAGAAGAGCGCCGCAAGGAGAAGGAGGCGGCGGAACGTGAGAAGGCGATGCACGTCGACCTCCAGCAAGCCCGTCTGAAGCAGGTGGAGGAGCGAAATCAACAGAAAGCAGCGGAGAAGGCACAGGAGCAGGAGGAGCTAGAACGACTAATGGCGATACAGAAGATTAGCCGTGAGCAGGACCTCGAGCGCCAGGCTCGGGCTCGCCAACTGCAAGAAGAAAACTCCCTTGCCTTACTGAAACAAATGATGGATGTAGAGGAGCGCCGCCGTCGTGAGCGACAGGAAGAAATCGAGGAAGGCAACCAGGTGCGTAAGGAAGCACGCGAGCGTCAAGCTGCCCTGGAGGCAATTCGAGACCGCAAACTCGGTGAGTTAGAGGAGCTGGCCGTGCCGGACCAGTACCGCCGCGCTCTTCTTCGCACGGGCAAGTAAAACCCTCGATATGGTTGTTTCGTTGTGTGTTTTGGAGGGAAGGGGAGGGACTGACGCCCCCTCTTGCATGTGTTACTCCCTTCCATCCTTCCTCCTCCCTTTTTCCTCCTTGCTTCACTCTCTTACGTGTGTGCGGGTGCGCAGAACTCTATCGTGGGGAGGAAAACCCCGGAGGTGATCGCGAGTCTTCTCTAGATCCCTTGCGCCTTGTCAAAGAAGCGTTGCGTGTGCGCGCTTGCGTCTCGCTCTCTCTCCCCTCCATGGCGTGTACATGAAAGCAAGAGAGGTTGGAACAGAGAAGGTGACACACCTAACAGCGAGGGAGGAGGGACGATCGGTTCGGATCGATAGGGTTTCCCGTCATGTACATATATAGATTTTGCTTATGTTCCTTCGTCTGAGCCGTCTACGCGTACCCCCCCCCCACACACACACATACACGAGTTGCTTGTGGGAGCTCCATGTCAGCTCAGCGACCGCACCCGTGGCGTGTCGGTCTTGCTTTATCTCTCTCTCTCTCTACGTCGGTGTGTCTTTGCCGCTTCTTTTTGTTTCTTTTTTGTAACTTTTTTTTGTTTCGAATGTACATCAACATGCGGACAAGGAGGAGCGCCATCGCAGCACCCGACGTAAGGATCTGCGGAGGATGGACCGGACGCGCTGCGAGGTCAAGGGATGGAGAAGGGAAAGGGATGGGGGAAGAGATCGAGAAGAGTCGGGGGGTCTTGTTGCTTCCTTTCTTTATCCGCTCCTTTGGCACCCCCTCTTCCTCCATACGGCCCCTTTCTCTCTCTCTCTCTCTCTCTCTCCCATCGACACCCGCGCAGCTGTGGCAGAGGATGTGTGTGTGTGTGAGTGTGTGTGTGCCAAACACCTGCAGAGAGACGAGGATGAGGCAGCTCAAGGAAAATGAAAAGAAAGGCGGTAGTATATTGTGAAACGGGGAGGGGGAGGAAGAATGTATGCAACCGCTCTGTTTCTCCTCTCCTCTCCCTTTCCCACTTCGCTTCGCAAGAAAGGCGCTTCGTTGGAAACATAACGGCCATCACGCACACCTTTCACTTTCTCCAACAACGGCTACGCCTCCCCCCCTACTTGTTTTGCTCTCTCTCGTCCTCCATTACCCGCTTTCGTGTATCCGATGGATCATGCATCGCGTGCAGCTTGCACGGCGCAACGACAACGGAACCCTGCAAAACAACACACAAAAAGAAGAAAGCACTCTGCGATTGAGAAAAAAAAGGATGTGGCAATAGAATGCGCCATACCATCACGGGAAGCATGACAAGGCAACGAGGGCGTCTACCTCTCTTCCCTTTGCGCCTCCTCTTCATTTTTTTTAAATCTGTTCGACCTATTCGGCATCTTCGGAGAAGAGGGGGGGGGGTAGAGACCCCAGCCGTCTTCTTACGGATGTGATCGAAGGGAAAGAGAGGGACGCGCTCCGCTCATTCTCTCGGCAATGTCAACTTGATGTATCTGTGTGTCTGCGTGTGTGAGCTCCTCCTCTTTCACAGCCTCTTGCATTCTGCGAACCCTCTCTTTCTCTTCCCCCCCCCCCGCTGCACCGCCCCGCACCTTTCTCTTCTTTCCTCTTCTTCTCCCTCTGTTTCTTTCCCCCCCTCTCATGTCGCTCATGGGAACGACGTCCATCACGATGATCACCGTTCCTTTCTCCATGCGAATGCACCTGCCACTCCACACGGTCCACCTGGGAAGCTCATCGAGGCATGACTTCCTGCAACCCCCCCCCTCCCTTGCTTAACGATTGTTTCTTCTTAGTGACGGTTACTTTCTCTTCTCCATCGGCTTCGTCTTGGAGTCGGCAGGTGCGCTCTTCGTAGCTCGTGCCTCTGCTCTTTTCTTTTTGAGAAACCCTCTTTCCCCCCTCTCCCCCCCCTCCCCAAAACTTTACGTTGGCGCTAGCCTCGTCTGCCGTGGGGCGAGATGGGCAACTGGGCAAGTCAGGAGGGACAGGGGGAGCAGCAGCAACAGCAAGCGACCCCTGCCTACGTTGACGACCTTGAACTTCGCCTCGCCCCGCACAACCTTTATCTTGTCTTCGGGAAGCCGTCCATTCGTTTCGCGCGGGAGCGCACCCACGGGCCGCTCCTTTACGACGTGGAGGTGGAGTACGACGAGGATGAGAACGTCGTCGAGCACGCTGCCACGCTGGACCTCTGCTGCGCCGTTCCGAGACGTCAAAGGTTCGAACTCGTCGGCGCCCTCTCCGGGTCTCCATCCGTCGTCCCGGCGTCACGGGGATACGCCGTGACGTTCCAGATCGCGATGGCGCAGCCGCCCCAGCGGGTGCGCGTTTACGCGGGGGCGCAGGTGGAGTACCGTCCTGGAGACGGCATTCACCTGCGGTGCGGTGGTGGAGTGGCAGCTGCTTCGCTTTGTATCTTCGATACAACGGACACGCAGTCCCTCACGTCGGTGGTCTCGAACCCCCTCGTGCTGCCGCAGAATTTGCAGCCTGTAAAGTATGAAACGGTGCCACATTTGCGGGCACCTACGTCGGTGCAGCGCGTCACCTACGCCCCAATCGCTATCGAGGTCGTCGTGAGTGAGGCTGTGCTTCCATCGAGGAAGCGTCAAAAACCAAAGGCTGGGGACGCTGATGCGCGTGAGGTGCCGCTATCGGCGCCAAGCGTCCCTCTTTCCTCGTCACCATCACCACCACTCTGCGTGAAGCGGCACATGACGCACTACACATTCTTAGCTCTGCCGGAGGACGCTGCCGAACAGATGTCACCTCACCGGGATAGCCGTGATACGCGAGGGGCTCCCCATATAACCTGTCAGGTAGTGAAGCAGCTTCTCCAGGTAGGCAGCGATGTGTACGAATTAGAAGACGTGTTCGATGATGGCCGCGAAGAAGATGAACACAGCCCTGCTGGTGCCGATAGCGATGAAGAAGGTGTATGCGTCGTCTGTCTGACGAATGCGAAGGACACAACGATATTGCCGTGCCGTCACATGTGCCTCTGCAATGAATGTGCGATACATCTGCGTCTTAGCAACAACCGGTGCCCACTCTGTCGCGGCAATATCGAACGTGTCATGACGCTATGAAAAGATGCTCTGCGTGTGGGTGGGGGAAGCGGGGGGCGACGTCGCTGTGGGTGGCCTCTGCCCCTCCTCCTCTTCGTTTCGGCTTCTGCGATTTCCCTTTCTCTCTCCATCTCCATGCATGTACCTTCCTTTCTCAGATGGGCTCGGTGGTCATATAGTATGCTAATATCTACTCCCCACCCCATCTCCACAGAGGGGATGAACACTTCTTATCTCAGTTTGTATATGTATATGCAGCTATCCATTTGCTACGCTTGTGTGCGTGCTTTTTTATTTGAGTTGCCGCTCTCGCTTCTCCCTGCTCACCTTCTCTCTTTTCCTCCTTCCCATGCTCTTCTTTTGTATGTTGTTGTGGACGCCTACACCCTTCTGGAAGCTTCTTCCTTTCCCCGTCTCTGCCTCTCCAAGCAGCAGGAAGAATGGTGCCGTGGTGACGCGGTGGGGGGCACACTTGACAGACTTTGAAGCCCATCTACGCTGTGTATGCATATATGCGATGGAGGGGGAGGGGGAGGAAAGGACAGCGCAGAGAGAGGAGGAGAGGGAGATGACCCTGCTGAGGGACGCCTGCTGTGGTGGAGAAGAAGGAAGAAACGTCTCTTTTCTATGCGTGAGAGAAAAGCGGAAGGAGGGGGGGGGGGAGGCACTGAAGAAAAGGCCTCGGCTATTCCTCTTCCCCTTGCCTCCCCCCTCCCCCCCCCCCTCTCTCTCTCTCTCCCGTAGCTGCTGAGAAGGATGAAGAAGTGTTTTATGCATGGACCATGAAAAAGAAAAAGCATTGAAGGTGGACATGCGCAGTGGGAGAACAAGGGAAGAGGAGGAGAGGCTAGTCGAAGCCGTCGCTCCTTACCTCGTGCCGGGGTGGGTGGGTGGGTGGGAGAAGGGAGACAGAGTAGTCTGTGACTCTCTAGGGCCCCCCCCCCCCCCCCCCAGAAAAAAAAAAACGTTTAGGGTGTTAACCAAAAAAAAGGGTGAAAAA
>JASAOM010000976.1:0-61001 GCA_030849085.1 Borovskyia barvae | reverse complement strand
GCTAGGAGGGTACGGGCCCGTAATACCCGGGTTGCCGCTCACATCGATCAGGGTCAAGGGGAGCCTGGTGGTATTCAAACCGGAAAGCACTGGTGGCAAAGGCCCTGCCAGCATCAGGGCAGAAAAGTTCAGCTCCACACCGTCCGTCCAGCAGCTCACACCGGCGAGACTGCAGTACGTGTCAACTGAGATAACTCCCCAGCGTTCACCGAGTATGGGAATATAAGCGGTCCAGGAGTAGAGGAAGTTGCTCATGTAGCCATTCTCATCCGCGTTGTAGCAACTGGTGCTATTCGTGCACCGCATCCGTGCACCGTGACTTCCACTCACAGGAACAGCACCGATACTTACGTCATCCACGGCCCGCGTACCTCGCACGTACTGGAACATTGGAGCACTTACAATCAGCACGAGCAGGCAGCAGAGCGCACACGCGTTGCGCAGACGGGCGAAGGGGATCGACATGACGAGGCAGCAAATAGGCAAGAGGCGTAAAGACGAGGATTCACGCAAGAAACGGTGATGATGAAGAGATGCAGGAAGAGGGCGGTAGGCGATAGTCGGGTGTAAAGGAAGTGATGGGAACGATGTGGCGCTAGTGGATGTCTGAGGGGGGCAGAAGACCGCGAATGGCTGAGCTGCAGAGGGGAGGGGAATAACGTGGCGAGATGATCGGATGTGGTGAGTCGACAGCGACACCCCAATCCCAGCGAGGAGAGAGAAGAAGACGGAGGTGACGAGTTGTGGCAAGAAGCAAGGTAAGGAGGGAATAGGGAAGGGATGAAGTGCCGAAGGGGTGGAGACGAGGGAGAACAGCGGACCGTTACCGAAGCCACACCACTGCCGCTGCCACTACACGCTGTCCACCACATCCACAGGTGCTCTCTCGATTCGGAACGGCTACCGGTGCTCAGCATTGGAGCACCTGAGAAGATGTCAGATGGCAGACTAGGCCACCACATCTCTGGGTGTCCCCGGTACTCGGCACCCCCAACCATCCTTCTCCAGGACGTGGACGCTATTAAAGGGGCGGGGCGACAGACTCCTACACGATAGAGTGGATTAGCAGCGGCAGATGGGGCACACGCAGAAAATCGTGCGAAAAGAAATTCTCCGTTCTGGGCCCAAAAGTGTCACCCCTCTCAAGTCCTCCCGTCATCCGCCAAGATGCGTAGGAGAAGGGGCACGCAGGTCAGTGGGAGAGTCGTCGATGCTTCGAGAAGGATATCAGTGAAGCTGGTGCCAGCAAGCAGTAGGACATCACACTAAGATGAGAGGAGGGGAGCGATAGTGATCCAGGAAGATTGTGCGCCCGCCAAACGAAGTGGAGGTCACACCACGACCACGTTACCTCCCCTTTGTTCCTGGGAAGTATTCTCAACACAGCGGTATGCGCCTTGAGAGAGACCCTCATGTTGGCGGTACTTCGCCAACCCCCACATGTATTCTGTATTCCTCGGCTGCTTTTTTACTCAGCCCAACGATCACCTCCGTGAGCCAGCTCGGTTACGCCTCTGCGTCCGCATTCACCAGCGCAGCCTTGACCAAGCTTCCCGTGCGGGTATCGTAGATGAGTCCGCATCCAAATACCCACACACTTTTGGGCCCGAAGCAGAACAGCTCGTCTGACAGAAGAGCTCTGGGTTCAGGTTGTCTCGTCTACGCAGCACTCGCCCCCCCCTCCCAAATCCTGAGAGAGTACGGAGAAGGAAGCCGAAATGAGGCACAACACACGAAGCACGTGCGGTACAGCGTATGGGCTGGGAAGCTGCGCAGACGGGAGGCTTTCGTCGTGTAGGCAGTGGAGACGGGCAGAGAAGAAGCTGGACAATTCCATTCAAGAAGGACGTCAGCAAGCTGGGGAGCAGAGTTTGCGGCCGTCGTGCACCTCTCGAGGATACCGTGCTTTTCTCCGCAGCTCTGGAATATCCCAGACGGGTAAGAGGTGAAGCCGGAGCTCGCTGCTTTGCGGGCCATCCACAACCCGCCCAGGTTACACGGGGTGGCTTCCCTGCGCTGACGTTGCCCGAGCCTCGCAAATCCCTCTCGGTGCATGGGAGTGACGGCGCCCCCGTCTCATATACGCGACGATAAATTCGAAGAGGGGGCTCGTCCAAAGGGTTTCCTCCAGTGCGTCTGGTGCGGCTGCGTGGCGTACTTCCGGTGGAGTTCTTCCAGTGCGGTGCATCACCCCTGGAGTCTATGGGAGGAGGAGGGGAGGGGATCGGTGTGATCCTTCGTCAGTACCACATGTCAGGTGGAGGCCGAGAAGTGTAGCACCGCGTTAGTACTGCTGGCCGAGAATGTCACCACGCATTAGGTATGGCAGTAACCGTGGGACACACTGTACGAGACCTCGACCCCACAACGTCGCGGTGACGGAGGGAGAGTCCGCAGTCGTGACGCGTGCCTGAACGTCTTGCGGCGAAAAGAAAAATCATCAGAGAAACCGGTGGAGAATGTGCCAAGTCAACGCGGATGAATGCAGTGCGGGTGATGCTGCTGGAACGGTAGTGAGATGCGCACCACTCGTGAGCAGCAGGGGAGCTCGTCAGCGAGAGACAAGATGCAACACGAGGCTCGCCTCGGTAGGGTCCAAATGGGGGCGTAGTACACCATGCGCAGGGTTTCGGACAGAAGCCAGCAAGGCAAACACCGGATGTCGCAGGGACCCCGGTGGTAGAGGGGCAGGGGGTTGGCTGCTCATAAGACTCGATGCATCCCATGCCGCCTCCACACCACGCTCGGGTTCCGGTTGATCCGTCAGTGGGGGAATCCAACGGGGGTGCAGAGGGGCCAGCACGGAATTGGATCGGAGCAATGGCCAGCCGTCGCGGTTGAGCTCGTCATCCTTTTTCGGAGGGGAAAGGAAGTGTCGGCTCAGGAGCAGTTGCCGCTGGGCATTGGGGAAGTAGACTCGAGGGGTACTCGGAGAAGGGGGAAGGGTCACGTACATGACTAACTCCCTCGGCCGGTCCACTGCTCCACTCCAAAGAAGTTATTCACTGCCGGACACACGGCACGACTGAGGTACGCCCACACGCAGAGAGAGAACCGGCAACGAGCGTCCCCGGCGCCTCCGTTATGTTCGGGTGTCACTCGAAGAACCGGACAAAAATGGGGAGGACCTCCTCGCCGTTGCCGTGTCCTCCTCCGGGTAGCCGCACGCAGGAGCGCCACGCAGACTCCGCCGGCGCACATCACCCGCCCATCTCACTGAAACCGACGTCCGGGAGAGGGAAGGGGGTCAGCCGAGGGGGAAGGGGGGATCGATCCGAACCGCACGGGGCGATTCATGCGGATCTCCCGCCTCCGCTGTCCAGTGGGGCAAGTGCCGTCGCGGAGGCTGCCGGGAAGGCGAGCGACGGGGAGCAACTCTATCCATCTCTGCATGAGGAAGGGGATTACGTAGACGCGTCCGTGCGTGGGTGCCGCACTGGAATCCATGCGTGCGTACAAATCGAAGTGGGGAGGGGAGGCATTCATGGGCGTACAGCGAGGCGGGATGGGGTGGATGTACTCCTCCCNTGGGCGTACAGCGAGGCGGGATGGGGTGGATGTACTCCTCCCTCCCGGAGGGGCCACCACCGATCCCTGCTCCCCACCGATCAACCGGCAGCGGGTACGCCATTTCACCAGCGTCCCACCACAGCACAAAAGGCCTTTGCCCCTCGCATTAGCGCAAGGCCCCTCCAGAATATCTCCGTCGCCCACCTCGGGTCGTGTGGAGCAGCCAGGCAAGCGACACTCGGCGTGGATTTACCGCTTGGATCCCACAGAAAGGACCTCCCCACTACAATGCAGTGCTTTACGTCGAGCGAATCGCCACCCTCGAGGCTCACTCTCTTTCCGTGCGAGCCCCCACGCTGAGCCCTCACCATAGCAGCGGACAGCAACTCCAGCATCACAGAGCACCGCACTGCCATGGCTGCTGACTGCTGCTCTCCTACGGCGAAGCTACGCCACAACCCCCACGTTTTCCTCAAGTCGTCGTTGGCGCAATAACCGGAGGCGGCCGTCCCCGCTGCATGCCCTCCCCAGACGGAGAGGCCGTTGCGTCGCGGTAGGGCTTCCAGCAGTCCCTGCTGCCTTCCTCCGGTTAGGTGGTGGAGCCCCACGGACGCCCTTGCCGTCGTCCCTAAAAGTCAGGCCGTCGCTCCTCTCCAATTGGGGGGCTACGCTATTCAGAGACCACGTCGACGGCGCTCTCAGGTGGAGAACGCGATACGGTCTACACGGCGAGCTGTGGAGCAACCAGGTGGGACGAGGTAGCCGCGGCTGAGGAACACGTTTGTTGGCGTGCCATGCAATGATGAGGTGGCATAATACGTGGCCAAGCATTCAGCAGTGGCAAATGGTGTGTCTGCCCCCTCCTCCCCGCTAGCTGCCCAGGGTGGGTGGTAGACCTGCGCACCTTCCTGACACGAGCCCCTACGGGGCGAGGTGGCACCGCACACTGCGGCGAGACACGCATCGCTGTCTTTGCGTTAGCCCACCATCCGCCGACCCTTCCTCGCATGCCACGGCAGCAAGTGGGGAGAGAGCCCCTCACTCGTTGTGAAAGGGTATCGTTGTCGAGGATACTCGGCGGAGAGCACCCCCGCTCGGCGTCCGCTCGCCTTTTAGCGGGGGGCGATACGCTGAGGTGAGAGTGCTCCCGTCGGTGAGGCGATCTCTCGCAGAGACAGGAAGCCGCATGACGTCGTCTGCATCCGATGAAATAGTGGGTGGAGCATGGTGCGCCTGCCCCTCGTCGCGCAGGGCAGCAGATCCGAGAAAAACGCCCCTACTGTGAATCATCTGCTGAGTCCGCCCCCGGTGTGGTTGACGCCCTGTGTGCGTCAGTCCACCTCGCGCCTTACTGGCGAATGGGGAACGCGGTGAGCCACTCGCTGGTCACTCACGCCGCCCAAGTAAGCGGGAGAAACCGGGTGGTGCGCTGCCCCCTCAGCCCTGCTGGGCACACGGGCGGGGGACGTCTCACCCCACTTCGGCGCTGCCCCATCCCTCGAGGTGCGGCAGAACCGATGACGGAGGCGGCTGCGCAGCCTGAGGAGTCCACCAGCCCCACGCTTGTGTGTCCTGCCCCTGCCCACTGTCGTAGTCACCGCAAAGTGACTCCGAAGGTGCTCAGCGGTGAGGCGTTCCGGCATTTGGATCATTCGAAACGGCTCACCGCCGGTGAAGAGGGATAGCTCCGGACTGACGGACTTGGTACCCTAAGCATGAGAGGGTGAAATAAACGATATATACATACATAGATCGATTTATACTGTTCCCCTTCCCCTCTCCTCCTCTCCTTCGTGCTCAGCAATTCATATGGGCATTCAAGCTTTTTGCTTTGGGGAGGTCGATTGCCCTCGCAAGGGACGAGATGCGACACGGAGGTGAGGGAGGCCTTCAAGTTCGAGAGTAAGACCAACGCAGCGCCAAAAGAACACCACATGCACAACTTCTCTCCCTTTTCCCCTACAACAGTTGAAGAGGAAAAGGCAAAGAGGGATGCCTCAAGGGCACACCACGGCGGTGCCCTCATGCACTTCACGCTGATGCACGTGAGTCTACCGAATTCGCCATCTCTTACGTACGTATACAAGCCGCCCCTCTCCCTCTCCTTCCCACTGATACCAAGTGTTGTATAAGAGGGAGCGAGGGCTATCTTACTTGTCTCAGCAACGGCCATCGGAAATGATCCACTCGTGAAGAGAAGGATTAGGGGAATGGTGAAGCGGCAGCCTTATTTCCTTTCCCCTTCCCTCTTCGTTTCCGCGATTGGGGGCATCCCATCGAGTCGGCTTCCCTTCCAAAGAGTGTTGGACACTTCGCTGCAACCTCCCAGGAGCACGGGCGCGGACATCGCAGTCTCACACTCACTGGCGTAGTAATGGAGACAAACGCGCACTGATAAGACACCAATTGTCAGTGAGCCACACCTCGGAATGTCTGAAGATCCTCTAAATATGGAGAGGATGCACCTAAACTCAGATAAGTCAAGTACATTGGCAGCATTGGCGCACATTTATTCCCTTTCAGACCGTCGAGAAGAGGGGCAGGGTGCGGGAGAGATGAAGAGGAAGACGGTGGTGGGCACCCCTTAGGCAAGCAAAGGAGAGGAGTCATCGAATCTTTACATTTGTTACGCTCTGCTCCCTTCTACTGCGCTGCATAGCTCGTTGGGTCAGCCCATGGATAACGTAAAGAAAAGAGAAGGGGGGAAGAAGAGTGAAGTACTGCCGGAGGGAAGGTGCCATGCCGGCTTTGGCGACCATCGAACGGCAAGATATGCAGCATGGGAAGGGGAACATACTGACTGCGCTGCACGCAGCATTGACGAGCCATCATGTCGGCCATGGTACAGACTAACCTCGTTGCTTCGAAGATGCGGGAAAGCGTTCGCACATGATCAACTGTATAGCTCCGGAGAGGCGCCGAAGTTGCCCTCATCGGTGCGCTACTTAAGGGGGCTTCATGGGTGCTATGAGTTCCGTATCGTATGGCAGAGAGAGAAGAGATGGAATTTTAAGGGAACTTCTGAGAGGAAGAGGAAATCTATAAAGAAGAAACCAACTTAGTACCCGCGAGAGTCTGTGAGGGGGGGGGGGGAGGAATATATCTGGAGTAAGGAGGGGTGGCGGGGTGCCGCGTGGGTAAGGCTTGAATGAGGGGTTGGAGGAGCAAGCCGATGGAGACTCGCGAGCTGGATAGATAAAGTTAACGAGCAGAACATAAAAGGCTGGGTCAACTCTCAAAAACAAGAAGTGAGGATCACCTACACGTGGACACCCGCCATTTCAAACAAATCGGTATAAAAACAGACAGAAAGGGCCAACTAAGCGATCCAGAAAGGGAGGAGGTGCCAAGGTTCATGAGAAACGGCCTTCACGGCAATTAAAGAGCAAAACCGCATATGCCGCTGAGAAAGAAGAAAAGAAGTATACTCGTAAACTGAAATGCTACAAGAATGAACGAACAGAAAGGTTGAGCAACGCTGAAAAGTTTCAGCTGGATTAAGATGATTAGCTCAAATGAGATCAAAAGAATAAAGGGTGGAAAGAAAGCGATGCGTTACCACGACCACATGAAATACTCCCAGGTAGAAACGAGAGGCTGGGCCGAGGTGTGTGTCTTTAAGGAATTGAGGTAGTCTTTCCATGCTGCGAAAATACTTTCCCATTTCTTCTCATCCTCACTCATCTCCCATGACTCGCGTATCTAGCTGAGTTTTTCTTCGCGCGAAGTGCTTCAAAGGTCCTTGGCGATGGTGTAATGTAAGCGTCGATCTCCAATCCCAACCACGCTGCTTCTTCTCATTCAATAGATCCGAGGACGCAAAGAGCAACCAAGTAAACGTGACAGTGTCACAGAGGAAGGGGAGCCTGCATCTTTGGAGACCGCCGATAATGCAATGCTTCAATGCCCGGAGAGCAAAGCTTAGCCGTGGATGTGCGTTTCCGATAGGAAGAAAGACAGGTTATGAATCCCTCTTCACTGTCGAAGAAACGGAAACAAGAAAACTTTAGCCGGCTCAACCCGAGAGATAAGTTCACTTTCTGCTCTGAACTGTTTACGAGATTCCGGCCGTTTCGTGGGAGTAAACCGATGCTCGGCGCCACACGTTACTCTAACCCCTAAACACTATTGCTGCCAGGTATCAAAGATACCCAACGATCCAAACGGAAATTTACAAAAAAAAAACAGAGCTGTGAGTACTCCGTCAAACGGACCCATTCCTCATGAAGTCGCAACGGTGTACTCTGGAACCCGTTGTCTCCACTCACTCATCGCTGCGCTGCACCACCAGAGCCATTACTGCTGAGAGAAGACCTTGAAGCTCCACCAGAGGCGACTGATTCACACTCCAGACGACATGGACAAATTGCAAGATGGATATGTATGCTTAGCCTTTTTGAAAAGTAATCCAAACAGAGCTCCAGAACTGGGATGCGACCGTCTACTTGACCCCCGCAGCATTCGCGCGGAAGGAGCGATGACATTTATATACTCATGTAAGTTAACGTTGCGGAGCAAAGGGCACGTGGCCAACCTATCGATGTCAACTACAGCACTCCCAGAGATGTCAATTGGACTCAGGGTAGGCGCTTCCGCCAGTGCAGCCAGCGATGAAAGCTCGCTGGAACATTTCCAATTCACGGAGGCCAGCCTGGAACACCGATGAAGATCAGCAAAGGATCTCAGTGGCGAGTCCATAATGTAAAGGCGACGGAGATGTTCAGCGCAATGGATATCGTCCTTGTCCAGATCAGAAAAGGGCAAATCCTTCGACTCGAGACCCTTGATATTAGACAATATTTCAAGAGCTTCGACGAAAGCATTGGAGGACCTTTGCAGGTGGAATACTCGTAGACTGCGCATCTCTTATGATTGTGGTATACATTGAGGCATCAGATCCGCATTGATCGAAAGTGCTCGTATGTGCTGCACCACTTCAGTGTCTGGCGTTACACCATCGCAGGCCGTCTCAAGTGTCACTACCCCCAGCATCGAAGAGATGTCTGGTGATGCATTGGCCACAGCGGAGAGAGCTTGGACATTCATAATCTCCAGAGGGAGGCCACAGTTCTTCATCCACGACGCGATTTTTCCGAAAGGCTGATAGATCTACCGTTCTCCACAAGTCAACCAGTGCATCCGACCCAGAGAACTCACAATTCGAAAAATCCACGTGGTGCGCCGATCGGTGCCCGCCGTTTCTTCGCGAACACGCATTCGCGGCGATGCAGCAGTGAGAGTGGAAAAAGGATCCTGCTTAATGAAAACTCAGCACTTGGGTCAGGTGGTTCACTGTCATATCCATCAGTATATCTCATCGCTGATAAGGTTCTCCATGCGTGCCGTTCTGCCCATGGAGTGTCTCCTCTGGAGGCAATACAGATTTGTATAAAAGCCTGTCATGCTCGATTCTGGAGCTACGCAGGTGTGTTTCCGAAGACGTTAGCGAGAAGGAGAAACGATGATCCAAGAATGGGGTTGGTGGATGTTGTGAAGAGGCGCATCGCGAGATGAGCCGACCGCATCTGCAGCCGCGAATATTGCTTCACACGAGCACGAAGGATAGAAAGGGAAGATGCCAGCTTCACACATGGGGAAGAGAGAAAGAGACGCAGGGATGTAGAGGAAGAGGGTGGAGCGAAGGAAGAGGGGAGCATCATACCAGAGGAAGCACATTGGGGGCTGAGTCTTCGCTACCGTACAGAGCGCCAGAAAAGCCACAAAAAATAACTCCTCAGATGAAAGGCTCAAGAGACCTGCGTACTACCGCCACAGACGCAACGCCGACAATGGAGCTCCGACACCTTCTCCTTTCTCTCTCGGGTGTCGAGGAGAGAATCCAGAAAAAGGAGCGGGCTATACAGCGAACGAGAAGAAAATCTGCTTACAGTATGAAGCCCCTCAACCACTCCTTTCCTTCTTTGCCTCACATCTCACCTAGTTAAGCTTCCCTCGAGACGGTCACCGACTTCGTCAAGAAGGAAAAGTTTGTTGATGGGGTTTTCATTTGAGATACCTCTGCGTCTTCCCCGATAAAAGAGTACTTCGCATGCAAGAAATAAAGCAGCAGGGAATGGCAGTCAGAATACTTGGACGAGATTTATCCACGAATGAAACCGGCAAAAAATTGCTGCTGTCCGACCAGCCGATGCCGAGGTGCCCAAATCGGGTGGGGTAGTGAGCACGGACAGCAGACTTGGGCCTTCTTGAAATAGCCTCTTTCGATCGACACACCCGCATCTACCGACGTATCCGAGTCACCGCCGGCGAATATCCATCGGATTCTAATCAAAATAGGCGGTACACGCCATGTATTCGGAAGGGAGGAGAGAAAGAAACCTCCAGGCAGCCGGACTACGTGATGAAAAAAATGACTACGAAAAGGAAAAAGAAGCCAACAATTATGGTCTTGTATAGTAGAACAAACCACCGCATCACACACCAGAAGACCTTTTCTTGTGGGAGGAAGGGCGCTTCTAGAAGGAATCGGCTTCCCCCACCTCCTCTCCTGCACCCACCGCACTGTAGAAAGGGCGAGCTTTCGGCCCTAAAATCGATGCTGAGAGGCAGGAGAGGACAGAGAGAAGAGCGGAGGTCCTTCCGGGGGACATAACGCTCTTTCGGCGGTCCACTGTGTTCTCACGTATCGGGTGATGATCGGGAGAGCAAGACGATAGTCCCGATGGGAGGACTACGATGGTGGGACTTCCACCCACAGAGAGTCGACCACCACCTCTTAAGAGGGAAAGAAAAAGACGTCGAGGCAACCACACACCACCATCGCGTGCGGCATTTCTCCACTCCAGAAAATCTACGATAAGTTGCCCAGCAATAGTTACTCCGCACAGATCCGAAGGTTAGCTTGGCGTTGGTGAGGAAGGAGCGGTGGAGGTGTGGAGGCTCTACTGTAGACCCATCCAGGGAAGTCCCCCCCCTTCCCCCCTTCGAGCAAGAGGAGTCCGTGGATCCGTCCCCGCGTTCCCCTTGGAGGAGAAAGCGGAGGTGATACCAAACGATAAATATGCAGTTTCGAAGGCGGCATCTCGGCTCCACATTCGCCGGTATCAACATGTAAGAGAGAGCTGCGTACTCTCACAACGGTCCTCTACTCGCCGTATGCTAGGACGAGCGGAGGCGACGGTTGCTTTACACGCAAGAGCATCTTGAAGCTTTCAGGAAAGATTGAGGTGACTCAGTCCGAGCGCGTTTTCACCCCTGCCGAGGCGATGTGTTTGGAAGAAGAATTTGCGGTTAGCGTGGTGGGCTGATAAAAAAGGTGCGTCCATGATAGCGAAGCCCTGTAAAATGAAAACAGATCATGATTCCTATGGTCGGTGTACCTGATAGACTGTGTCGTACCACAACTGCGACCAAGGAACGTCGTACGGGAGATGTCCAGTGCTGGTGCTCGACGCACACCCTCTCGTTCACATTTTTAATGTTTCGTCGACTCCCATGGGCAGGGGCCACCAGAAACTCAGTACCTGAACAACTGGTGATCATTGCCTCCTCAGAGACTTGAAAAAGAGAGGCCACATCGACACGAACCTCGCAGGAAGACCCTCGATAGGGGGAACAGAGTGGTTGCGGCCTTTGAGCTTCGGCTTAGTGGACTCGAATCACTCCAAGCTGCGTCGAGGGCGTCACTGAGGATGTCCGCCCCACGGCCGGAGAGCCTGTTTGCTGTATATGCTCAGTGACAGGTTCAGCACACCTCGACCCAGACCCAGTGAATGAGCTCATGCAGTGATGTGGCCTTTCTGGAATGGCGGAGCAGACTACAGCCAAGAAAATAACATCGGCTTTTTTTTGCTCTGTTCGAGGGTACGTGTGAGCCGCCGGCCCCTCGTCCTTTTCTCAGGTGCGAATGTCAGCAAGACGTTCGGGTTGGGGCAAACATTTGTGTTTTCTCCATTTTAGGCGGGGGGATGGAAAAGTGTGCAGGATAGAAACGCCGTGTGTTGTATCCTGAAATATGCTCGTCGCGAATGAGAGAAAGGGAGAAAAACAACACGAGGGGTGACAGATCGGTTCTTCCCTGTATCGCGTTCAATCTTTTCTTTTTCGACGGTATCGAGCAGCACAAAGCAGAGTCGAAGTGAAGAGAAGTAAGAGGGGGGTGCTCCTTCGCATTCATGTAATATTTTCTTCGATGAGCTACGAATGAAGAGTACGACGGGATGAATGAGAAAGCAGCCGCTTACTCACATCCGATGAAGGTTAGGAGCTTCGATTCCCGTTTCTTTTTGAAGTAATCACGCGATGTTATCGTCTCTCCTCGCAGTATTGCCCTCCCTTTTCCTTCTGCTTGTTGGGCAGGCCTCAGATGAGATCACCCAGGGCGGAGGGAGACACCTCTCACTCACACACGGTGCATCAACAGGTGACTGCACAGTGCCATGAAACATTTATGAAGATCTGGAGTGTACCCCCATTAAGATTTAGTTTCCGTGTGCTTCACAAAGAGCCGAGGCAGAAGAAAAGCGAGATGGAAGTCGAAGGAAAACAAAAAAGTGTATCTATGAGTGGTGCGGATGCACTAGCGAGAACTGAAGTGCATCTGCTCGTCGTCGACATCTACGCATAACCGTACAGGATGTGGCCACGCTTGCGCAGCGCGTTCACGACATCTGACGCCGTGACGGTCTTCTTGCGTGCGTACTCCGTGTATGCGGTGCTGGAGCGAACGATGTCCTCCACGTAGGCCTTCAGCACACGGCGGATCTCCTCGTAAATCTCGCTGGAGATGCGCTTCACACCACCACGGCGGGCCATGCGGCGGATGGAACCGCGAGTGATGCCGCGGATATTGTCCCGAAGCACCTTCTTCTGGCGCTTCTGACTGCCCTTCGCGTCGGCGGAGCGCTTGCCTTTGGCCATGATGATGATCGTGTGAGAAGTTACGGGAGAAGAGAGCTTAGTCGAGTGAACGGCAGGGGTGAAGAGAGTAAGATCTTTCAAAAACGATAGCAACAAGAAGAAGGTCGGTAGAAGCGATTCCACGAAAATTACAGGAACCGAAAAAAGATTGCATATTGGAGTGGAGGAGTTTACGATGAGGTAACGGATTGGCTCAGACTCCTGTGCATCCGTCCCCGAGTCACCGCACCGGTGAGAGGTTGGTGGCCCAGTTGTACGAGGCTTAATAGCCGGTAGTGCAGCTACGAGAAAGCATTCACAATTCCACATGGAAAACACGCGAGCAGGGGAGGTGGTGTCTTTCCACTAACCCTCACCTTATCCGGCATCCTCTCCTCGATAAATGTTTTTTTCCTTACTGCGCACGCCGAAGACTCACTGCACGCAATTGAAGCAGCAGCGAGAGGTTGCAAAGGGTTCATTTTCGGTTTTTCCTCGAACCCAATATCTCGCTTTTTCGTTCTCAGCCCCCTTTTCCGGTACATGACGGAAATCTTAAAGCCCTGCGAGGAACGTGATGCGCCAACGGAGACAGATCAAGACCGGACCCCGGAAAAGCAGGAAATGTAGTGTGTGTTGGAGGCGACGGCGGTGTCACGTTGGCGAAAGGGCGAAAAACATCACGCGGCACAGTCAAGAGCGAATAGCAAATGTGGGCAACGCAACGTGCTGCTCATTGAAATTGTATCGGTGGGGTTCTGGCCACGGCAGGCCCCGTCACTGGAAAGCAAGACCGAAAACCTCACATACTGGAGGCACAGCACCCGTGCTCGGAGCGAGAGAGCCCCTTCCTGCAAGTGAGTGACGCAGCGTAGCGGGGCGGTGGAAACTCTTCAGATGCAACCGATCACCACTACGTCGGCAGTGCCTCTTCCGACCTTGTGAAATACGGTGGAGAGAGCAATCTCTCGCAAGCCAAGTTGAGTAAAGTACCTCCTCACGAAGCTGAATGTGTTCGCACACTCTGAATGTTGCATCCGTCACACATCGGCAACGTCGTGTTCTGAGCCCGCTGCCACGAATGAGTCGACAGTACGCCCTGAAGACCCTAAAGTACCACTCAGAGTCAACGAAGTACGATCTGGTGGGGAAAGGCGCTACACACCCGAGCAGGTTTGTGCGAGGCTAATGAGTCGACGGAGGGTGGTGGTGATGTCGCCTCCGATGAGGAGGCATCCAGTTCCTGTTAGTGGCTGCACTGCCACTGACGTTTCAAGCGGACCGTACCGGAGGGCACAGCGAAAACCCGTACGGTGTAGGGCACGGACTCCCAGCGTAACGCAGCGGTGCACTTCGGCTGCTTGGACACCTTTATGGTGGCAGCCGCGAATATATAGAGTACCGCAAGGCAACAACGTTTCACAACCACCGCACTTACCGAAGGAATGCGCAACGGCCTCCCAAAAGACCGGAAGGAGGGTGCGAAAAGACAAAGTGCCAGTCCAGCGATCATCAGATCTTTCAGCAACCGCAAGAACCCAAGGGGAGGCTTCGTCCGCAGAGCTCCGGGTGGTGCGACCTAGAGTGTTGGTTCATGGAGTGTCCACGACTTTTATGGGAGTGGGGATGGCGATACATTCGTCTCGGGGGCGTACCCCTCGTCCTAAACATCTGGGACTCAGTGCATTACAGCTGGATCCGACAGAAAGGAGCCACGCTGCGCGTGGGATGACGATAGCAGCGGCAACGGTAACCTGCTGCACCAAATAGTTCATCAAATCCTCGGCGTAGCGCGCATCGCGACCTAGAAGAATATCGGAACTGCCTGGAGAAACGTGAACAGGTATGGCGGCAGCCGTCACAGGACCTAGCCGATCACTTTGCACGGGCACCTTTACGACCCTTCGTGCACCCGTCGCGCACCCATATGATCTTCCCGATCGTCGTAAACGCGAACAAACTTTGGCGGGACGCCTTATCTCACACTTTTGAGGGAGGAAATCAGAACGCAGTCGCTGGAGATGCAGCCCGTCGTGGCTGGGACGGGTGCCAGCTCTGAAGCATCCGCGGAGTCCTCTGTGCAGGCAACCGCGTGAAGGGGGAGGTAGATGAAGAGGGACTGCACGAACTCTGTCCTTCCCCTACCCGGTCGGCAATGGTAAGAGAGGAAGCAGGGTAAGATGTGGTCAACAGAGAATACTGCCACGAGAAGCGCATCTAAAGATATCCACTAAATGAGTTATTCCATGCGGCCTGGCGCGCCACGGAGACAGCTGTTGAGTAAGGTACAGGGACAGTCGTGGTGGCTGCAGTAGCATGCCTAACTGCACCTCCTACTGTGCATCGAGCTTGTATAGCGGTCTTTCTCATCCTCTTCACGGTGTCACACAATTTTTCTTGCAAGTTCGACACACACCGACTCCCATACAGAAGGACAATGATCAAGTACTACACGGGAACTTTGCTAAGGCCGTAACCACCCTGTACCTCCGCAGCTATAGCACTCATTTTCCCCGAGAGAACTTTCGAAGGTACGTTCAAAGCTCGTATCGTCAATACCCAACGCTGTGAAGGTCCTCGTTCTTCCAGAATCCGAAGAGTTTGGGTGCTGCGCAGGTGACTGAACTGGTTGATACTCGGTCTCCCATACTTATTCGTTCTCAGATCACGCCAAGGATAAGAAGATGAACGTGAGGACAGATTTTGTTTCTTCACGCAAAGAAGGCACAGGGGGAGGGCGAGGGGAGGAAGAAGAACGCACCGTAGAAGTATTCCGGTCGCGTTAGAGCAACATCCATCACTAACCAGGCGTGGAACAGCCCCTCTGAGGAGCCTACCTGCTTCACATGGAGTGTTAACAACGGAGAATTTCAAGCACAATGTGGCGTCATTGGCACATCATACTTTTTGTGAAATTACGCCTCGCATCCGGGGTGCTAAAGGGCAATCGAGCAATGAAGGGAAGGGGGGGAGAACGAAAGGGGCAGCCGAACGGAGGTGGTTTTAGAAGAGTCACGCAGCGCAATAGAACGCGAGAACTGAAGCCGTACTGAGAATGACGCTGGGTCAAGCGGTCGATTGCCCAGGTGCCTCCTACCCTGTCCCCACTACGAAGCTTTCAGGGAAAGGAGCGACGACTGAGGTCGAGAAACAACGCGTCACATTGGTCGAAGAAAGTGTAGCTTCGCGCAGCAGGTGGTGCCGTGCTCTCCACTGCACGCTGAGACACACATTGGTTTTCCCTCGGCTACATTGAGCAGCGTTCTGAGAATGGAATACTGTATCACACAAACAAGTTTGTAACACATCGGTACAGGATTTGAGAATGGTCATGAATATAAAGAATCGCATTTATATATACTCTTCGAAAACGAAATGTGCAAGCTCAGAGAATCGAGTTGTCTGACGCCCACTCGTACCCTCATTCTTCTCCTTTATTGCTGTTGTTAATTTACAAAGAAGTGGAAGATGTTGGCAGTTGCAGATCGAGCGTTCTGAAACGCGGCTTCGGAGGACGGCGGCCAAGCCGCGCAGGGAAAATAAATGAAAACGAAAGGGATGGCTCACCTGGCAGGGAACGAAGTTGAGTAGCGCTGTATAGCTGAGGGCAACTCAACACGAAGGAATCACGTCAGCCCCATCCAAGTCCAGCTACCACCGCTTAACATCTCCGGGTAGGCGGGAGGGTGGCAAGCCATCCGGAATGATCTGCGACAAACTGAAGAGGGATAGTCAAAGGAGACGACGCAACGGCCACCCCTAAGACGAATCAGCAGCAGAACCACATGAGCAGTTGCAATGCGCGGCGAACCTTGGAGAAGCGTTGGAGGCAAGTCAACCTGTCAGTAAGCTGGCCTCGAAGAACTCGGAAAATACATATAAGCAGTGCAGCAGTCAATCATGCAAGCTTGAGAAAAAGTGAGGCCGTTGCGCGCGCTAAGCGTCCCAAAGACAAGACCTGAGGGGTGGAGGAGGAGCAAGTGTCACAAAATCGCTACGGATAGTCAGTGAGAGTTTTCCTGACTTCCTGCGGATTCACCCGACCGACGCCTTCGGCCATACACCCCTTTCCTCGGCACACGCACACAAATTATGGCGCCTCCTCATAAAACGTTGTCACAGGTAGGGACAACATTGATGAAAGGGCCTGTGAAATCGAATCCCCAGTGGGGGAGGATTTCTTCTCGCCTAATTGAAAACCGCTAAAAGGTATCCGAACAAGTCGCTTCTCTGGATCAGCAAATCATCTTTTTCGGAGGAGGAGGAGGAGGAGGCGTGCGCATGGCTCCTGATTCTCTAAGAAGGTCCAGAGCTGTCGTAGTGTATTTTTATTTCCCAGCCCACATCATCAGGCTCATCGTCATCAGCAACATCGATAGTAGCACTCACTTTCAGAAATCCTTGATTCAAAACTCCGGCCACCTTGTAGTCGAACTTACCACCCCAACCACGCTGCGAAAGATCCCGCTTCATGTACTCCAAAAAAAGCTTGCCAACGTTATCAACAGAGCGGTGGGTGACAGGACGGGACGCCGTATCCGCCCAAACTTCCTTAGGTCCACTTGCATACGCTTGCGCCGCCACCGGGTCGCCAGTGATGCGTCTTACTTGGGCATCTGTGAAGCGAGCCCATTCGTCCAGAAGTGTTTGTGCTACAGGGTGCCGCTCCGTCGTCGCTAGCCGGTAAAACTCGTCCGCCTCCCTGGCCGCTACCGGCGCCGTCGGTTCTTTCGTTCTACTGTTTTTGCAGCCCATGGTAAAGTGCACCGCTCTTTTTTCCAATCGCAATGAAACAGTGCTGTGCTAATATATATATATATATATGTGTGTATATGTGTGTGTGTGGGAGGAATACAATTCAGCCCTGCAACTTCCGTAACGATGCTACTGTCTACGGATCCGTTGGGAAGGAAGACCGAAATCGCCGCAATTCACTCCCTTCTGGGAAGAGAGGGTAACCATGCAAGGAGCAAAGGATAAATCCGTACGCAACAAGAGAAGGTGAGAGTTAATCGTGAAAGCGCATCAGTGTTCGACGAGAGGAGCAGCGAAGCGAGCGAGCGAGCCAGCTGAGACAACGGCGCGCAGGACACGCGCCGTAAGCAAAGAGCGTTTATCTCTTACAGGTCAGATAACTAGCAGCGTAGCAATAGAGAAAGGAGGTGGGGGGAGTAAAAGGGCAACGTAAGAAAGGTGAGTGAAGGAAGATTGGTGGCACTGCACAATTTTGGGGATCTCCCACACTAAACAGAAATCCACTTTGGGCCTCAATTCCTTTCCAACCGCTTCAAAAGGCGGAGGGAGACGCGGCGGATTGTCTCGATCTGCGCCACAAGAATACACGCGTATCTGGCAGATTGTTTGACTGGCTCAGGTAGCTCGCAACGGGAGGAACAATTCCTTGAACTTGTACAGATATGAAGGAAAGGTACACTTTTTTAGGACAGAAACACGGACGCACCATGAAGGGAGGCGCTTGAACAGGAGCGTGGGGGAGAAAAGGGCAGCGGCTTCTTTTCCATCGTAGCGAGTCTACACTGTCCTAAGACTCACATCCATTCTTCAAGAAAACATGTGTGTGTGTGTGTGTCGTAGTGTGTCGTAGTGTGAAAACGGAGTTAAATAGTTGGAGTGGTGGTGTTTTGCGAACTGACTGAACATACCTTATCAACGAACTTGCAGGCGGCTAAACGTGCAACAAAGGTTGACAGAAAAGCGCTTTCACGTGGTTCGAGGAGCAGCAACCTCCATTATGACGCCTGCTGCCCGCCTCAAGACACATCTCGAACCCGAAGCGCTACTATGTTGGAAAAAGAATGTAGATAAGAAAAACAAAATCAAAAGTGGAAGGCATCGGTAATACAGCTGATACTGGCAGGGCCTAAGAAGAGGAAGGAGCGTATCCGAATTCGCGTCTGCCAGCGCTCTTTTCATGGTCTCTAGAGACCGACGTGAATGCCTCGACGGAAATACCAGCAAAAGGTCGAGAGCGCTGAAAAAAAAAAGCGCGAGCCTCAACACGTAATTAATGCGAAAGAGGTAGAAAATCAATTTAGATACATGTACGCTATGTGTGCTATCACAAGTGAGCAACAGAGGGCCGCAGGATTGTGTACGGAGCGTGTGATGTCCAGCATCCATGGATCATGCGTTTCTCGATGATGTTCAGATCTGCATTGAAGAGAAGCAAGTTCGCTTTCTTTCCAACTGCGATTGAACCGACATCAGAAAGACGGGCGATGCGGGCAGGCACCGTAGCGGTATGCAAGCATGCCTGTACCACCTCCATGCCAAACAGTGTCAAGAGCGTGTGGAACTGATCTGCTAGCATACTTGTACCACCGGCCATGGTTTTGGAGGGACGACCGAGGGAATCACACAAATAGCACGCGCCTTCAGCTCGCACAACAGTATCACGACCGTTGTATACAACGTGCTTTCCTGGGATGTGCGCTGAGATGCAATCTGTGATAACGGCGACATCATCCGTTTCACGTGCGTTGAAGACCGATTGAAGCGTTACGCTATCGACATGAATGAGGTCAGCAATAATTTCAAGCGTCGGCGGACGTGCGCCGTCGTAAAGTGGAGCGTTAGGGAGTCGCCGGCACATCGCCACGTTCACAAGAGAGCTGTCTCGATGATGAAAGCTGGAAACATTGCACAGATGTGTGACGTGCATTTTATCCTCCGCGGTTTCAGCCAGCTTCAATGCCCCCATTATCTCCAACTTGGATGCTACTCGATCATGCCCGAGCGCGACGCGCACACCTTTCTGGAGAAGGTAACGAATTTTCTCGTAGTTGCAGCGAGCCTCAACATGAGGCGAAATGGTCATGACGCGCAGGGACGGCATAGAGTCCACCAACTTCTTAAAGTCGCAGAGGCTCATCTGAGACTTGCATTCAGGGAGGCCACCCCGATCATGTAGGACGGGGCCCTCGGCGTGAATTCCACCAACGACGCAGTTGTTCTCCATGTACTTCCCTACTCGCTTTTCGACTGCCTCGATGCACGCACCGACGAGTTTTTTATGGCTATCAGAGAAAATAATCGAGGCTAGTGTAGTCAAGGTGCCACACCGTGCCAGCTCCTTGAGCGAGTATTCCGGATTCGACCAGTGCCCGATGACGTCGTTGGTGCCCCCCAATCCGTGATTGTGGATGTCGACGAACCCGGGAAGTACAAAGGGGGTCTCCTCACGGACGACCGTGCCGAGGGGCCCATATTTGTCGCCGAGTGCGTCGAGCTCCTTTCTCACCGCCACCTCACTGCCGCAGACGGAGGCAATCACGTCACCAGCCACCACCACATATCCACCGTACAGCACTTTGTCGGGGGTGACAACATTACCTTTGATGATGGTAACGGATGTCATGGTGATGCCCGTTCGACGAAAGTGAGCAGCGCGCGACTCTTTTTGTGGAGGAGCGATGCACCAGGATGGGGAACGTCAGCAGGAGCCAGGTGCACCCACTCCATCAGCAGCGTGGTCCTAACTTTTTGCTTCACGAGAAGTGGAGGGACACTCGAAAAAGGGAAAAAAATTGGCACAACACCTAGAACAACGATCGCAGGCTGATGTACCAAAGCTGACGAGATATACGCAAAGAAGAGGGGCCGAATAGAATCGCCTCTCCGGACAGCTGCACAGTAAAATACTGCAAATCTTTCTTTCGTTTTTAATGTTTTTGGTTCGTGTCCAAAGAGAATGCCTTCGATGATCGAAGAAAATGTTGGGATGGCAACGACAAAAGAAATGATGTGTCGCGGCAATAAGACGCAGGGCAAAAGGGGGGAGAATTCGGCGAAGCAACGAAGTTTTAAAAAGTTGGCATGCAGGTTAGGGGTGGGCAAGTGTCATCACGCACGTCTGAAGGGCCTTTAAGCGATGAGTCCCCCCAAAAAAAAACCTCGCCGTGACGTGTGACCTTGCATACACGGGAGAGTGTATACACATATATATATGTATATATAGAGAGAGAGAGAGACCTGCGCTTAAGTTTCTACTAGATTGTGCAAATCGAGCTAAGTGAGTGGGAGAGAGAAAATCAGAACAGCGTAACAACAAGGCCCCTTTGCTAATCCAAAAATAAATGAACAATACACAGAACCGCAACAACTCAGGCACACTTCAGGGGAGAGTGGTGGAAAGAATTAGAAAATAAAAAGAAGCGAGGGTAGAGAGAACGAGAAGGCCCCTACCCTCCCTCTCTCCTCCCTCCTTCGGCATCAGGCAAGGGCACGTACATCAAACCCCGCAAGATCTGCCTCGGCTGTAACTCGTCCTTGTAACGCCTCGACTTCGAAGAGAGTCGAAAGTAAAGCGCGAAGGAGGAGCGAAAAGCGCACGCTTACGATAAACGCCATGAAAAGTTAAGAAGAAAACATTTACAGTTTAGAAAACAAAAAGGGGAGTACTCTTTCAATACGGCTCCCTTTCCCGAGGGGGTTCTTTCCACACGTTGAGCAGCCGTCCGCTTGACTCCACAAATCGTTTCTTTTCCCGCTCCCGCAGCGATGACGGAGATTAATGGATAGGTCTCAGCTTACTCGTGATGATGTGAAGGGTTGCTTACGGGTAGTAGTGGAGTACATAAGTGGTCTGGAACTTGGTAAGCTACTGCACAACCGACTTTCTTCCCCTCTTTCCTTCTCCCACGCCGCTCTCCTCCCCTTTCAGTCCTCTTGATGTGGAAACTGTGGCTCGAGCAGCGCATCTTCGGCAGGTCGCTTTAGAAAATCAATTTCAAAAATAATTTGTGATGCCATCCTCGATAGAGAGAGATGCAGCGATGCTGGAGAAGATGTCGATGGCGTGGACCACACGCAGTGAAAAACAGATTATCCCCCAAAATTTGAGAGCAAGGTGTATCGGGTATATACGAGAGGGTATAGTACTGTACAACAACGCAACCGCACGAAGCACTTTCGTCCGCGGGCATACTAAATGAAGAGAAACCACACAATGCGCACTGGCGGCGGTCGCACGTTATGAGAAACTGTTTGAACCTGACGTGCTAGCAGATGCAAGTACGTGTTTGTCGAGGGAGGGGGGATCCAGGTAAAGAAGGTGCGAGAAAGAAAAGAGCGGAAAGGGGAAATAATTTTCGTCCCCTTCTCTGCAAGAAAAGCTCTCGCGGCTCATCAAGTGAGAATCTGGAGGGAGTAGAGGAGGGATTCTCTCGGAGCAGTTACCTGAACGAAGGTAAATGAGGGGGTGTGAGAGCTGGAAGACACTGAAGAATGCAACTGGGAAGCGCCAAAGAGATCCGGCACGGAACACAGAAAAAAAGAGCATACGGGAAATGAAATGAAAAAAAGAAGAAGCGGAGAGAACGCTTGCTACACAGGAGATGAGACACAACTCATACATGATGGAGGGGGGGAAGGGGGGGGGGGAAGAGAAAAAATGTTATTGAAAAGAGAGAGAGGGAGGAGGAGGTAAAAGAAATATGCACCCGCCGTCACTTGAGGAGGAAAATGGAAGAAGAAAGAAAGCGAGCATCGTGTCCGGAACGAGAAGGGAGAGAGAAGGCGCGGGAAGAGCTGAGGAGTGAAGCCCTTGCATAACTAACGGTATTCTGGAAGGCCACTGCTACTCATCATATTCATCGTGAAAGGGTGTGATGGCGCGTTAGGTATGCCAATCATCTGCTGACCCTGAAGCATAAAAGGCACCCCCATAATCTGCCGCTGATGCAGAAATGAAGCAACTTCAGGTGTGAAACTTGCAAAGGCCATCTGCTGCCCCATGGAAGCCTCTGGTGCCATCATGGTGATGGCGGGCATACTCTGCGGCGGAATGTATGATGGGAGGAGAGCCTCCTGCGGTGCTGGATTTGAGGCCGTGTTGGAGGCTCCTTCCTTCTTCTTTACTTGACGGCGAGCGGTCTCGCGATGACGACGGGATAGCTTTGACTCGATCTTAACACCATACGGCGAATTTTTTAAGAGGCCTTGCAGCGGCATAATCGCGTCGCGGAGCTGCGTAAACTGTCCATCGTCTGATGCAGTTGAGATGGCCGTCTGGATCACATAATTGGCGAAGCTATCGGTCAAGAGTTTAGGGAGAACGTGCGGCTCCGTCAGCTCATCGACCAACAGCTGCCGCACCTCTGGGGACGACGTTTTCAGGCACTTTTCTATGACGTTACTGCTAAACTTGTTGCATGAGAGCTCTGCCACGTGATGCAGTATCTGTCTAATGATTTGGTTCGTGTACTTCGGCGCACTCGATGCGGCAGCGTCATCAACGTCGTCCTTTTTTGCATTCATAATATCCTGCTGTTTGTCGAGAATAAATTGCACTACATAGTTGCCAAACGGATCTTGAACCAGCTTTAACGCGTTGTTGAGAACTGTGTTGATGATCGTGGCGTGGTACGGCTCCGGTGCGTGCTGCAAACACTTCTGAATTATACAACACCCTTGGCGATTCTTGCAAATATCAATGCAGTTATCTGCAATTTTTTGGAAGATGCGTTCGTAAATCATAGCAGCGGTAAATGAGCTTTTGTCGGCCTCGCCAAGCTGACAGAACCGTGATGAAGAAATGAGTTTCGATAACGAGTGGTTACCGTTGATGTCCTTCGCTACATCCACAATCGACGGTGCCAGGACACTGGTGTACACATCCAATTCCTCAGGAGTGCACAGCACGTCAATAATGCGCTGCGAAACGCGAGCACCGTTAGTGTTGCACGCGACGGTAACAATATCACTCGAGAGCTCACTAATCAGCAACAGTACCTCGGAGATGTTATTTTCCTTTGTAGTAGGATCGTAGCTGATATTACCCATGGTGGCCGAGATGGTGCCCGAGCGCAGCAACGGCACGAGATGTTGCATAAGCTCGCTTCCATTCGCATCATTTGACAAATCGAGAGCGTGACGGATGCACTCCTGCGCAAATACATTGCGGAACGGAATTTTTTGCCGCGTAGCCTCGTTCTCTTTGCCGAACTCTTGTACATACCGACACGCCTCGACGACCTTCAGAGCTTCTCGAAGTCCCGTGGCGTCCCGTACGCAGCTAGCGATGATCTCATTCACACGGTCGAGCTCCGCATTCCCGGATTTGTTTTCATCGATCGCTCTCCTTGTAGCCTCTGTTGCTTTGTTGTAGATCTCGCCCTCCAGAAACTTAATGTTAGTGTCTACCTCCGAAAGATCTTTCAGGATCTCTTGACGCCGTGTGTACAGGGCAGTGAGCTTCTCATCCTCAGCTGACATCGTATAGAGGATAGTTACAGATCGAATAGATGAAGAGTAAAGTGAGAGAAGGGAAAGGGGGTAGCGTGACGTGCGAGAATCAAAAAGCGCCGGAGAAATGTCTGGTGGCAATGCCCCTCCAGTGAATTCAAAACCGCGTTACAAGGAGTGCAATGAAAAAAAAAAGTTCAAGCACTAAAAGACGACAACGAAGAGATAGAAAATGAAATAGTCACTGGAAAAACTATCGAGAAAATGCTCTAAACCAAGGCACGGAAAAGAAATTGTTTACCCCTCCTGTGAGAAAGGAGCACCCGCACAAGCGGTTGAAAATCGAAATGGGGCGTACGAATTCGGAACGATCCTCAAGACTCGAATAGAGAGAGAGAGAGAGGGGGGGAGGGAGGGAGAGGGATGGAGGGAGGGAGGAGAGTGCGTGTGAAATGAATATTTTTTACGCGTTCGTGCGGCAGCTTTTCGTCGTCCTTAGGTCACTCTGTGGTACTCCACTGATGCTGATCGAAGCTGCGAGAGGGACTTTTTTCTTTTTGAAGAATTCTGAAAAAGGACTAGAGAGCAAGCAGACGCGCAGTGCGAAGCGACACGTTAGTGCAGATCGGTACAGTGAGACAAGAGGAGTACGTGAGTGGCCATGAGAGTGAACGAGAGAGAAACATATCCCAAGGACTAGCAGGCATTGAAGAGGGAAAGCGTGAGGAAGTTAATAAGGGACTCCACCACTGCTTTTGCCATTCCAAGTTCGCTCATCTTGAGCCGCATAGGTGGGTGACTCTAATGGGCATCTACGAGTGGCGGCGCTTATACGAAAGCAGGAGTCTCACCGCGGGCGAATGTGCGTTTCGGCGGGCACGTTTTCCTTCATTTGAGGAGGTACCGGAGGGGCGAACGCAGCAGGCGGATGGAGCTCAAATCGCTGATTATCGATACGAAACGAAGATGTAAGCCGAACTCCTGCGAATTCCAGCTTTAAAACACACCAGGATGCCCCTCGCAGTCAAGGGCAACGTCTGTCGTCCCATTTCCCACACTCACAAACACCCTCTCGGGTATCGAGAAATCATTCATGGCAAATACTGTCCGTTAAACCGTCTGTGGGGTGTCCACAAATCGACAGAAAATAAAGATAAGAAGGAGGAGAGATGCGCTCGCCGTAGAGCACGGAATGCAGACGTCTTCGCTTTGCTTTTCCCATGCTTCCACAAAACGCTGCACAAAACTCGGAGAGAAATTTTCCTTTTCACCGATGCGTACGCACGTTCGGTTGTTTAGGATTCCTCGATTCGTTTTTAATGCCGTTTTGATTCAAGTTTTGGTTGCTGCCATTTATGCATTGGTTTTGCGAATTTGATTTCACTGCCAACCGGAGGGTTAGAAATAGGGCTCTCGCTTATGCGCCCGCTAGAAGCTGCAAGGAAACTAAATGAGAGCGTTAGGAGAACAAGGGATGAGTCCGGGCTGCGCGTAAACACCTGACGACGTGAAATGGAGATATGCAGTCGTATCAGCGTTCATGCGGCTATATCGAGGAATTCGCCTTGAACCAATGGTGAACGGCCACTGAGAGAAATGTTTAGAACAGAAAACGCTAGCGCCGGATGGGGGGGGGGGGGGATGATAGCCATGATCATCGAATACAACTGCATTACAGCACGCACGTGTACGCTCCGAAATGTTACCGTCAACATGGTATGCCAAAGGAGCAGCTCAAGGTGCTTGAGGGGTTCCGCCATCTGGAGCTGATAAGGTATTCGTTATCGCTTTTCACATGTGTGAGTACATTCGCTCCGTAATGTGAGCGAGTTCGCTGTAGCGTCGATACAGAGAATCGTAGGCTTTAACTGCATCAGGCGAAGGATTGTAGGAACGGGAGAAGCCGCTTGCCATTTTCTCCTGGGCTGCTGGTATGTCCTTGTAGCAGCCGGCGGCCGTCGCTGCAGCGATGGCCGACCCCAGCGCACAAACCTGATCACTCTTACAGACCGTGATGGGAACATTTAGCACATCCGCCAGAGTTTGTATGGCAAAGGGAGATTTCTTGGCGATACCACCCACGGCAATCACATTATCGATGCGCACTCCTTCTCGCTTGAACCGCTCGACGATAGCGCGAGATCCGTACGCAGTGGCCTCCACCAATGCACGGTAGATGCCCGGTGCATCGCTTCCAAGCGTCAGGCCACTGATGGCCGCTTTGAGATGTTGGTTAGCATCTGGAGTGCGACGGCCGTTGAACCAATCCAGTGCAAGCACACTACTATCCCCTGGGCTCATCTTAGCTGCGTCGTTGCTGAGAGTCGGCAACAACTTCTTCTTGGCCTCTCGCCGGAGTGTCTCCTTGGTGTCTTCGTCTATTGCTGTGGAGTTCGCAATAAGGTGGGTAAAGTAGTACTGCAACACGTTGGCAAACCACGCGAATACGTCACCGTATGCTGACTGTCCAGCCTCGAGGCCAATCATATGTGGTACGATAGAGCCGTTCACTTGCCCACAAATACCCTTCACACAACGGTCGCCGAGGACTCGAGGGTCGATCACCATCATATCGCATGTCGAGGTGCCCATGACACGCACAAAGGTACGCTCCTTAATGCCTGCTCCGACAGCACCGGCGTGGGCGTCAATGGCACCACCGGCGACGACCACTTCCGTGCTAAGCCCAAGGCGGTGGGCCCATTCTGCGCTTAACGTCCCAACTGGCTTTTCCGCCGTCTGCGTATCATCTGACATACGGGAGCGCAGGGCCCCCAGTCGCGGATGCAGTTGATCGAAAAATGAGCGAGGAGGAAAACCACCCCAGCTTTCGTGCCACATCGCCTTGTGGCCACACGCGCAGCGGGCTCGTACAAGCTGGCCGTAGGAGGAGATGCCGGTGAAGAGGGCTGGAAGCCACTCGCTGCACTCTACCACACCGTACCCCGCGTCCGACACTGCCTCGTCGCTGCGAATAACGTGCAGCGCCTTTGCCCAAAACCACTCCGATGAGTACGTGCCACCACAGAATGAGGTATAATCGGGCGTGCTCCGGTGGGCCAGTTTGTTGATATCAGCAGCCTCCTGTAAGGACGTATGATCTTTCCATAGCACAAACATCGCATTTGGGTTTTCTGCGAACTCAGGACGGAGCGCTAGTGGGGTACACGACGCATCCACGAGGCAGGGCGTACTACCTGTTGTGTCGAATGCGATGCCGACGACGCAGTCACGTGCATCTGGGGTGAGCTCTTTTACCACGGTACTGATGACTTGCTCGGCTGCTTCGATATAATCGCGAGGATGTTGACGGTACTGGGCCTGCCTAGGATCGCAGTACAGCCCTTTGCTCCAGCGAGAAAAGTTACAGACAGCACTGCATAGTTCTTTTCCATCGGTGACACGAACCACCACAGCCCGCGCCGAGTCCGTCCCGTAATCGAGGCCGATGACCAGCGGTGACGGCATTCTTCTTTGTGAAGAAAAGCAGTGCTGGTGGCGATGCGTAAGGAGAGGAAAGCGGTGCCTTCGGAAATATCCCCGCTAACAACGTGGCCCCTTCAGCTTTTTTTCTTCCGCGATGGGCCGTCTTTGTGATAGATGGACGAACCACAGATGAATGAGCGACGTTCTGCAGGAAACGAATGCACAGGTGATGAGGCGTGTCTGTTTTACGTAATGGCGGGGAGGTGAAGACTGGCAGAGGGAGGCGGAGGGGGGGCAAAGTTGTTTGCACACAAATGCCCTGGAGGGATCACAGGTGATTACGCTTTCACGACCAGAGTAGCAGTGAAGACGAGAGTTGGGACATCAGAACACGAGGGTTGATCAAGAAAGCACAGAAAGATTGTGGGGAAGGGCACGTGCAGAGATCGGACAACTGAAGCACCGCGACTGCACCAAATGAAGCGCCACGAAGAGGTGCAGCGGTTGTGGTTGATATCCCTTCGCTCCGCTAGCGACAGAGCCAAGAATACGCGCTGCATGAGAAGTCTAGTGGCTAATCCCGAGGAAATGCTATTAGAGGCAGCGAGAGGCACCCAATACATCTGCGTTGACCGCACAGGCATCCATAGAGGATACACCAGAACAACTACCGCTAAGCGAATACATCTAAAGATACGTACGTAATGCAACGCCATGTAGGTCTGCAAGACACGCGGTATCTAGACTCTAAGTGCTGCACCTACGGCGCTTCAAAACTGGCTGACCCTCATCCTTAGCCGCAGAACGCGGAGAAAGCCCCCAAGATGAGCGTGGGCCGGCACCGAACAGCCGGGAGCTGGCCTGTACGAAAACCCCCCAGATGCCTTTCTTTTCTTCGTCGCCGCCAGGGGAGTGTGGCGTTCGAACTCCCGAGGACCTCGCACTAGATGGGGGAGAGTACACAGAAGCACTGGAACGCAGGGAAACGGCGTTGGAATACACGTCTCTCGGGAGAGGCGGCGCGTCGCTGCTGCCGGTGGGACCTTGCTCGTCAGCACCTTCGGGTTTGTCCTCCCGCCGAATAAGCCTCACGCGATCCAACAGACTTGTCTTGTTCCCTGTGACGGCGAGGCCATGACTCCGCAGTACTTCCCGCAGCTCCATCACTGTCATTTTCGAGGGGCTCTCCTGACCGCGGCGTGCTCGTGGGGGCACTGGCCGCGAGGCACAACGTCGAACGCCGACGCTGTCGCCGCCGTCGCTATCCTCCAAATCGGAATCTTCCTCTTGCATATAAGTTGAACTGGAGGCGCTGCTGCTCCACGAATCTGACGGTGTATCGGCTATTTTCTCGTCGATGAATCCTTTAAGGAATTGGCAGCACGTCTTCAGAGACGCGCGGATGTCCGCCGCATGTGCTGCATCACGAGGAGTTGAGAAAACTCCACTTCCATCAGTGAGAAGGAAGCCGTCGTATGACACCAGGAGAGTTTTATCGGCTGTGGCGATGGACCTCCCTGCACCGTTTGCCACGTCGACCGACCTCGGCAACGGCGATGCGGAATGGGAAGACCGTTGAGAAGAAGTGGGAGGTGACAGAGGTACGATAACGCGTGTCATTCGAGACTGCCGCGTCGGCGGTGTACCTGAAAGCTCATTCAAGAGGGATTCAGGATCGTCCGCTACGTACACCAGACGCCGCTTTAACTGGTCCATAATGTAGCCACGTCCCGTGCAGCCAATGCGATGATTTAAGTCTATATTTGTGCGTGTGTGGGGGGGGAGGGGGGGGAGGGGGGAAGGGGAAAGAGCGTGTGTGTCTAAACGGCCATTAAGAGGTAGGAGAGGTGGTAGCCAGCGCATGTGAACAGAGCCGGAGTAGAGAGGGAAGACGAGATGATGCTTCGCATTCTTCACAACAACAGCGCCACAAAGTTGAACGGAACAGACATACCTGCGCGTATTGGATCCCAGAGAGAACGACGGAGCACTCAACTCAGACATCACGCCACTTGTGTCATTCGTTCAAATTTGCTTTGCACATGCAAATGCATTTTAGCCACTTCCATCGATAAAAAAAGGATTTATCGACGAGACAGTGAGCATTCCGCGGCCTGAGGTACGAAAAGCCGAAGTCCAGGAAGATGTCGCAGAGGTGAGGCAGTTTGAGCGAAAGGGAAAAGCTAGTTCTCGGGCAAGGGGGGCACTTTTTCCCCCTTAACGAAAAGAAGAAACAAAGAAATAGGAGAAGAAAGTGCTCAGCGTATTACGTCTTCCATGAACGCTCCCTGCAAACAAAAAAGCTACGAAACAAACTGCAGTGATAGGCTTAGCCAGTGCAGCTGCGCCACGGGGTGAGTATACTTCGTCTCCACAGTTCTCTCTCCTTTCCGATGAAAACCTTTGGGTGGAATGAAAGGGCGCCTGCATTAATGCGCGCGATCTGCATTTAAAAGTATCTGTCCTGGGGAGTGCGATGAGGGGGCTGCATCGCCGCGAACAGCATGGGAAAGGTGTTGCAGTAGAGTTGGCGAAGGTGGGAGTTCGCGTGCAACCATTTATTATCACCTTTCGTGATTGCATCAGCACCCAGTGGCGGTGTCCCTCCCACGTATTTATTTTACAGCCTCTTTAGGTTCGTAGTGCTCTCTGGCAACGCAGGATACCCTGAGAAGCACCAGCCACGCCTGGTGAGAGCGATTGCGCTTTCGTGTAGTCTTCCAAGGCCAACTTCCACTTCTCCAACCCCTCATAGGCGATGCCACGACGCAGATACGCCTTGATGTTCTCTGCATCGATGGAGACCGCCGTGTTACAGTCGTCCACCATCAGATCGTACATGTGCGTTTGTTGGAAGCACGCAGCTCGATTTGTGTAGTACACCGCCTTCTCTTTCACCGGCTCTTTCTGCAGCTCGATGGCGCGAGTGTAGAATTCAGCAGCCTGTTCGTATTTGCCGTCCTTGAAGAGTGAGTTGCCCAGAGTCTTAGCTTCATCTGGGGTCCGGCAAGACTTAGTCTTGGCCTTTTCGTTGCGCTCACGGAGCTTGCTATTGACGTGCTGCAGCTTCTCCATCACTTCATCATTTCCTGGGCTCAGGCGCAGGGCCTCCTGAAAGGACTTCTGAGCCTCATCGTACTTCTCCAAACACTCCAAGGCAACACCCTTCCGGAAGTGTCCCTTCAGCCAATCGGGGCGAACTCGAATGCATTGCTCCGAGTCTGCGACGGCTTTTGCAAAGTTGCTCAGGTTCTGCCAGCTGCCGGCACGATTGGAGTAGACAGCACCAGAGGCTTCACTGTTGGGGTCTAGCTCGAGCGCTTTTGTGTACCAGCCGATCGCCTCTTGGTACTTCTTCGCCTTGAAGGCCTCATTACCCTTTGCTTTAAATTCCTCCATTGATATCCCAGCGAAGAGGGCTCGCAATTTGTGAGGATAAGGAAGCCAGCCGAGAAGGGAAGTCGAACCGAAGGCACCCAAAGTGTGTGTGTGGGCGAACGGAGCGAGGTGCAGATGAAGCGCTTTTGTGCGGTTGAAAGTGAAAAACAAAACTTGGAAGAGGGAGATATAGAGACTACGAAACAAAGATGCGTTAAGCTCGTTTACGAAGCAGCGAGAGTGGAGTAGCAAATCTATATATTTATATATATGTATGTGTGTGTGTGTGTGTCAGCGTTTCACACGCGTTTCCCGCAGATTATTGATACACAGACCACCGACACACCACGAAAAAACATTTGCAGAAGAGGAAAACAGGCAATGCGGCACCAGAGGGCAATGAAAGCGGGTCAGGAAATGATTTCAAGAAGCGGTAGAAATGAGGGACCGACAAAACGCAAACGTCTCGCGCGTTGCGACGTAAAGCCATGACTCACCCCATCGACAGTCCGTCAAAAATCAAAGGCGCGACGGAAGTGCTGCTGAGAGGCAGCGAGTGCGTTTATGGGTAGCCAGTGATGTGCGGTACCCATGCCACGCACGCATTCCAGTGAAGTTTTTCTGAAACCTTGAAGTACTGCGCAGACGAGCCAAGAGAGAAAAAAGTATTGTCTGTACCCGCATCATCCGCAAGAGCTTATACATCTCTCTTCCCATTGGCCAACACCGAAAAGAGCACGGAGAAGACAACGAATTTCCGCATTTGGAGGGACGACCAAAGGAAAAAAAAGTCGTGGCACCAGGAGAGAAGGTGGTGGCTGTGGCGAGTGATAATGGTTGAAGGTAAGAAGAGAGGAGGGCAGGGAGAGGGGGGGGGGCGACGGGTGCAATCCCTAAAAGGATGTTCGGCAGTGCGGTACCCTCTGCTGACCACGGTACGAGCCGCTAGCGTGCATCCCTCCAAGCTATTGGATGACAACTTCCTGAGGGAAGCGCGATCGGTGATACCCTTTCTGCTTCTTGGGTCGTGGGGACGGCTGGAAACACAGCTCAACAGCAAAGTCCTAATGCTGGACTGACCGGCTGCATGTGGTGCGGCTCGCTACCGCCTCTGTGCTCCCTGTTGAAGCTCGCACACACAAGTTCAAAACAACTGAGGAAGCGGTTCATCGTCGGTGGAGGCGACAACGAAGCAGTAGTGTTCGTGCATCAAACTCCACTCATCCCAGTCATCGATGATCTCCAACTTGTTCAGTTGAATTTGTTTCTGGCGTGGTACACCCAAGTAGAGGTTTTTCATTGAGACTGCCTTCACCCTTTTGAAGCCAAGCTCTGTGCAACGCTGCGCGTGGGCTTCTGGGGTGGGAAAGTCCGTAATTCCCTTGAACTCGGCCCCGAAGTGTTGAAGGTTCTCCACCATCACCTTTCCGAATCGGTCAAATGGCTGAATCGCATCGTACGTCACCAGCAAGGTCTTCGTGTTGGCCGCCAGCGCATCGGCCAGAACAGTCCGAAGGAGATTCGTGGTGACCGATCCCTCGATATACACGAAGACCATCTCAGCTATCAGGATGGTCGGTGCACCGCTTTGAAGGTGCAGCTTCAGTGCGTCCGCAACGCCCTTGGCGTCATACAAGTCACACGGGACCAGTACGTATTGAGACCCAACCAGGGACCGGAGCTCCTCGTGACGTGCGATGATGCGTCCCTTCTCAGCGACGAGATCATCAAAATCCAGTTCCACGAATCGGTGCAGGGGGAACTCGGGGTCCGCCCGCTTTAGACGGAAAAAAAGCGTATCCATTCCAGCACCGAAGTTGACGACTTGAATCGGCTGCCCCACGGAAGAAGCAAACGATCGTACACAGTTCTCGAAAGCCGTCGCCCGAAGCCACGTTCCTCGATTCATCAATGGACTGTTGACAATGGTTTCATCTTTTGCGAAGAACGCGACGAAGGGATCGTCAAGGTACCCTTTGAGGACGCAGTGCACCTTGCGTGAACACGCGTCGTGAGCTGTCTGCTGAAGCGCCATTGGAAGTGCAGAAGAATCTCGCCGGTAAAGTGGAATGGAAGCGGTGGAAACAAGATAAACGTGCAGCCTGTGCGTTCTCTTCGGGGGGGGGGGGAGGGATGAGTACGCGTATACAGCCAACTCACTGCAACCTCGCGCACTCACTCACACTCCCATATACACCGACTTGTATCTGGCCAGACGCGTAAGGAGAAGTTGGGGAGCGTGAGGCTCTCCAGGGCGTATCAGTATCAACGCAGGGCCGCACGCAGTGTGCTTAAAACAGCGTCCCTCCGTTGGGGCTTCCCTAGTCTCAAACGCAAGCACTGAAATGCATATGAGCCCATGCGGGGGATGAAAAAAGTGGGAAGCGGTGCCAGAGAACAAAGTCGTCCGAGAAGAGTTCATGGAGAGGGGAAGCTTCAGCGCATCGTGTTGGTTTCCTATCCACAAAAGCGCGAGACCTGAATGCCACAACATACAAGCGCACGACAGAGGTACTATGTATACATATGTATATATATATGCAGCCGCACTAAAGAATTTTAGCGCGTACGCTCAACGAGAAGTCATCATCGTCACCTGCGTGCGTGCGTGTTCTCGTTACAGGCTTATTGACTAATACAAAAACTTCGCTTGAATGGAAGAGAGAGAGAGAGCGTCCTCATTTTAAGGGAGAGACCGTTGCCGGATTCTCAGAGAGGTCAGAAGTGAACAGAGCCGTTCGCACCGTCGCCTTGGCATGATTTTCATTTGTTGAAAAGGGGGAGCGAAGGAAAAAGTTGCGACGCCCGCTAAGTCAACTTTTTTTTACGGCGAGAGACCGGTGCAGCCCTACGCTGAAAGAGATTTCACGATGCGCGCTGCCTCCTTCCCACCTCCTCCTCCTGTATTCCTCTCCCCAAACCTGAACAAAGAGGAAATGAAGGAAACTGCCCGGCAATCGCATGATTTCTCAAGAGCCGATGATGGCTGTCCCGCGTACAGAGGATAGAGAATCTTGTATTCGCTCCTCAAACCAAGATTCGCTGAGGGAGGCTTGGCCAGCAGCAGCCTGAAGAGCTGGGTAAAGAATGGCCCAAAACGCGGTGTGCTGCGTAGCTTCGCTTGATAAAGGCCTCACCACGGCACTGATGTGCTCCTCCCGCAAGACGCGCATAAGTGCAAGAAGGGCTCGGGATATCTGCCGTACATTGACGGAAAAAATTTTGCCCGATGTCAGTGCCTGAAGAATAACCCGCAGCAAATTGCAGCAAGGATCCGCTGGATGAGAGGGATCCTCTGAAGCGGCCAGGAAGATTGCAACGCACGCTGTGAGGGAAATACCGGCACGCTGAATGTTGAAGCGTTCGCTGTGCAGAGCGTACAGAGTCGCCGAGAAGAAAGCATCCGCGTCGCTGGCAAATACTAAGTCAGCGGTGAATGACTCAGCACAGACCTCTAGACAAGTGAAGAGGCTGTCTTCCAGATCGGGCAAGCTCAGCGTTCGGTCGTCCATGCGACGTAACAGATGCCCCACCGTCTCCACCGTTGCGGTTGACAATGCACGAGTTTCATCCTCTGGCAGGCAGCAATCCAACGTCTTCCATTGCGCCATCGAACTCAGTAGCTTCGCAACGTCGATCGTGAACTGAGCCTTGTCCACCTCCTCATCCCCCTCCATCGACCAGGTGCTTCTTTCCTGCAAGGACCGAACTACGCAGCGTAGCTCTGCAACGACAAGCTCTAGCAAGGAGTGGACAGCAGCGTCCTCCAGGAGAGGTGCACAAGCCACAAAGATGCTGCGCACAAAACGCACGGACTCTATCGCAACGGTGCGCTCAAAGAAGTTCGCCGCCGAGAAACGAATAAGCCGCTGCCCAGCAGTGAGCAGTGTGGGAAACACAGATCGAATCACTTCTTGGCTGTGCAACGACTCGAATAAGCCATCCAGCGTACTGAGCTTTTCCAGAGCCATGTTCGCGTCGTCATCCTCCGAGAGCGAAAGGGCGAAATCTCGGAGACGCAGCTGCACCGCATCGGCATCTGGACAGCACGAGAGAACAAAGGCGATGAGACGACCACGAACGCGGCCAAAGAAGCGGTAGCGGTCGATTTGCGCGGCCGCCTCCACAAGCCACAGGAACGCATCTTGACCGAGACAATAGGTGCGCACACGAGTACTCTTCTCTGCTATACAATCTAACAGCGAACATGCTGCAGAGGTGGAGTCCTGCTCGAAGGGAAAGAGTTGCAACGAAGCTGTCACAGCGAGCAAGGACTGGGCAACTATCTCGGCACCTTCCTCGAATGCTGCGTTGTAGACAGGGCAGCTTTCATCCGCTTCCACGTATGTCCTGATGTAGCGCCCCAGCACACCCAGTAGAGCCGCATGAACCGCTGGGCTCGGAAGGGCCGACTTTTGCAGCAAAGATAGAAACTTGCTTACGGCGCTGACCACCTGAAGCAGCGCTGTGCTCCCTTGTGAGCCGATCTCGAGGAAGCAGCGCGGAATGTACGGCTGCTCCCCATCTGAGGGATCCGCAATGAAGAAGCCGACGACCTTCATAAGCGTCCAGAGAGCCTCGAGAAGGGAGGAGCTGATGTGGCCTCCGCTGCTAAGCGAGTACGTCAGAGCCTCCCACACCCTCTCTGAAGATGCCGAGATGAGTTCACACGTTGCGCTTGCGCACACACGACCGATTTGGGCAACGAGATGTACATGTGAGTTCGTGAACGTGTCCGTGAAGTAGTCCTCCTCCATCTCAACCGCATTCACGCCGATGTTTATTTCAAGGTAGTTCGAGAAGATGCATCGGCAACCCTCGCTGATGAGATGGCATTGGCTGAGGGTCGCTGGGGACTTGACAGAGAAGCTGTTGCGGTCGATATGCATGGTCAAATGATACCACGCACTTAGAACCTCATCAAGACAGGACATCACATTCGCATCGGGGTCGTGCGACATGTTTCTGTGGAGGAGGTTGCACGTCAGGGCTACCAGGCGCGAGGTAAGGGAATGCGTCGCAGGGCTGAAGAAATACTCCACAAAATTTGACACCAGCCGCTGAATCGCATTAGCGAGAAGAGGGAACAGGTGCATCTCTCCTTCCGCTGCACACTGGGAAAGATGTTCGAAGACATCGAGGCAAAGCGAGAGTGAAGCCTCGAGGAACATCAACGACTGCTCCTCACCCCACCCACTTCCTTTGAAGGAGCAGAGAAGCTGGATGATCTCGACAACTTTCTGTCGGTCTACCGGTATACCTTTGAGGGCGCCCTCACCGTACCACCTGCGCAGCAGGTCTTGGATGGTGCCGTACACCCCCGTTCCAAAGGTGAAGCCTCCAACGAGCAGCCGATCCCACTCCGGGTGGGAAACGAGAAAAACCCCGCACGACTCCTCCGACGAAGAGTCCTCGTCGAAGTACTGATGCGAAGGCCACGCGAAGCAAGACACTAGAGCTGCAAGCCCCTTGTCCACAGAAGCTTCCGACTCGTCCGTGGACTCGAGAAGGCCACATAAAAGAGCCTCGATCATTCGAGGAAGACGACCTTCAGCAGCGAAGGCTTCGCGGCAGCGACGGTGGACACGCACGGGCACCCCTCGATATCGCGATGCACTACTGAAGAGACCGAATTCCTCCACAGCAGATTGAAAAAAAATGCGATGCAGATAGCCCTTGGAACATGGCGAGCAAGACTGCACCGTGCACATGAGCCCTGACCAAACCGCGGTGACATCATCAATACCGATCTCCAGGTCATCACTCACGCACCCTAGCTTTAGTGCAACGGCAGCTGCCGTTGTGAGCTCGGAAACAACAGGCATCCATGCCGCAGATTCGAATTGCGACGCCTTTCGGTAGCCATAGTCGAGAAGAAAAGTCACTGCAGAGGCGCATTGTTGATGGCGGGAAGATCTGCATCGCGTCAAAGCGAAAGTGAAAACTTTCAAGGCAACAAAATAAATGTATACGTCGGCGTGGGTACCTTCTTCGTCGTTAAGACACTGAGCCGCGACCCGCAGTGCGTGATCTTCGTCTCCGGTCTCGAGTTCTCGCAGCGCCACTACGGCTCCACCATGATCACCGCGACGTAGGCATGATGCAGCCACTTCGATGTGTCCGCGCATGAACACTTTATCTTATATGTATGTGTATATATATCTGTGCTGAAGATTAGCCCCCCGAAAAATAATTTTCCGCCCGTTACTCGGTGAACTCCTCACAAAATAGATCTCTCCTTCTAGTTCACTCAGTCCCTACATTCGAGCAGGCTGCACAGATCCTCTGAACCCGGTCTGGAGGAGGCAGAGGAGAGAGTGGAGGCAGAGTCCTTCCGAGGAGGAAGGGCGGGCACCGAATAAAAATGCCTCCGGCTCCGCAGCGGTGAGCGACCGCAATCAATAAGAATTACCGAAGGTGATAAATGAAGGGCAGAGAGACAAAGGAAGACGACGGAATCGTTTCTCTCCCCGATATCTCATACGCTGCCGAAGAGGTCCAAGAGTCGGTATGCTTCAAGTGGAACTGCCCGCCCCCACTTACGTTCCGGACGGGAAAGAAGAGCCTGGCAGACAGGCCCCGCTCACTTCCCTTTGTCGTTCTTATCACGATCCCGTCGACAATCTCGCCGAGTGAAAGGTGTGAAAGGGGGAATAGATAGAGAGATGTTTTTTCTTATTATTGTCTTGTAGAGCAGACGGAGAGAGAGCTCTCGCAGACCGCGCCGACCGGAGGGCCCAGCGTTGAGAAGCGAACAGCACCCGCTTCACGAATCAACGCACCGATCAGAGGGGAGAAGTTCTGTAAAACCACCGACAAAATTGAAAAAAATGCTTCTTTAGCAAAAATCTACCGGAGCAGGGAGACGTGCCTGCGCGAAAGAGAGAAGCTCCTGAAATTCATTGGCAGCGCTCTGTGGATCTGGCCACTCCGACATCTTCACCAATGCGCACCGGATGTACGCCTTCGCCAAGGCGTAGTCCATGCAGTGGCAGGCACGTTCACATCCACGACACCAACGTTTCGTCAGGGCCTCGTCACGGGGACGCCAAGGAAGACTGTGCAGGAGATACAGCTCAGCCACCTCATCCGACTGTTCCTTTGCTACGGTTACACCCGAGTCTCGAGAAGCGACTTCGAAGGAGTCGGCCTGCGTCACCGTGACCACATCTTTCGCTCTGGGGCGCTTTGCGTTCGAGAACGCTGTAGCGAGCGTCATCTGCTGACCAGAAGGAACGTGGCGCGTGAAGCGGAGGTCCTGCGCGGGTCGCAGCCCAGTCGCCTGGACCGTCATTCCTCGTACATCTTCGATAACAATGTCACGAAGGGACGAGAGCGTCACCGTCCATAGCACCAAGTCCATCTCTGCAGAAGACAAGCCCAGCTGCACAGCACGCTCCGCGTCGCTCATGGCACGCGAAGTCACCAGCAAAGGGCCTACGACCTGCCGCATCTCCCGCTCCATCACGCCGGCTTGGTCAAACCCCATCGGATAGGGGAGCTTCACCGGCAAGTGCACCTCAACGCACTTACCTCGCCCCATGTACTTTTGGGTCTCTTTAGAATGCAGCGGATGCCGTTCCAGGAGGGTCACGCGGAGTCCTTGCGCCACCGTGTTGGTACGGCGGAGCTTGGCGCAGACGTCGTCCAGGAGTTGCCGCAATATGTTCCAAACATCATCCACTCCCGCTGGGCGAACCGCGTAATTCATGGTGCATCCGACGGAATGAGGGATTCGCCTACCCAAATGCCGCTGATCCTCCGGATCACCCGAGCGGGTGACCACCCGACTGTCTTTTCCACGTACAAGGTGGTAAAATGTCTCGCCTTGCTTCTTGCCGAGGATCTCTTGAAACTCCTCCATCTTCAGTCGTTGGACACTGGCGCAAGTCACGCTGTTCACTTCCTCGCCATTCTCCAGCATCCCCCGCTCCTCGAGCGCGCGACAAATCTTGTCCATCGTACTTTCGCCCGCTCCATGGATGCAGCGCAGCGGCAACGTCATCATGGTATCCGGCACGTCACCGACACTTATGAGGTGAATGCCGTTCGGCTTCCCGCGGTCGGTAGCGATCCGTGCCAGCATGATGTTCGGCCCTATGCCACAGGATGCAGTGCATCCTGTCGTGGAGAACAGCTCCGCACGCACCGTCGCACAGAACCTTTTAAGCAGATCGTAGTCCATGGTGTCAGACGCCACCATCACTTCGTCAATGCTGTATATCTCGACCGACATCTTCACGGAAGGTGGAAATGACTCGAAAAGGATGCGGTAGAGCGTCTTCGCTACAACTTCGCACCTCTCCAGATCGTATCCCAAGGTTACCAGCTCTGGGCAGAGCTCCTTCGCCGCGTTCACGTACATCCCCGCATGAATTCCAAACGCGCGAGCCACGTAGTTGCATGAAGAAATGTCACTATTGTATTTCCCTGCCGCAATCCCCACCGGCTTTGTTCTGAGGTGAGCATACTCGGGTTTGGCCAGCTGCACAGAGCAAAAAAAAGCGTCCATGTCGATGTGGATGAATGTGCGCTGCTGCTCCAGCGTACCGTGATTCCATTCAGGATGCTCGGAAAACCATTCGCGAAACTCATCCTCCATTTTCGTCTTCCATTGGCCAATGAAGTGAAGCCGTGAGTGTTGCTGGAAGTGCGCGAGGCTGTTGATCTGATCACGTGTGCCTTGGCTCATGACTCACTGCGGCATGCGCATCGGATTCCTCCGCATCACCGTCCCCTCTCAGAAGCTCTGAAAAGATACGCAGAAGCAAACGATTCGCTGTATCGTCAAGAACCAGGCGAGAATCGATATCTTTCACGATGGCGCGTGGAAGAAGCGGTGGTACGTCTCGATGCTCCGATTTCTTCATTCACCTTGAGTGTGCGCCGCTCCTTGCGCGCTGTATCTTTATTGATAGTGGATTTTGTTCCTTGCTTTGTTGAAGCAGCTCCTTGCCCATCTCGTGCATTGAGAATATTCAGGGTCGTGATAGAACATGTGGCAGATGATGAGGCAGGTGGGGGAAGTCCAAAAATAAGGTTAAAGCAGTCATCATAGGAGGAGGACAACATCGATTAGAAAATCATCACCCGCGTCGTTTCATCGCTCTCCCCTCCGACTTGGGCTTCTCTGGGAGAAGTACGGAGACTTCGCTTCACACCGTATTAACTCATGTAGGTTAGGCTCCTGAGACCGGGAGAGGAAGCTCAGCTTCTTCATCTTGTAAGCCATCTGTTCAGCACGTCTCAACCCGTAGCTGCCGCTCCGCATGACGGACCGCAGCGCCGCGACGAGTTGATTGGAGGCTCGCTCGGCGATCAACATACCTTCCGCATTCTTTCTCTCCTCCATCCGTCATTGTGGAAGGGGCAAAAAAAAAGCAGCTGTCTGCTGCGTGGAGTCCGCGGCAACAACAGAAGGGAGGAGCGATGATTGTCCTCTGTTCAGGGGGGCACCCAAACGGTCTCAGGAGGTCAAGAGGGGAAGAGGGGCTGTCCTACTTGCATATATATATATATATATATAGCTTGATGGGTCCGTGTAGGGTGGGGAGCACTTGAAAACCTCCCCGAAGCGGTCGCGTGATTCAGCTGTAGATTTTCTCCCGCCGACAAGAAGGTGAGGGGGGGGGGGGGGGATCGGTGTGCTGCACAAGTCTTCGCGACGGCCAAACGCGCTAGAAAGGGGTGAAGAAGGAATCCCGTAACATAATGTACATGTGTATATGTTTTTCTATATATATATATACCTATTTATGCATAGATATGCACGTATATCGATGTTTCGATCAAGACTTTGTCGTTTACATGGGTCACGGGCAGTAACGAGCAGAGAGGGGAGACAGCTAATGCGCAGGCCTTCATTCCTTCCTCTCCCCCCCCCTCCTCTCTCCCTCCCTGTCCCGCTCAGCCCTCTCGGCGTTCTTCGCAACAGTCAACACAGACGAACACTGCAGCTCGCTCCTGAGAAGTCACACAAAGCGTATATATCCCTCGCCGTCATCCAGCGGCACGCAGAGCTGCGGGGAGCACACAGGAATCGCTTCCACCACAATAGAGGCAGAAGCCAACACGGTCTCCTCTTCGTCAAGAATGAGAAAGAAGACCATACCGGCATCATCCTTGCGCGGGAATGCCGCATCTCTACACCCCGCCTCCGGTGTATAAAACGAAATGACGCGCTCGCCGACGATTGCCTCGACAACCTCCGGTAGAAGCGGAAGCATCACATCATAGGAGTGGTTGGAGTGCCACACATTCATAGAGGCTGCTCGCTGTTGTGGCTCCAACTGCATCGACATGCTGTGAAATCGCCAATGTGACGGCGCCTCAGGATCGGCATCTCCTGCCAAACGCGCGTTCACCCGACGCAGAAGCTGCAGCCACTCCTGGTTCTCAGTGAAGTGCAGTAAGTCACGTTCAATGTAGGCGTCTGCGAGCATGCCTTCGCAGAGAGGTGCGAACAAGGACGCTCGGGACGGCAAGTGAGAGTATGAACAATCGGCGGTACACGCCGCGGTATCCCAGGCTGCTTCACCCCAAGCCATCTCCACGTCCCCCCACATGTCGTCCGCTGCCACAACTGGCCACATAAACGGTGCCGCAGACGGGGCATCACCTAAGGCGCCACTCTCGCGGACGACAAGTTCGGCCTTGCGCAACGTTCGCCGGGAGGCATGCTCCAGCTCCTCCAGAACTTGGATCCGCTTCAGCGCTAAGTCATTCACAGCCTCAGCCCAGCGTCGTTTCCGCTCTTCGCTCTCTAGGATACTCAGAAATGAGACAGTGTTCTGCTGCCAGATTTTCTGTTCCTGTTGACGGACGGCCGCGCGGCGTGCTAGCTCCGAGACACAAATGTGGAGACGCTCAAGGGCATGTCGCTCTCTGACCTCCCCCACTTCAGTCTGTTCTCGGAATCCGTCCTCCAAACGGCAAAGGGGTAGTGACGCGTCAGAGACGCGATTGCGTTCCAGTTCCTGGCGAAGAGGAAGGCATGTGTCGATGGCGGCATTAGTTTCCTCGCGTTCGATGCGCAGTCGCGTCACACATTCTTCTGCCATCAAATGTTGCGAGCTCTTCGCGCAGAAAACAGCAGCGCATGTCCGGCGAAGGAGGTGATAGAGGCGATCCTCTTCCCCCTCTATGCGACCGCGGGAGTTCCTCCACTGAATATGAAATTTATCGGTGATATAATGCATCTTGCGTATCAGCCGGGCGTGTGCTTCAGCTCCGCAAATAGCGCGACGCCCCGCGACCTCCTCGGTTGACAAAATGGTGATGCGCGGAAGAGATTCTCTCTCAAACTTCCACATGTGGTGACTCCTAAAAATCTCATTAGCCTCTCGATTCTCGGCCTTGCTGACGGCGCGTGCACCATCGATGTATTGCTGGCATAGCAAGCGGCGCTCCGCTTCGCGGTGAGTGGCGTGACTCCATTGCGCGTGCGCTGACTGCAGCAGGGCGTTGAACGCTAGCCTCTGCTGATCCACTACTGCATGACGCACCAGGAGTTCCATTTTGCTGATCACACTAAACACGTCTGGATCCTTCGTAATGTGCTTGTACACAGCTCGCCAGCCGAGCAGAAAAGACTGCCTCAACGACTTGACTTCTTCACGCTCCTCCTCCTCCAACATGCTCCGTAGCTGTCCCTCCGCCTCCACGCACTTCTGCAAGCGTTCCCTACATTCTTCCTCGTGAGTTCGCTGTGCAGCCCGGAGATTCCGGTGAGAAAGTAGCTGGACATCCCTCTGAATGGTGGCACTGAAGTCAGCCCTTGCGTCCTGTATGATCTGAAGCACGAGTAGTTCGCTTAGCCGCTCCAAGGCGGCACGGTCCCTCCTCTCTTGCAACAGCAGAGCTTTTCTGGCATGTCCGGCGCGACGCGAGTAATCCACGCTGCGCATGTGGCCAGAAAGACGATTCTGGAGTATAATCTCGCGTTGCAGCTGGTCCCCAAGCTCAATAACACGCCTAAAGTTCAGCTCCTCACGAGAGCACACCTCCAGTAGCTTAAGAGAAGCGCGCGCGTCTGTCTCATCGAGTCTGAGGCGATCGCATCTCATGTGCGTCAAAAGCCTTCGCCTCTCTGTGCGTTCAGTGTTTCGTAGACGACGACGCATCGCCTCCGCTTGCATACGTAAGTGGACGATGTCGAACGGAGGTAGGACGGTCGCGTAGTACTCCGCGATTAGCTGACGTCGCTTGGAGGACTCTCTGAACTGTAGAGCTTCCGACTCTCGCAGCACACATTCCTCGCGGTACGCAAGGTTTGTTACTTTTGTTCGGCATCGTGTCTCTTGGGATGTCATCACACTTCGCAACTCCTTCTCGAGAGAAAGAAGGGCATCCAGATCCGTGAGAGATCTGAGCTCGTTCACAATGCGTCGAGCACGCCACACAACACGTTTTATCGGTGGATGGGGAATCAAAGGGGGGGGACACATGTCCGCCAATGCGACCTGAAGGGCTGTGCGCAAGGCATTATCAGTGGGCCTCGCGCCATCACACCGTGGCACCCTACGCGGTAAGGAGTCCTCCATTTCACCGATCGCCTGCGCTGCCAGCGATCGAAGAGCAACCTCGGCCGGTGTGGTCGTGGAGAAATTTGAACAGGCCTCACCCCCCACTTCCAGCCCGCCGTTTGTCTTACTTCGATCGGTGATGCTGCCGATAGAAAAGGGAAGAAAGAAGAAGGAGAGAAGAAGAGCAGCCGCAGAGGTTGGTGCAGTGAGTACCGGCTGAAGTGGGTACGCCACATGGCAAGGAAACTGCGCCAACAAATACAGGAGGACTCTATCGTCGTATGGCGGAAGGTGCGAGAGCAACAGAGCCCAGTCGCGGTGAACACGAGAATTGCCGGGGGAAGACACGAGCAGAGAGCAACACCTTTCTTAAATGAGAAAAAGATAAAGATTAACATCTTCTTTCGCCCCTTCCACGGCTGGTGATGGTGTGCAGCTCACCAAAACCTTTCTCTTATCGCCCACTCTCTTGAACTGTATCGAGCCTGGCGTAGACAAAAAGGGGGGCTTTCCACGACGGCAACGTAAGGCGTTCACACGTGAAAGCACACCAGAATAAACACAAGCCGAAAGTGCCCTGGCACTTCGCCACCTTCTCGGCAGTAGAGCCGCAGCCATCTCGATGCACAAGCAAAGTGGCGTGTAGTTGCCTGACCGAAACAGGTCATTCAATCCCAAAAAGAGACACGAGAAGCTGATAATTTTCTCGTTTTGCCCTTTCTGAAGAACAAGGGGAATGGGTATCCATCCTCTTCAACACTTCTCAAGCTCCCCCACCACCACCACCCCCTCCTCCCCTGCTTCGCCCTCCTCACTATCGCAAGCCCCGCCCAGTTGGACATATCAGGCTCACCTCCTCTTTCCATTAGTGCACGCAGACAGCCGTTGGCACCGTATGTGTTCGGTGCACTTCTGCTGGTCGCGCACCCAATTTCATGGGCAAGATAAATAAAAGCGAAGGGGGAGAAGTAGAGACGGCGAGTCTGGAGATCAGTCGCTCTCGATCGATAGACGATTTATCCTCCACCCCTCACCTAAAATTCCTCTCACACTTCCGCTGCCTTTTGGAAGCACAGACTGCAGTACAACGTAACGAGCTCCAACTCCTCCGCTGACAGCTTATTGCCCTTGTTGGCTCTCCAATTTGTGGCATAATCGCGCACCAACTCAGCGAATGGCTTTGATACGGTGGGGCAGAGACTCATCTTTGCCTCAGCGGCCGCTGCCACGATCACATCCGACGGCACGACGTACTCAGCACAGTCTACAAAACCATCCAGATGAAAATGATATTTGGTGCCGAGAGCCAGCAGAGGTTTGCCATCTGCAGTCATCGTGTATTGCGGTGTTTCTGGGAAGGTAATACTAAACATTTTATTACGCAGCTGATCTAGTGTAGCCCTCTGCGATAAAGCTGCGTTATCGACCGTAGTGATCAGAAGGATACCACCTGGGAGAAGAGCGTTCGAGACAGCGGAGAAGACGCTCCGAACGAGGTCGAGGGAGCTGCAGGCATAGTGAAAAGCGAACTGTATGGTGACGACGTGGTAAGCGCCGAAGTGAAGAGAGGCGGGAAGTGTCTGTGTAAGGAAGGATGGCGCGAAGCAGTCGGCTACAGTGAACGATGCCTGGCACCGCGGTGGGGCTGAAACTGTGGACATCAGCTCCTTGCAGCGCCTCTCCGCCTCGCGGATGCACTCTGGTGCGACATCATAACAGTCGTACACAGCGGTGGTGACGGTTTTCTTCGGTCCGTTGAGGCTCTCTTGCGCTGAACTTTGCATGAAGAGCCACTTTCCGATGTCCCCACCTCGACCGCTCGCTAAATCCAGAACCAAAATGCCTTCGGACGGCGCAGCGCCGGCACCGATCGCAGCAGCACGGTCGAGGGCGAATTGAATCAGTGTCTTCTTCACATAATTATTAAAATGCCGGAAAGCAACCTGTTGACTACTCCGGTCGTCTTTTCGCAAGCGCGCGACGCCATCATACGACGTTGCAGCCTCGTTTGCATGCATGAGAGGAGAAGTCGGGCTTTCCCTTCGCGCACGCTCTCTCTCTCTCCTCGGCTGTTGGGTCTTGCTGTGTTGTTCGATCTGAGTGAAGGCGGTGAGTTCCCTTGTCCCTTTCGCTGAGTGAAACCGCACAGCACCACGGGTTGAGAAGGGAAGTGAAGGTCCTCCTTTAGAAGGTGTAGAAAAATATTTTTTTAAATGTCGGGCACAGAGCAAAAGGATTGAGGTATACGCCGAGGACCGGAAGCTGCATCAGCCATTCGGAGGCAACTTCACGAAGGCCAGAAGAGAACGTCGGTCATCCTTCGAGCCCACAAGAAGATAGAGGAGGCGTTCTTCTGAACCATTCTGCCATCTTTCCGCTTCTCTCCACCCACCCAACCCCATTTGTCAGCCTCTTTTCGCTTCTGTGCTGCATCCCCTTGCCAGTATGTGGTATGAAGCATAGCTAAGCACGGCGACGCGCTCCTCGTTTTCCTTCCCGGTCCTTCTCCGCAGCATGACACGTTTATTCGTGGTCATGAAAGGACGAAAAAGAAGCACCATAAAGCCTGGCATTCTATGAAAATCGAGCATCTCGTATTGTTACAGGGACTTCGTCGTACAACAGCACCTTAGATGCGACGAGCAGACGGCACGTACATAAAAAAAATGGGAAGCGGAACTACCAACGCGTCTGGTATTACAGTTTGGCTTGTCACGGCAACACCACCCTTCTCAAGCTCCAAAGAACGGCTCGTCAGCTAGTGAGCACACATACACACACTCCTTCCCGCTCCCCTACACCAACAGTGACACGCCCTCACACGATCACACCGACGTACAGTAATGAACCGTCTTGAAATAGGTGCGCATCTCATCATGTATATATTTCCTATCATTCACCCAAGACAGTGAGGGCGTATTGTATTCGCCGCATCACCAAGGTAGTCAAAGACAGAATCTGGTTGTTGTTGGAGTCGGTCGATAGATCGAACCCACACCACCGAAGTAACAACGTAGCCTCATCCAAGGGAAGTATAGCATCACTAACGATCTTGTTGGTGACACGCAGCGTGCGCTTCTTCATATCGAAAGGGTCCGTAAGAATATTTTTGAGAATAAGCCGAAGTGTTCGCACGCAGTCTTCCATCTGCTGTACGGGCAGATGCTTTCGAATAAGCTCCACAAGCCTCTCCACATTCGAGGGTGCATCGCCAGCGAATAAAGCATCTAACTTACTTTCAGGAGACGCAGCCGCAGCGAGGGCAGACAAGTTCCACGTGCCCCCACCCGGGGAACTCTCTGACTGGGACGGCTGAGAAGCAGCTTGCAACTTTGCGATCTTCTCCGCCGCCTCAGCGCGTGCTTTCTCCGTCATCGCCTCATATTCTCTTGCGGCGATAGCAAGCGCTTCCTCTTTACTGTGGCCCGCTCGCTCCAGGCGGTCGGCAGCAATCTGAATTTTGACCTTTCGCCGAGCCTCGAGGTCAGCCGCCTTTTCCCGCTGTGCCTCCTCGATGTCCCTCTTCCGCCGCAAATCATCCATTTCGTTCTTCATCTTCGCCATGTTGCGCGCCATCTCAAGACGCTCCCGCTCTTTTCGCTGCAACTCGAGTTTTTCCTCCTCTTTGATCCGTTTGGCACGCTCCCGCAGCTCCATAACCTTCGCTTCCCGTTCTGCTTCTGTGAGAACGCGCTTCGCTTTGATGATCACCTCAACGCCGTCCTCGAGGGGAGTATCCAGTTCTGGATGGCCTTCGTGCAGCTGTATCCACTTCACGCAAGTCGACTCGTCGACGCAGCCCGCCACGATTGACTTTTTCACTGCATTTTCACTGAAACCCCTCGACATGAGAGCGTCCCAGAGGGGCTGGCTGATGGTGTATGTGCTATGGTCACCATCGCTGGCTGAAGAGGAGCTTCGAGGGCGGACGCCCACAGCGGTATGGTCACCCGGCTGCTCCGCAGCCATATCACTGTGCTCCGGCTCCATCTTGACTATTCTGCTAAGGCAGGGCAAAGATAAATAAGGCGCAGGTGGAGAGGAAGAGCTCTGGAAGTGTGCCTTGCGCGTCCAGGAGGGCGATACTGCCCTCCTCAGTCGATAGAAAAGAGAGAGAGATGCCGATCTTCGCGAGAGAGCGATCCGTGGGCACGTGGAAGTGTCGGTACGTCGATGGCGTTCGCAGGAGGATTGGCAACTGTGCCGATTCAGCAGTTTTGACAGCACGCCGACAGGTATTACAATCGCCGCTGGGAAGGTCTGTTAAGCTGTGCAGTGAAAGAAAGTGTGGTAACTGAAGGAGACGCGAAATCGTTCGAGGGAGGAGATAGGGACAGCGGCAGAGCGAACACACGATAAAGTTTGTGGAGTCACCGCAAAGTGTCATGGAGCGAAAATCTTTTACGTTTTGGCACCGATAAGCGCTATACTTCCACATGTGCTAGGGGAATTGCGGCGAATCTGAAAGCAAACTGAAGCATAGCAAGACGCATTTTCGTGTTTAACGTTTCTTTCGGGGGGGTTATGTGTGTGTGTGTGTGTTGGTGCAGCACACTCAAGAGCTGTGTTTCTTATGCAGCCAGGCGTCACCTGTACAGAGAGGGGGGCATAATATCAATGAAACTATCTTGCTCGCCTTTCGGATCATGTGTAAAGCCCACGTGGTGATTTGCTTGGTAGGAGCTGCTTCCACGAACGGAGCTGTTTCCACAGTCGTTTCTAGCGAACGAGTACCTCATAAAGAGACAAGGAACGATACAGCGGGCGAAAGCAGCGAGGCGAGGGGGGGGGGGACTCCCTGTCCATCAACCCGATTCAGAGCGTCACCGATGAAAACTAACTTGGTGAGACCACCATTCCTTCTTCCCCCCCCCTACCCAGTCCAACCGGACCTATTTTACACTGACCCACACAAAAGAGGCACAAGGCTGCTTTCCTACGAGAAGAGGGAGGCGACTATGTCCTCCTTGTCACTCGACTTCGCACCGACATGTGAAGACTCGCCGTTCGGGGTAATGCCGCTCGTTTGGCGTAGCCCTGCCGGGTGAGTCGAGGGTGGAGGCGACGGAAAGGCGGGCCACGCGTGTGTCGGGCCACCGAACCTTTGTGCGTGCCCTACAATGGCGGACACAGCGTACTCGCGCACGGTCCCGTTTTGGTGCAGCAGCAGAGGGCACAAAAGGGGAATGGATTGAAGCGCTCGGTGCTCCGGCGACATCTGCTCCTGCATGTTTTTCAACAAGCGCAGCAGGTAGTCTAGCTGTAATGATGTCAAAGAAACGGCGCTGTTTGTGATGCTTCGTGTCAAGTTTGCCTCTGCATCCTTTTTCGTCTCTGTTGACGCAAAGCACAAAATATTTTCGAGGCACTGGAAAGAAAGTGCGAACGACTCGGAGTTGGTCATCGCGGTGTGAATTAAGCGAGCAGCAATGTCGCTGGGTAGCCCGAGTTTCATAGTCGGACATCGGCCGACCGTTTCGTGCAACCACTCGAGGCTGCCCCGTTGAATACGCTGATTGCCATCGCCCTGCATCAGCTTAAGAATCAGCGGAATCACGAGCGCGGCAGTGTCTTCCAGGCCGGCGAAGTGTTTGGCGATACCACTACGTTTTTGCAGAATCTGCTCAGCATACACCGACGTCCGCTCCAACGAAGGTGCCCGGATAATGGCGGTGAGAAGCGATACAAAGAACTCCCGCATCGTCTGCGTGAAGTTTTCCTCACTGACAACACTCGAGCAAAGGAGCAGAATGGGCAGCACGAATTGCAACATCGCCTCCACAGCGCTCTCCCGCATCATTAAAGGCACAATCTCCGACAGCACCACCGCTTCACAGAACAGATTCTGTGAAAGCCCATCATAAAGGCTTTTCAGAAGTCGGAAGCGGGCGTCGCCATCAAGAGTATCGAAAGAAGTCAGGCTCATCAGAGTTTTCATGTCAGCCGTGGCAAACGGCCCCGTTACGATCACCGTCGAAATCGGCGGGCGAGGGAGCCGCAACGCTCCGGGGGGAAAAAAGTGGGAGACTCTCGCCTCAGCCGAAGCGAGCTGCCGCTGGTGCTCGGTCGGATCGCCGCCGCAATGGAAGAGACGTTTCTCCTCCATCGCCTCCACCGTCACGACCAGAAAGCCGTATGTGTCGCTTTCAGGGAACACAAGCGGCAAGCTTCCTCCGGAGAACAGGTTGTTCAGGCCACTCGATGGTCTCGCATGAAAGTCGACGAACTCAGTCGGCAGGTAATCGAGCAGCGGTGCCGCCACGCTTCGAAAGGAGAACGGCAGGGGCGGGAGCTTCATCAGCTGCGCCCGCGGCACTGCGAAGCAGAGGTCGCCGATCTTCCAGCGTTTATCATGCGTGACGTAGATGGACGAGAGAGCAAAGTTCAACAGCAGGAGCTCCGCTTTCTCGTGAAGGAAGCTGATCGCCTCGGCGCAGCGCGCAAGTCCTAGCAGCTTCACCTGCAGTGGAAGCCCTTGCACTGTCTCGGTTGCCAGCACCATCGACACCCGCTCAGTGACAAACCAAATTTTCTTCTTTTCCTCCACGAGTGGCCCTTCGATGCTGAGTATGCCGGGGTGGCGCAAATGCGTCAGCAATGCCACACCGTCCTTCACTGTCTTCACAAACGCAAGCGCCTCATCGGCGGAGCAGCGCTCCAGTAGACGTTTGGTGGAGAGTGTGAATATCGATACCTTTTTACCATCCGCGCGCACCACAGCGTCACACCTTTCAAAAATGTAGCTACGGCCGCAAAGTGTGGCACTCGTTGCATCCACCTTGTACGCATACAAGGGGTCAGAAGAAATGGCGGAGGCCACAGTTTCTTTGATCTGCCTCAGCATTGCGAGGGAAGGGAAGGGGGGAGGGGGAGAAGCGCACGACCGCCCTTCGACTTCCTCCCTCCTGTGGGGAACTGCAGTAGGCAGCCAAAATTTAAATAAACAAGCTCGCAGACAAAGGCAGATTTATCTCCATGGGTTGGGCAAGACCAACAAAAGTGTGTTATTCCCAGTTCCCTCGCATGACCGGCGAGTTGTCGAAAGAAACGTGCGCTGCAGCACCACCCAGCGCATGCCCGTGAGAACGGCAGGGGGAAGCTCAAATCTTCGCCGAGTCCTCCTCCCCGCCACCCTTCAGTTCACTTTCTTCAATGGGCTCCGGTGAGAATGAAGCGATGTCAAGACAATCGAAAAATGCAAGAGGGGGAGACCAAAGTGAAATCCTGAGATGCAATAGCGTTGTTCCTTTCTATGAGAAAGGCAGGAAGAGGAGACGAAAGGAAGAAACTCGAGTAACCGCAGCTCTATTTCTACGTCAAAGCAACAAAGGATGGAACCCATACATCGTCAAGGTCCGCCCTCAGACACAAAACGTTTTGCTACCCAATAGAAGAGAAGGGACACCGCACATGCACGGACGGGCACGCCGTATCTCCCACAGACGCGTGGGAGCGGCGGTTCAGCGGGGGAGGCACCAGTCTTGCCTTTTTTTGTAGGATGCACGAGTACAACGAAGTCCCTCACGGATGTAATTATCCCATTCGCCACACAGTAAGGGAGAGGACGTGGAGGTAATCTTCATCGCTTACTTTGGCTACTTGTGGAGCTACCTCATCCTTTAGCAGATTCCTGTGGGCATGCATATAAGCATTGCCGCCTCCTTTTACAGACAAGACGGTCGCCGGGGATCTACTCGAGCCGGCCACGACGCAGTAGTTTCAAAAGCTTGCAAAAACAACACAAAAAAGAAATCAAAGAGGCTTAATCAACTACGCGAGCAGACATCCCTCGCACAAACCAGAGGAAAGTTAAGCGAAAGGAAAGGGGCCTTAGATCAAGTGAAAGGGCAAACAGCACAGAGATGACGATCACTGCTTCTCAGAACGCCGTACAACTGTCCGCAGAAGCGCACGCAAGCAGTCCACATGAATTCGCGAGAGCGGGGCGCACGCGTCTTTTCCCCACCACCACCCTGGCCTTAGGGCACAGAGAGCACAATATAGCCGCACGCAAGCCGAAAAAAAAGCAGCATACGCCGCACGTTCAGCTTCCCCGTCCAGCTGCGTATTGGCACCTATGCCAATCTAGCATACACCGGACGTGCTTGAGCAAATCGACTTCAACTGCAGGCTCATTGGAATTCACTACCCAGGATATTGGGCCGATGATAGAAACAGTGTACCAGCAAAGTGTAGCGCCCCGCACTCACTTCCCGAGCGTAAGACCCTCTAGACACCCATCGAAAATGTTTTCTCGATCAGGCTGCCTTTCGCTTCGAGAAAGCGGCTCTCAGCTCATACAAAAATCAGCAAAAGAAAGTGGGGGTAAAGCGAGCATGCGCACGGGCATGACAGCAGCAGCGAGGCCGGAGAGGGAAGAAGTAGTCAGAGACCGTCGAAAGAGGGGGGGAGGGGGGTACAGGCAGCCGCAACGCCGCACAAAAAAAGCCTCCTTAAAGACAGTTCAACGCACCCCTGGTGGCGCGTTAGGGCATCGTACTCCATTTTGAGAGCGCGAGCCACCCTCGTGCTTTTGTCCCGCGATTTACACCAGAAGTCGGTGATGAGTCCTTTACCAGCCTTCCCAATGATTCTTTTCCGCGCCTTCCTGTCCGCGGCGCGGCATCAAGGTGATTTCCGCCAGTCGTGGCTCACCCAAACGATTCGCGGTGCAGACCCAGATGGTGCGCTGGGGACAGGGTACGTGGACTGCCTCCTCTACTGGTCGCCCACCAAAGAAGGACAGCATCGTTCGCAGCACCGCTTGATGAGCGACCACCACAACACACTTGGCACAGTTGTTCAGATCGTTCAGTAGCGGCGTCAGTCTGCGCACGAGATCCACGTAGGACTCACCGTCGGGGTAGCGGAACCCGACTTTGTCCGAGTGCCGGAATACTTGAATAAATGGATAGAACAGCTTCACCTCCTCGTTTGTCATATCCTCGCAAATCCCCGCATGTATTTCGTTGAGCGACTTGAAGGGTTTTAGAATGCCGTTGGAGAGTACGTCAGCGGTGGGCTGAGCGGTGCGCTGTGTTCGGCGCAGTTGACTACACCAGACCTCAAAGTGATCTTCGCTACCCCACGCTGTGTGACGGTGCTCAAACAGCTTCATGTTCGACTTGACCTGTTCTTCAAAGAATAGGGCGATGTCCTCTGCGTCCATGCAGCCGGATGGCGTTAAATCCGGGTTTCCGCCTAGGCGATCTTCTACATTATATTCAGACTGACCGTGTCGCGTGAAAAAAATGGGAGGGAACGATTTGAGTGTCTCCTCCGGTGATCCTTCGAGGGGCTCCTCTAAATATAACTGGTACAATGTGGGCAGCATACCGTTCAAGAAACTCGCGAGGCAAGAACAGAAGACGCTGCCGTTGCTCAGAGACGCTCGTAGAGCCCGACGCTGAAGGCTTACGTCAATGAAGCCTATAGCACTGGTGTCACGACACTCCCAGTCTTCCATAAAGCGGACGTGTCGGACCAGAAACGAGCGATCGGAGGGTAAAAGACTGAGCAGCAGATTGAGGGCGTCGACGCTGCCACAGTCGGTGTAAAGGAGAGCCACTGGTGTCGCGATAAACCCGAGCTTTGGGTACGAGTCGAAGTACTGCAAAGCTGCAGTCACACATCGCTGGTTCTCCTGCATCCACAACTCTCGCTGCGTTGAATGCGACGTTGGCTGGGAATCCTCAAACGCTGCCGCCGCCGCCAACAGTTGCACGCTCTCCCCTATCCACCGATAGTAGTGAACAAAACGGGTGCAGAAAAAGCGTGCCCACACGGCACACCGCTCGTCAGAGCTGACGATGACAATGGTTGGATTTCTCGCATTCGAAAAGCGGTACAGGCCCATGCCTACTGCGGCCTTACGCACATCCGTATCGGTAAGAGAGGGCGGTGCATGAACCGCCTCCCGCAGCGTGCAGCGCGCCACACCGGTGCTGTGACTAAACTCAATCGTGTTGGGTTCGTTGGCAGCGTGTACATCGTATTGATTTGAAGAATGTAAGGAAACAAGTACCATTTTTACAATTCTAAACGGGCGACGTCTTCCATTATGGGAAGGGAAAGAGGGGAGGGGGGAAGAGGGTTCCAAAGGAAGAGCGGTGGTTTCTGTGAGAATGTGGCCGTTCAAGGAGTGTGGAAGGAGAGGGGAAAGAGTGGAGGAAACCGCGTATACGAATGTCAAACCAGAAAATTTGGAAGATGGAAGAGCGCGAAGTGTAGGATTTCCCTCCCCCCCCAAACACAGGTGACCTCCACGAAGCCACAGGAGATAAAGCGGTGCCATTGCGTTAGCCAAACCAAAGAAAAGAAACCCCGCATGTCTCCCCATAAGCGCCTCCACTCTACACCACAGAATACGCCACCGCAAGAAGAGCGACAACCCAAACAAATGGCAAAAGGTACTCCTCCCTCCCTCTCTCTCTCCCGAGTGTCGAGCTCCTCCGTAAGCGGGGAGACCGCTTAGGAAAACAAAACTGCCTCCTTGCGCCGCACTGGCATGCTAACCTGCCCAACATGGGTCAGCAACGTTCTTCCTCTTTTGTTGTGATGGAGCTGCATTGTTGTCCCAGCCTAGCATGCTGGTATCTCCGAGTGGAAATGGTAAGGGGGGAAGAGAGGCTTTCCGCATCAAGGGTTGTCGACAGAGGAGGCATGGGAGAGCCAGCCATCGTGGGAGGAGCAAGGCGATCTTTCATCCTCTTCCTTTCTCTTCGAGAGCCACCTGCAGATAGTCCTTGGATGTGGGTAACCGCAAGGAGAGAGCCGCACTTCCTCGCTCAGATTGATCGAAGATGGGGCTCGCTAGAAAAGCTCCACAGAAACACACACGCACACACACACAGCTCTTATCGATGCGAGTGGTACCCGCTTCCGTTGGCCTCACTCTGTCACAGATGAAACGGGACACAAAACCTGGAAAGGGGGGCAAAAAGAGGCCCACTTGTGCCACTTTATCTCGAGGGGGATGTGCAAAAGATGGCATCACGCTTCCTGTCGACGAACCGCTGCAGCATTGTCTTCTGCCTTCATGGCCTCGATTATCTTTCGTTGCTCTTGCAGCAGCTGCAGTCGGCGGGTTGCGGATAGTCCAGCCTGCCGCCTGCCAGAGTAGCCTCCTCGGTCAATCTGTCCTTTCCGTGTCAAAATATATCGAGGTAGTAACCGGACGACTATGACAATTAGAAGCAGAGAGAGAGGAGCATACGCGCTTGTCGGCGACGCAGCTTTCACCGACGTGTCAGGTCTTCGTCTTAGCTCAAAATGTGCGCTACAAAGTTCCATTTTTCCCTCAGAGCCGCTTTCCAACGAGCCCGTCAGAAGCACCGCATCCTTTGAGAGCGAAACGAGGTACAAATCCCTAATGCTCCAGGGAGTCGCAACGCAACGCCCGTTAAAAAGGCTAAATACCGGTTCAGCGGGCTCAAAATGGTGGTGCATACGTCCACTATCGACGATAGAATGCCATGAAGTGAAAGCCTCCGGTCGGAACAGGCAAGTCGCGTCGACCCCGTCCTCCGCCCTTGCGACAGTAAGGTTCAAGGCATCCGGCAATGTCAGTCGGCACAGCGAACCCGCTTCTCGAGGGACTCCGGTGTTGATAACTCCCAAGTAGCCCGCCGCCGAATCCAACAACCGACTAAAGTGATGGCTAGACCTCTCAGAAGCCGCCCACCTCTCAGGTTTCATGCGTAGTTCATAGCTTGGAGGTACCGAGCCAAGACCAGGTAGCAAAACTCTGACATCCCAAACTCCATGTTGCCACTCCGCAGCACATGACACAGTAGTCAACAGGAAAAGAAGGGGACAAAGGTAGAGATGAGACTGCCGCATAGCTGCTCTCTCTTCTCTTGGCGTCACACTCCGTAACAGTGACAGCGTAGAACGCAAATCCAAATGAAGAAAACCAACAGCACTTTCATCAGACCACCTGAGAAGATTCGAAATGCAAAGCAACGCGATGCTCACACAACACACACACGCAAGCACAAAGACCTTTGAAAATGCAGAAAAGGGCCATGAAGAGCGGGAAGAGTCTGCAAAATTCTCGAGAAGAGGGCAACATGAGAGGCTTGGAACAACAGACGTGGAGGAAGAAAGGAAGGTACCCCACTCACTCGGTGAGGCGATGCAATTGTGCAGGAGATGGAGCGATAAGCAGCGCAGCATTCTAAGTAAAATGAGAGTGGAACAGTGCAAAGGGTAGAGGAGGCATCCAAAAACTTTTTGTCCACTTTCTCTATTTTTTTCGCCCGACTCGCCTGCTCCTCTTCAGATAAGAAAAACTACTTAGGGGAAGCGAAAACCGAAGCGCAGGCAACCGTTCCCATTGAGCTCCCCGTAACGACTCCCCCCCCCTCTTTTCTTTTTTGAGACTCCTTCTTGCATCATAGGTTCGTGTGCATACGCACCGCCGCCGCTCACCTTCCCCCCCGATATCTTGGCCGGTCCCCACCAAAGTTGAGTGGTGATGGGGTCCCACAAAGCATTCCGCAGCGATGCTCCTCAGAGAAACCACTGGAGAGAGAAAGCGACGCAGCACCGCGCGCGTCGCACCTTGTCAGCTCAGCACACACGTACAAACATGCCTACCGAGCACATAGAGGGTAGCTAGCAAAGCCGTTTAGAAGCCCAAGAAACGTGTAAGGCTCTCCGACAGTCCGTGTAGACCTTCTCTGTCTCGACAAAGAATCACCCTGGTGTAGCTGCGATGTCCGATCGCATCAGACTGGGGCGAGTCCGTGCAGCTGTCTCTAACAATGCTGCTATAGGCAATTAACAAAACAGACCTGTTGTCTGAGCAACCAACGAAGCGACGGCTGAAACTGATCAACGCTTTTCTTATTTCCGTCATCCCGGAAAGCAACAACGAACGTGGCAGCGACCACACATATGCGGCAGCAGCGCAACCGCATACATCACTATGTATATATATATATTCGTGAGGAAAGAAAATCAATTGTAATTCCACATGATTCAGCCCATCAGAATACGTGAAAAGAGATCAGGAGATACGGAGATATCGCGGTGCTCAGGGAGATAAAGGATTCTGACGTGTGCATGTTCGCATGGGTACTCCGTGTACGCGGCTAAAGTTCGACGAACACGGCGGGACGATAAGAGATGCAGAAAACGCCGGCTTCAATGGTGCCATCTTTCCATAAACACAGTGGGTTGCTGCTGAAACACGACTCAGGCACCGCGGACCATGGGCGTTAGTATACGATAAGCTCCCTCTCCTCGCTTCTGCCATGAGCGGGCCGCGCTCCCTATGACTTGCCTTGTCGCATAACGTTCATGTGGAGTACCTCGTCAATTTTCCCTTCCCTAGCCTCCATCTCCAATTCCCGCTGGTGCCGCCACACGCGCATCTTCAAACCGTCTTCCTCCGCGATGCGACGCAACTCGTTCTGATCGTACGGGTATGTGTCGAACACCCGAGTGCGCATCATACCACTTTGAAAGCGTTCCACATAAAACATTACCTCGCCACGCCCCAGCCGATGATAGCTGTCGATCGGTTCCTGTCCCTCCTCCGATCGCGCACACTGCCCCAGCAACTTCAGCAAATTGTACTGCACGCCGATGGAGTCGAAGCACGTGAAGGCTTTAAGCCAGTCTTGGAAGCGATCATCACAGCGCCAGGGCCGTATACCATAGTAGATGCTACGCCCTGTTACGGGATTGAGGGTCTCCGGTGAGTCCTTAATGCGGGTGAAGTGTGGCGTGCCATCCATCATCGCTGGCGCCCTCCTCGCTACTCGTCTCCTAGCCGGAGATGCATATTGGGATGAGAAGCATGTACGTGTGAAGAACCGACCCCCAGAAAAACATTAAAAAAGAGAAGGGGCAGCGTCGGAAAGTCTGCGAGTTATGCCACACCGACATGTTTGAGAGGAAATAAGAGGGGAGCCGTCCCCGGCAGACGCGTCTCCCTCGCCCACGCTTTGATAAATGTTGGTCTTGCGGGATCATCGGAGCCTGCTACGGTCCTGGAAAACTAGTCTTCATAGCACAGCACGTGCATTCTCGACACTCACTACACCTAGTGAGCCTCCAACATAGTCCCCGATGCCAGCGCACACGGCGAATGTCCTTTTCTACAAAGAGGTACCTCTTCTGTTACAAAGTATAAAATCGTCCTTCAAAGCGCACACACCCTTCCCCCTCACGCTCGGAAATAAAATACGACGAGATTGGCCTCTGCCGCCACCACCGGCTTATGCGACCTTTACTGACACCTCCGCCGTTACGAGGCTCAGTAGGCGGGAGCAGCCCCATCGACTCATCCAGCTCTTTTATACACCACGATTCCCCAACCATACTCGAAGAGAGAGAAGAGATCGGAACTCTTAATAAAGATCGGTGTACAACACCGAAGCATGCTTTAAAAAACATTCGATGGCTCGTCACCCGCCCCGCCCTGATACCGCGAAGCAGAAGACCGCGGGAAGGCAGACACCACCGACGCACAGAGGTGCTTACAACTTATCCATGAACTGGTCCAGGCCGGGGATCTCCGGCTTCAGGCCCTTGCGCGTGCGGATGGCCAGCGTCGTCGCGTTAGCCAACGACTTCGGCTCCAGCGGGTCGCCGGGGTACTCCTGCCAGTGGTCAAACACGCACTGCGGGAAGGCCTGACCGCCAGTTCCGGCGCGGAGGTCGGCGGTGAAGCCGAACGACTCAGCAACCGGCAGGTACGCGCGCACGTTGTAGATGGGTGTGCCGGGGCGGTTCTCCTCGCCAATGATCACACCGCGGCGGCGGGTCAGTACGCCGTAGATGCCGCCCATGGCATGCTCCACCGTCTGGATGTCCACCACGAACATCGGCTCCATCAGCCGCGGCGACGCTGTCAGGCAGCACGCGTAGAACACACGGCGCGCCGTCGGGATGATCTGGCCGCCACCACGGTGAATCGCATCCGCGTGCATCGTCACATCCTCCACGTTCACGCGCACGCCACGCATGTTCTCGTCGCACAGCACGCCCTCGCGGGTGGCCCACTGCCACGCGGCAACGAAGGAGTCCTTCATCTCGCCCATGTTCTGGACACCCTTCGTCACATCGACGACGACGTTCGGGCCGCGGTTGTCCGGGCCGTAGCACCAGATCTTGCGGGCCTCCTGCACATCCCACTCGAAGTTGTCCGCCAGAAGGCGTGCGCGCACCTTCGGGTCCGCCTCGGGACCGGCAGAGCCCTCCTCCATCGCCAGAGCAAGCTCCTCCGTCAGCGGCGCACCGCGGCAGAACAGACGGTTGTGCTTGTTCGCGGACTTCGACAGGCACTGCTGAGACGACACGTCCGTCACAGTCTCGCGGAACGACACAACGGGCTCGGAAATCTTCAGCGGCGCGCCGTTCATGAAGTCCTCCTGCAGATCCTTCAGGCAAATCTCGAGGTGGAGCTCGCCAGCGCCAGCAACGATGTGCTCACCGGACTCCTCAATGCTGCACACCACCAGCGGGTCGGACTTCGCAAGGCGCTTCAGGCCCTCCACCAGCTTCGGCAGGTCAGATGGGTTCTTCGCCTCCACGGCCACACGCACGACGGGGGACACGGAGTACTTCATGTCGCGCAGCGGGTGCGGGACCTCGCCGTCGTCAGTGATCGTCGCGGACTTCACAATGTACTTGTCCACGCCAACAAGGCCAACAACGTTGCCGCACGGCATGTCCTCCACAGCCTCCTGGTAGCGACCCATCATCAGCACCGTGCGCTGCACCGGCTTGTCCTCGTAGAGGTCCTGCTTCTTCCCGTACACGTAGTTGTTGCCCATGATGCGCACCTTCTGGCCGCTGCGCACCTTACCGGCGAAGATGCGGCCAAAGGCAAAGAAGCGGCCGCGATCGGCCGTCGGTACCATCTTGCTGATGTACAGCATGAGCGGTGCAGTGGGGTCACAGTTCTTGATACCCATGAAGTACTTGTCATCAGGAGTCGTCTCGCCAGAGTACAGCATCTCCGCGCGGTACGCCTGCGCCGTCTTCGGGGACGGCAGGTGCGCCACGATCATCTGCAGCAGCGTCTCCGCGGCAGGCAGGAACTTCATCATCACCGTCTTCAGCAGCTTCTTCGGCACCTGGTCACGCTCCTCCGCCGTCAGCGACACGTGAAGCGACTTCAGCATCTTGTCCACCTTGTCCTTCTTCTCCTTCATCACGGCGTCAAAGATCTGATAGATGGGGTCCAGGCAGAACTGGCAGAACGCGCGGCGCACGCGCTCGCCGTCAGCGTTCGTGTCCTGCTTGATCCACTTCTTGTTCTTCGCATCGAAGAAGTTGTCACCCCACAGGCGCTCGCGCATCTTCACCTCGTCCACGCCAAACTTCGCCGCGTACATGTTCGCAAAGCGGGTCAGCGAGAACGCCCACGCCTGCAGGCCGGAGCCGATCGCGACAGTGCCCTTCTCGGGGGACACCTGCACGTCGCCCATGCACGGGTCGTTGTATGTGGCAACCACCACATTCACGTTCTGCAGCGTCTTCACGAAGCCCTGGTACGCTTCCTCGGGGTCCAGCTGGAGCTCAAGAATGGCGCGGTCCACCTTGTTGATGAACACAACCGGGCGGATGCGCTCCGTCAGAGCCTGGCGCAGCACCGTCTCCGTCTGCACGCACACGCCCTCCACGCAGTCCACGACGACAAGCGCGCCGTCCGTCACGCGGAGGGCGGCCGTCACCTCGGAACTGAAATCGACGTGCCCGGGGGAGTCGATCAGGTTGATCAGGAAGTCGCGCTTATCGTCGTCCAGGGTGCTAATCATCTCCTTCGGCACATAGTAGTGCATAGAGATGGCGGTGGACTTGATCGTGATACCGCGCGCGATCTCATCCGCACGCGTATCCATGATGCGCTTGTCGCCAGCCTCCTCCATCTTGATGATGCCAGCCGCACCAACGAGGGAGTCAGACAGGGTCGACTTGCCGTGGTCCACGTGGGCAATCACGGACATGTTCCGGATCTGCTCCGGGTAGTCCATCAGCTCGCGGACCTGATCGACGGTAAAGTTCACCATGGTTAGCTTGTAAGACTTGCTTGCGTTCACTGCGGGGAGGAGGGGGGGGGGCGTCAGCACAGCAGGGGGTACGCGTTGCAGCAGCAGCGCCGCCACCACACACCGGTTGGACAGCAAAAAAGAGCCATCCCGGCCATCAGCAAGAGGTGCAAGGGGGGAAGGGGGGGAGGAGCGCAGGAGAGTGGCGGTCGAGGACGAGATAGGGATCATCTTCGCGCATGCACCGGGTGTAGAAAGACGTGGGCTGGAGGAGCGGCGCAGCACGCCACACACGGTCGCCGCGCGTACGTAGCCACAGCACACACGCGCAGGCGGCGAGATGGTGCCGCTGCATCGCGCTCGCGCGCGCCCCACCACGTCACGTGTACCACACACACACACACACACACACACACAGGTTCAGCCTACCTATCAGCCAAGCGGCTTCCACATCCACGGAACAAAAGTCGCGTGGTGGCACCACAAACATGCGCACAGGCGAGACGCTGTCAGGGCTCTCGACTGTCACTTGGCAGCGCCTCGTCGACGCAGCAGCTCAGATGGCAGCACACATATTTTGGTTTCCGTACATCATCATCAGACTTAAAACATTAACAGTGGCGTCACACGAAAAGGAAGAAGAGCACATTTCCTCGGCAGCATTAGGTGCTGCTTAAAGAGAGTGGGAGCTGCCATGAGCGCGCGCATGCGGAGGCGTGCCAGCACTTGCAGCCCCAGCCGCTATCACACGCACTGAACACTCAGCATAGCAGCAGCGCTTTTCTTCCCTGTCACGTCGACTTGTTTTCGCTTTCTTTCTTTATATTAATGCGCCAGGTGCACTACGGCGGGCGAGGCGAACAGATGAAAGTGCAACAGGCGGCTGTTTCGGGGGAGAGAGAGGGAAAGGGAGGGGGAGGGGGATATGGGTAGAAAAATTAGGAAGTGGGGGAAGGGGGGGAGGGCTTATCCATCGACCTTTTGGAGGAGGTGAGTTCTTTTTGTGTGTTTGGTTCCCTCTCCACCTTAATCCGTGAATCGCACACGGCAGCGACGCGGGAAGGCAGACACCACCGACGCACAGAGGTGCTTA
>JASAOM010000975.1:0-60859 GCA_030849085.1 Borovskyia barvae | reverse complement strand
CCAAGAGCTCCTCGTCCAGCATAGCGGCAACCTCCTCCCGGGGGGGCGAAGTCAGGAGGTTCGCCTCCCGGATACGCCCCACCACAGCACGAACGGCGGCAACAAACTCAACTTCCTGGCCCTCACTGGCGGCAATCACGATGTTGTCGATCATCGTTTCAATGAACACCGGTGTGTCCACATCCACAATGGTCGACGTAACCGCCTGACCCACCGCCACGCTCCATCGGGCACCCGTCGGCAGCGTCCTCAGACGGTACATCGCCCCATCCCTGGTGCGAAAGACAAACTTGTCGCAGATTTCAGAGGGGAGGGGGATGGCGTCGTTGAACGCCTCAAAGTCCAGCTGCAGCATGTACCGAGCATGGCGGAGCCGCTGCCGGCGTTCCAGGCGCGAGAGGCGCGTGATCATAGGGAGCTCGTACTTCTTGATCACCCCATTGAGATGAGGCTCCGTTATCAGCCGCCGCCGTCCCTTCGCCTCGCTGACCGTGAACACGTTCACGCCATGAACGCCTTCCGGGAGCGGGTGCCGAACGCTGGGGCCGCACGGCTCGAACTGCCCAAACTCCACCGCCTGCAGGACGTCACTGCGACTCAGCCGCACTGGCTTTACCGTGCGGGATGTGCGGAGGAAAGCAAATGTCTCCGCCCTGAGGTACCGCAATGCTTCCGACAAGAGGGTGTGGGTGCCAGCGTGTGCGGTGGGCATCGCCCGGAGGGCCTCCACGTTGAGCGGCGTGGTACGCTTCAGGTGAAGTGGCCACGCGTGGGGAGGCGGGAGCTGCAGTTGAGGCAATCCCTCCCGACGCCGTACCTCTGCGAGGAGGACACCCTCGTCCACCCTCAGATCCCTGGCGCCCGGGGCAATGCGACCGAGCTGTTCGGCGCATGGAGCGCAGCGTTGACGCTGTCCTGTACGGCTGCGTCCTCCGCTGTAGCCTGCAGGCCATAGCCCAGGTACCGCCGGAGGGTGTCCACCCTGGTGTGGCCTGTTACCCTCATCAGGGCCTCCTCGGGGACTCCGTTGGCCGCCAGGTGGCGAGCTGCTCCCTTGCGCAGCGACGGAAGCGCCGCCGCAGAGTTCACCGCCTTGATTGCGGCAACTACCCTCGAGCGCACGCGGGACTCGTCGGGGAACAGGCATCCTCCAAGGGGTCGCCGTGCCATGAGACCCTGCAGCAAGCTGGCATCCTCGCGCCTCAGCGCCGTGGGGATCGGGTAAGGCCCACGGAAGCGTGCACCCTTCCCCCTGCGGATGGTCAGCTGCAGGCGGACGGAGGAGGGCGGGATGGGCGACCCGAAGTGCACATCTCGCACCATCAGGTGGCCGATGTCCCCCGCCCGCGCTGCGCAGGCCCACATCAGCGCCGCGTACACCTGCGCCTCGGGACTGTCCCGCAGGTGACGGTGCACTCGGCCAAACTCCTCCGCCGACAACGGCTGCGGAGGCTCTGGGACCACTTCGCGCTCGAACCGCCGTGCTCCAGCGATGGCGTACCTCCATTCCGGCTCCCGGGTCAGGTCGACCGGCGTGGTCTGGTTGGTGTAGAGGGGTAGCTGGAGGAGCGCGGCCTGGATCGTCGCGTAGTGCCGAGCTACGGTGGACCACTTCCAGTGGCGTGCACACGCCATTCGTCTCACCAGCTCCACCGCCGCGGAGTGCAAGGGCAGGGCGAGAAGGTCTGCTGGCATCGCGCGCAGGTTTTGGAGCCAGCTGCGGTGCTGGTCTCGTACCTGCGGGCTCATCGCCGTCCACGCCATCTGCGAAACTTGGGGGGGCTTTCCGGGGTGGATAAACCAATCCCGTGGACAGGCACACCCCCCGGGGTACCTGCCAGTCCAGTTTAAAGGGCCGGACAGCCCTGTCGTCATCGCCCGATCCATCTCAGCCTGCGGGTCGTCGTCAACGCGCTCGTGCGCGGCGGTCTCATGGGCAGGCCCAGGTCTGCGGCCTGGAAGTGGGAGGGCGGAGTGGTCCGACGCACGGAGCGTGTAGAGGCCCAACGACGACGCGGAAACGTCACGCGTCACGGTGTCGTGGCCGAGCTGCCCTGTACGGGAGCGGACGGTGGGGTGGTGCTGGGCACCGAGGGTAAAGTTGTACCCTTGGAAGGAGGCCGGGAGCGGGACATCCGCTGTGCCTCGGAAGAGGAAGAACGCTCGCCGGCCTCGCACGTCCACTTCGTCGAGAATGCGCGGCGGCGTCAGTGCCGCAGGCGCGCCGTAACGAAGGGCGGTGTGGCCGAATTTCTCGAGGGCAGACGTCACACTCTGTGGCACACCTGCGGCAAAGCCAAAACGCCGCGCGCGTTCGCGGAGCGCCCCTATGGTGACAGAGCGGTACTGTCCGTCTGCCACACTGGTGAGAACGGAGGCTACCAGCAGGTAGCCAAGGCCGTTTGTGCGAGCCTGTTGCTCGTACGCATGGTAGCCATCCTCCCACCAGAGGGGTGCTCCTCCAACCAATATGGAGTGAGCCGCGTCTGTTGGCTGCGGCTCGAGCGGATCCACATGTATGGTCTTAACCTTCGACGCCGTCTGTGGCGCGGTGGGCAATGCGGAACGGTGCAACAGAACAGTTTGCATGCCTTCCAGAAAGGCTTGCCGCTTCGGCTTCTTCTGGGTTGCCGCCACGAGAAAGGTGCGCAGCTGAGCAGGTAGGTCTGAGGCCTGTTTGAGCGTGACTTCCAAATGATGCGCAAAAAAGTTCGCCGTCATAAAGATCCCACAGTCATCGCTGTCCCGTGCCTGCCGTTGGCACGAGCAGAACTCTAGTGCCATGTCTGGCCAGATGCGGGCCAGCCGCTTTCCCAAGTCCTTGTGCACCGCCCAAGAAGGAGCCGAGTCGAAGATGCGGAGGTGGAGGTGACCCTGCGAGCCATCCGCCGCGGTACGGGTGAGGATGCCTGCGATCCAATGGTGATGGCTGAAAAGGGGGATGTAAACCGTTCCATGTAAGTCCAAACGCATTTCAATTTTCCTCTTTAAGGCAGCACTGACCGGGTTTGCGAGGGGGTCGGGCACTCCGCGCGGCGCAAGATCGGGTAACGTGCGGCACGGCAAAGTCTTCCCCGAAGGGAGGTAGCGCTGATAGATGGCATCTAGCTCTACACTCGAGGTACGACCTTTCCGCAGGTTACCACCCCACACGGGATGGCGAGGGAAAACATCTGGTCCACACTTTACCTCTTTCTGCCCTACCAACCCCTTTATCGAGGCGGCAGGGCCATTTCGTTTTTTGAGTCAGAGGTCGGGGACGACGCCGGGACCTGGAAGGTTCCACCGCCCTGGTAGTATGGGCCACGGCGGTTGCGTGGGCGACTCAGGTTGGGACGCCTCTGCTGCTGTTGCTGTTGCCTGTTACGCGCCGTAGAAATAAGGGTCTTGAGCCGTGCCTCGATCTCGCGGTGACGGTTTGCATCGGTGGCCTTTACCTCGCCAAGGAAAGCCTCAAGATCAGACAGATCAACATGGGCGGTCACGTTGCCTTCCGCATCCCTCACCGGAGCATAGTAGGTGCCACCGGAAAGCTCTTCCTCGGCGGGCGAAAGAGCGCCCCAAGGGCGACATGCACCACCCGCGAAACCACCGCCGACCTGCCCGCCGCACATTAACAGTGTGAACATGTCGTGACCTGGGACCGGGTACCACACAGCCTCCGGAAAGGCGCAGACCACCGGGGCCTGGGCACGACGCCGCGATGGGTCAACCATTTGTAATGCACGTACGTTGTGGTGGATGATAGCCTTGTCGACGGGCACAGTGAGAAGGTAGTGGCACAACTCAAAGGCCGCCTTGTCACGGTTCTCCGAGAAAAGCAACATGGAGAGCAGCATCCTTTCCAAGGAATTGGGAATGTTCTGACGCGCCCGCTCCAACGCCAAGGTACGTAGTTCGTCCCAGTTCGAAGCTGCATACTCTTCGTCGATACGGCGTAGCCCAATGGCTGCTTCAACGTAAGCGGGAGACCAAGGGTACATCCTGACATACGAATCTTTCGCCATCACTGCTGGGTCCCAGGAAAGAATGTTGCTGTTCTCTTCCGCTGCCGCTGGCTTACTGGACAGGCTGGTGCCGCTAGGCGCTGAGTTAAACTCGCGCTCCAGAGACGTGCGCATCGACTCAAACATTTCCTGTGTAATGCGCTTCTCGCGTTGTAATTCCTCCAATCGCGTGAGGCTCGCAATAAACTCGTTGAGACGCGATGTAGGAGAGAGAGCTGTCCCAACCGAGGCCACTCCGAGTGAGGAAGGCGGTGTGGGAGTAAATGGAGGAAGAGATGGCAGGTCCGACATTGTTGATGGTATGGACTCGAGGAGGCGAAAAGAAACCAACACGAGAAAGGGCTTCGGAGATGGGGAAACGGTAGGCGGTCGAAAGCTCGGCAGCTGAGGAAGAAGGGGGGGGAGGCCGACCGATTGATGATGTGAAAACGAGGGAAGATAGGGGGACGAGAAGCGTAGGAGAAACGGTAGAGCGGTAGCAACAGCAAAGGAGAGAACATCGTGATCCTATTCGTGGGGCCAAACCCCCTTCCAAGGGGGAGGGGGGGGGGGGGCACCCCTCTCGACACGCCCAAATCACTGCAGATTAGGCTTGCCCTAGAAAATGACGAGAGCCTCGAGACATTTTTCAAGCAACCCCTGTGTGAGCGTGTTGGTGTGTGTATGTGTGTGTGTGTGTAGAAGGTTCAAGATCCATTTCCCAGATGAAAAAAGGGGGTGCATGAGGGAGGCTGCATCGCGTCCACATGTACCCAAACTCCCCAATTCCCGACAGGACACGCTTCTCCCAGAGATGACCGGGGGGGGAAAAGGGAAGCCGTGACGGTGCAACAAGGGGGGATAGGGAAAGCAGCCTACAGAAAGAAATATACAGAGCGACGATGGCGGTAAGGATCAAAGTCGGAAAAAATGCAGCACATGGCGAGAAGGAAACCTCTTTTTCAACGTCCGGAAGACGTTTACAATTTTTTTGTTTTGTTATTCTCCCCCCTTTCCCCTCTCCCCCCCTCCCTCGCCCGCCCACAAAAGGGCCCCCACATCACGGAAAACCAGTCCACAAAGAGCACACCCCTAGTTAGTGGACAAAGGGAGGAGGGAGAGAGAGAGAGAGAAAGGAGTCTCATCCACTACGCATCGCGCGCATTCAACTCTTCCCCTTCTCTCTTTCTCCGTCACTCCCTCTTCTCTCAACCCTTTTTTCCTCTTCCCCACTGACGCTCTTGGTTATTTTTTTCTCTTTTTCTCCCAGGTCATCGTTGCTGCGCTCCGGCAATGGAGTAAGCGTCACGCATGAGACTGACGTTGCGAGGACGCCGCTCGTGCCAAAACTACTCTACTCTGATATTGTCTAGCTGTCTTCCTCTCGGTCGCCTTGGCAGCAGCATTCGATGTCCTCAGCCTCATTTCCCATCTTCCTCGTTTGCTGTTCATTGGAGGAAGGAGGAGCAATGTGGCGACCAGCGAGTGTGAGGGTTGTAGAAGGGGTGAAGAGGGGGGGGGGGGGGCAGCGCATGGTGCGAAACAGCACGAAAAAACAATTCCGAGAGCGGTAGTACACGAAAGGAGTTCGTGTAGAGAAAGGGGGGGTACACAGCGATGTCCAGGGGCAACAGGTGAGAAATCGACTGAGCTTCGCATACCCACATGAGGTATTGGTGTGCGTGTGTGTGAGAGCGTACGAATGCGTAGGCGTCATTGCGCTCCTCTGCGTGACTCGCATGGCAGACGCACTATCCTTCGGCTGCCTTCGCCGCCGTTTCAGGTCCCCGTGAGGTTTTCGGACCGCGCTCGAACCCTCTCTTTCACTCCCCTCCCCCCCCTCTCTACAACACACACGCACACGTGCTTCTTTCGTTGTTTGCATCTCTCACGGCGCTTTGATTTCCCTGGCGGGGGCACGGGCTCGCTGCACTCCGTAGCGAAGGAGTGCTACCACGTTTGCCTCGACCAAAGGCGACTCGGCAAAAGCTCGACCGCCATCCCCTCCTTCCACCCCGAATCATCAAAAAAAAAGCGCGCAATCTTCGTTGCGGTGGTGAGAAAGGTGTGATGAGTAACGGAGGAGGCGAAAAGGCAACACAAGAAGACCTTTTTTCCATTGTTCCACGGTGGGGCGAAAGGGCCCCACACCACAATGAGCACAAGGCAGGGAATATGCTCTGGGGGCAGATCTATACACTTTCATAGACGGAAAAAATGCGTGGGATGGAGTCTGCCGAAGTGGAAATGAAACGGCTTGGGGATTATGTTGTATGCCATTCGTTCAAAAGCCCCATAACGACGAGGAAGAAAAAAAATGCCGCCCTGGCGTGTTTTTCACTGCGGAAACGAAACATGCGGAAAGGAGATAAAGAAAATAACTGATTGTGCTCAAGGAGGAGAAATAGGCAAAGCCATCGGGCAAAAGAAGGACGAGGGGTGGAAGGAAGGAATGTGCGTACAAGCGTGTGCATGTGTGTGTGTGTGTGTGTGTGTGTGTGCGTACAGCGAAATGAAGAGATCGTGAAGGGAGGCGGAGGGAAGAGAGATAACGGATTTCAAGTTCTGAAGAAAAGTGTGAAGCCACACTCAAGAGGAGATGAAACAACGCTGTCGCGTGGCTCAAGCGACCAGTTTCTTCTTGTGTGAGAGAGAGACCGAGAAAAATGTCAACCATTAAAGTCAACGGGAAGGGCTGGCTGGGACACAACGCGCACGCAACGCTGGTTTCACGAGCCTAAGCGGCGATGGACATCGAGCCCGCCCAGTCACATCGGTATGAGCATACACGAACACTTGAAAAACTTGTTGGTGACCAAGAAAAGAAAGAAGAAGAGAAGAGAGGAGTTGAGCCCCCACACCCCTGCACTCGTCACGAAACCGGCAGCGGTGTTCCTGCAAGCCTTGTGTGGGCGTTTTTTGTGTAGAAATGCGAAGACCCTAGCGAAGTGTCCGCACACTCCAGGAAGAAGAAAAAACATCGAAGGAAAAGCGCACACGACCTTCGCTTCAGCACACTTTTCTGCAACTCGTCGCCTTCCCCTTCCCCACGCCACTCTCCTCCGTCCTCACTGCCCTATCTAGAATCAGTTTCTTCCCTCCCCCCTCTCTCTCTCTCTCTCTCTCTCTCCTCAGTCTCTCATTTGGTTATCCCTTGTCAACGGAATCGGTGCCATCATTCATCACCAGCTCGGAGTGCAGGATTGGAGTCCTCTCGTGAGAAGTACTCCCTCCCTCCTTCCCCCTCCCCCCACTCCCCTGAGTGCTGAAGAGAACCAAAAACTGGAAAACCCTCCGCGTCACCGCACGTATAACCCACCTGTGGGCTCCGTGCACATACACAAAAAAAAAGAAAGTCGGGGGAGGGAGTAAAACAACATAAAAGAATCCAATCACGGGCACTCGCTATCGTCATCGCTGTTTAGCGAGTCATAGTTTAATTGATTTCAAAAAGGTCGCTGATCTTTCAAACTTCCACCAAAAGAAAAGAAGTCGGTGGAATGATGACCAACGTCGTATCAGCAAGTTCAGGTCCAGCTCATCACCCCTCTCCCTACACCGCCTCGTTCTCTCAGAGATTTTGCCACGCGCAGGCTTCTCTGCTTTGTTCTTCTCAGCGGAGGCTTATCGTTCTGCTCAGCTTGGTACACGCAACGTGAGGACACACACAAGAAGTAAAGAAAAGACTAGTGAAAAAAAAGGGCGAGAGACGCTGAAAAACCTCACAGACCTCATAACAAACACACACACACTCACTCACAGATATGGATGTCGTACACGTCTTAAAAAAGTGCTTATAGCCGATCAGGAATGTGCACGAACAACATTATTCTCCGAAAACAGAAGCAAGAAGGGGAAGCAATGCTGTGGGAAAGCTGTACCATCAGCTCCGTAGTAGCGGCTATGAATGCGCACATCCGTGAATGATGACTGGCGAACCACATAGCAAAGAACTCTTTGAGACACACAAGCACACAATTACACATACGCATCATCATCGGTACTCAATTCTTTCTTTTCAGGTACAAATCAGGAGGGTTATGCCCGCTCTCACAGCACCCTCCTCGTCCTCTCCCACATCTTCTCCGCCTTCTTCTTGATCACACCGAATTACCTCCCATACCACCTTTTCGTCCTGGTTGATGTATTGGTCACAACTCTTTGCATTGCGTAGACCTTCACCAGGAGGAGGAGAAAGAGGAGGAGGCAAACGTAGCGACCACACCCTCCGCCCATGGGAGGGGGAAAAGGGAAGGGGAAGGGGGGAAGGGAAACGGAAACGGAAACAGTGCCTCAACTGAAAAAAAATAAGAACGCGAGGAAGCTCTGCATGACGGCAAGCACAGCTGTTCTGTGAGAGAAACGGTATATTTATATATATAACGAGAGAAAAGGGCAGGCGAAGCGGCAGCTGAACAAATGACCAAAAGAAAAAACTCGCGTTGCGCCTGCCCATCAAAGAATGCACGCTACCTTGTGTGCACCATAGCACTCTCTTTCAAATCGGACAACCTGCCGTTACGCCCTTTACGTTGAACGCGCACACCAGCGAACGTCTCGTAGCGCACCTTTCGAGTCATTACCCTCAGCTGGTCACGTGACGAGAGTACATCAGGATCTGCCTGTGACATCATATTTTTTTCCGGGACATCACATCGTTCGCTCTTCCTCATCTCGACTTACCTCAACATCAGCCTCGCGAGGAGACGGCAGCTTTGGCCTCAGCCGGTGCTCCTTCTACTATCTTCACCCGTGCTAGCTTGCGCATCTCGACTTTCACCCCCTCCCTTCCCCATTTTTCATCTGGCTGCCCTCCGCTGCTCGCCAGCGGTAATCCAGCAACACACCTCCTTCTCCACGCCAATCTTTCCCCTCCGTTCTCTCTAGACAACGACACGTCCTACGCTACCAGCCGCTAAAGATATAAATATATATATATATGTATGTATGTACCCGTACAAAATCACGCGCCCCTCAAGCCGTCTCATCTTCATCGCGTGGTCATCGCTGTCCTCGGTGAGAGAATCGCGTGCATCTGCCAGGCTACGTCATCCCCCCAATGTGCATCTCCTACTTCCCATCCCTCAGCGAGGGGAGGGAGGGAAAGGGGGAGCCCTCGCCGCTGACCCGTTCCAAGTCGCACCCGTCGCATTTTAAACGAGAAAAGACAAAAGGGAGAGAGCGCAAGGGGTGAGGCGGAAGATGTAACTTTCGAAATCACAAATGCCTCAACCAACGTCATTCAAAAAAAAGGTACCGGGCCCTGCATGGTACCGCTGTCACCTGGGAAGAGAACGACGCACTTCAAACCGAATGACCGACTCACATCTTGACAGGTGAAATGCAGGGCAATTTGAGGGAAGCCGCGCTCTTGAGGAAAAAAATACGCACACAAAAAAATCGAATAGCGGTACAGACAAACACAGCGGGGGGGAGTACAAGCGATGTATTTCACCATTCCGTGTACCCAAGGTGACCACGGCGGCAACCCACGGATACACGGGTTCGCAGAAGGGCCGACAAACACCAACGAGGTAGAGAGAAAAAGGGGTGGGAAGGCCGAAGGCACAGGTTTACGCCAATAGGCACACAGACATAGCGATGCCCCTACGCAGAGGTGTGGCGCTCCCGCGGAGAAAATACTCGGCAAACGGAGAAATGTGTTTTCATTATCCCCAACGGGCGAAAGTAGGGAAAAGGGGGGGGTGAAAAAAGATGCGAGAAGCACGGGCTGTTGGGAAAAGAAGCGAAGAGAGAACCAAGCCGAAAAGAAGAAGGTCAAGTCGACAGGAGAGAAGATGGTAAGAAGAAAATGCTCTGCGACGTCCGTGAATGAACAAGGAAGACCGGTTCAGAAGAGAAGATCCGCGCAACGGTGAAGGGGAAAGGGGTAGGGAAGACGCCGTTTGACCCTTCTTCACTACTACAAACTACAAACAAGAATTAAATACCTTAGAGAAAGACGTTCAAACACAAGCCGGAAACAACAAAAAAAAATGATCCATCCCGGCAACAAAAAAGGACCATAAAACACGCCAAGAAGGGCAAAACCTGAACGAGACACGAGCAAACACGGGAGAAGATGAGCTACGCATCCTCCACCCCATGACGAGGTATTCAACGAACACCTTGGAGAGATGCACACGAAAGGAACATGCGCGCCTAGCTGGGTTAGCCTTCACATATCAGACTTCCGCTTGTTTTCTGTTCATTTGGCAAATCAAGAAAAAAACGAGAACAGGATCATCCTGAGATGTGTTCATGGAGGCGCGCAACAACATGTCTGTTGGTAAAGACCGTCTATACCCCCTGGTGCTCACATGCGAAAGCATCAACGCACACACCTGCACACACAAGCAAGAACTGGAGAAGAGCTCATCGTCCACGTTTCACAACTTTCCTTCCCTCTACTCCGCCCTCCCCCAATACATACTCACGGGCGCATACCACTAGATCGTTAAGAAAACGAGGAGGGCGCAGTAGTATCGAACGGGCACCGGAGTTCCATCACATGGCCTTGTTGTCGAGGCGTACGCTCATAGCGCGGTTCGCCATCTCGATCCCATCGAACTCGACGATCGCCACCTGAGCCTCCTCTTCGGACTTCATCACAACGATACCCATTCCTCGACTCTTGCCGTTACGACCGAGAATGATCTCAGCCCGCTCCACCAGGCCGACCTGCTGGAAGGTCTCGCGAAGCGCACTGTTGGTGCAGTCGAACGGGAGGTTCGAAACGAACAGCTTACGGCCCACCTCCGACACCTGTTGGCTCCGCGGCTTGGGCAGAGGCTCCGCACCATTCATGTCCATCGCTTCCACTGCACCAACCTGATACGGCGTACCGCGAGGATATGCATTAGCAGGCATGATCGGACGGTTGTACCCGCCCGGTGCAGGGGCACCGGCCGCGCCGTCGTAGTACATCCCAGCCGTGTACGGGCCGCGGTTCTGTGGAGCTGCGCTGCCGTAAGCGGGCATCATATCACGCTGCACCAAAGGTGGGCGCGGGCCATCATCGAATTTGCGCACAATCAGACGGCGACCCTCGAAGTCGGTCTCGTTGAACATGCGGATAGCATTGGCAGCACCTTCCGCCGTCATCATCGTCACCAACGCGGAGCCCTTCGGACGGCCACTGCGGTCGGCGATGAGGTCGGTGTAGCGCACCTTTCCCGCATTTCGAAAGTGATCCTTCACATGCTGCCACGGCGTCTGGAACGGGAGATTACCGACAAAGAGGATAGCCCCTTGGTTGCGGCGGAAGTTGTCCGCGTCACCCATGTTCTGAAGGTCATCGTTAGACCCTTGAGAATGGCGCTCATCCATCATTTTGTTTTGATTTTTCGCTTTCTTTTCAAATAAAGATTCGTAGAAGGCACGCGGAAGGAGATGCGATGGGGGGAAGATGCAAAGCGGAAAAGGAGAGACAATCGTGAAGAAATTACGAGGAAAGGGCCAAATCTTCCGCTGACGCCCTAAGAAATCAAGTCGACTTGGTAAACAGACGCAACTCCACACAAAGAGGGGCAAGTACACGATGAGGCCGCGCACAAACGCACAAGCACGAGAGAGACAGAGAGAACAGGAAGCGGTGTCAAAACGAGAAGGCGAAGAAAAATGGAAAAGTCCGGATGCTTTGCTCAGTACCCGATCAAGATGAACGGCAGAAAGTGAGGAGGAAAAGAACGAAGTGCAACTTTATCCTTTTACAGGCAACACACAAAATGCTAGAGTTGATCCAACCATACAAAACAGGGGGAAAGCGGGGGGGCGGGGAGAGAGAAAGGAAGGGAGAGACGTATCGACGAAGGAAACCAGCTTCGTGGAAAGGCATCAAGGCGGCGAGAACCAACAAAAAGGGGGAGGAGGAAACCCACACATGAACGTATGTACCCGATAAAAGGGGGGAAAGGGGGGTTTAAATGCGAAAGAAGAGAGAGAGAGAGAGAGATTGTGCAAAAGATGCGGGGAGCACGATCTTCGGATTCACGAAATCCCTGCGCCAATCAATGTGCTGGAGAGGGGCCCCTCTTACAAGTCAGAGAAGGTCGCCGGTGATGGCACCTTCGTCAGGAATGTGAAATGGGAAAGAGAGGCAGGCGGAAAAGAACTGCTTTTGTCGGAAGATGACACGCCAGCATCAAAGCTCGACAGATTTGATTTAGCATTCATCTCCGACGATTCCTCTTCGTTCCTCTGTCCCCCAATGAGTGCATGCAAGTTCTTGTGCGATCGAAGTGAGCCTTTCAATAGTGGAAGAAGAAGTGCTTGAGTCCTCATCCCAACATACCCCCGCACCGTTTCCTCTGAAGCGCTATCAGCAATAGTAGCTCCTCACTGTTCTATTTGGGTTTGTTCTGAGTTGCTTCGAAGAAAAGGAAAATGAGAAGGAAAAAAGAAAAGACTGCCTCCCCTCCCTCCCCGTAGCAAAGAAGTTACAGTCTTTCCCTCATTTATGAATGCACGAACACACTCAGTCGCAATATGCCGACCCTTTCACTGTGAAATTTCCATTTTGAGCAGGGCCTTCTACTTGGGGACCTTCAACATACCATCCTGGATCTTGCTCTGGATGGTGCGCGGGTGCTCGCTGTCAACGGTGCAGCCGATGGACACGGCGGTACCTAGCACCTCCATCACCACAGCCTTGAGGTCGCTACCCATGGACTTGCCCTGAGCCTCCTTGGCGATCTTGATGATCTCCGCAAAGGGGATGTTGCCGCTGTGCTTGACGTTCTTGACCTTCTTGCGGTCGCGCGCAGGCTCCTTCAGGGCTCGGATGAGGCGAGAAGCCACGGACGGCGTCACCGCGACGGTCGCTACACGGTTCTTGACGCGTAACTCGCAGGTAACCTTCAGGCCCTTCCAGTCTTTGGTGCACTTGGCGATATCCTCGCCGATCTTCTTCGCGTTCAGACCGAGAGGACCGACCTTGGGGGCCAGAGAGGCTGTGGCAGCCACCTCGCCACCGACGGCGCGCACCACCACGATGATCTCCTGGTTGGGATCGAACTTCGGCGGCATGAGCTCGACAACTACTTGACAGGAAGTATGAACTGTGCACCTTTGCGCGTCACGTTTATTGTTGTCGTTGTGTGTGTGTGTGTGTGTGTGGTCGAGGGAGAACAGAGAATTCGGTTGCCCCGACGATTTGGATTTCCCCCGATGAAGAAATAGAAAAGGGAAATAGAAAGAAGAAAGGAGGGAGGAGGCCAGTGGGTGGGAAGTGACAGGGGGAAGGGGAATACCAGAAGCCCGCAGAGAAGGGGGGTTTTAAAAAAATAAGAGTACGTGCGAGTGTGGACAGTGCGGTACGAGGGTTCCGATATTGAAAAGATGAGCAAAAGAGCAGTGAAGAAGAGAGCGTAGAAACTTGGGACGGGTGGCCACCCTGCAATATACTTTTAACGCATTGAGGAACGAGAAAGTGAGGAAGATGGAGAGGAGAATGTGTATCGCGCCAGCTAAGAAACTGCTGCGCAGAACAGAGGCGCGGCCTCTTCCTTCCCCACCCTCACCCCTCAAAGGATTTTAGAAAAATCGACTTCTTTTGACTTTCTCTTACTGAGCGCAGAAAGAGACTAACAGTTCTCACTGAAGAACAATAGTGAAGTATTTTCACATGACTTTTCTGAAGAAAGTGATGACCAGCGAGCTCCTCGAATGAATGGTAAGAGGTTTTTTTCGTACTCCCTTTCCCCACCCCCGACAGCCACGTAAAAAACATACGCGTCTCCCAAGGAAAGCCTCTGTTTCAAAAGGCTGGAGGTCTCATCCGAGCGCAGGCATCTGGCATGCGGTGACAGCAACACCCCGCAGAGGCGTCAAGGTATTCAGCGCAGCACCAGTACTTTCGTAGAGTGACGGGAAACAGCGATTCATCTCAGCGTCACCGTGCTTCACCTCTTCCTTCTTTGTTCTTCATCCACCGAGGAACATCTCTCGATGTTGGCGCGGATACCCCACCCTGCCTCTGTACCCCTCCCCCTTTCTCTCTCTGTCCCTCTCCTGACCGTACGCCGAAAGCGATAGCTCACACACGCATTGTTGAGTCATTTCCTACGCCGACCTCCAAGTGAAGCGACCATCGATAGCATCTCAAAGGTGGAGAAGCGACGGAGAACGTGGTCTGGTAGTGGAAAAGACCTATCCGAGAGGAGCCGAAAGGGGGGCATCGTCAGACAGGCCAGGCTCCTACGCATGAGACGAAGGTGCGGCTACCGATCGGAGAAAGGTAAACGGAATGGACTCCCTATTCCATGTGTGGGGATCACGGTATAGCCGAGAGGCTATCTTGCTTGCTCCCCTCTTTTTCATGTTGGAAAGCCCCGCATAATCAGCGTGCGCAATACTCTCCTCATCGAAAGAGTCATCATCCTCTACGAAAAGGAGTTTCTCTGTCTCGTACGCCACGTCGACCTTGGGTTCGTGGTCCGGGTAGATCTCTGCAGCATCTTGCACAACGAAACGCACTGCGAAGCGACTCTCTGTATAGCTAGTCGTGGTCGCAGCTTCCCCCTTCGTTTCCAGAGTACCCTCTGTCTTCCTTTTAGCGTATACTCTGGTACTAGCACTCGTGTTGACCAGGTTTGCGTGATTACTTAGTATAAAGTAGCCGTAACGCTTACCCACCGAGTCCCTACCACGCACATCTTGATCACTGATGATCGGCTCTTCGTTTCTGGCTTCCGACGCGAGAGCATGCGCGACGCGGCGTGAGACTGTGTCCATCAGCCAAGTGAGCGTATCATATAGCAAGTCCCAAGAGTGCGTGGCAAGTACCTCAGCAGGTGACGGAGACGTGATGAAAGATTCCAAAGGTCGCTCCTGAAGGTGACGGCGATACAACGCCCACGTCTCACACGTCAGTTCTTCAACCGCTAGAAGTCTCATGCGCGGCTCGGCGTCACAATTCTCTTTTGCCGCCGTTTCCACTTTGGGGTCATGAATGGTCTCGCGTGAGAGCTGCACGCGATGCAGGTGAACTCTTGCCCCCGGGAAGCACGCAAAGAGCAGATCAAGTTCCAGTAATTCTCGCGGAGAGGGAATCTCTAGCAGCCAAGAACACGGAGTGGCAGTCACCGAATCAGAAAGAAGTGTGACGCCACCGTCGGAGGAGGAGGTCGCGGGGAACTGGACAGGGCACTGGTGTGGTGCAGCAGCGGAAGTTACATTCAGGTGCTCCATCTTTGCCATCAAAAATTCGAGAGAGGGGGCAGTTTGCGGCACCCCTTCGTGGACCGCACAAGGAGTGAAGGCATTTGCTTTTGTTACACGAAATACAAGAGGAGGAGGAGAACTGACACTCTCGTTAGGGTCAGTCTCATTCTGCACGACCAGCTCCGCCATGGACGGCATCGCGACTTCGCTCTCGGCCGCCAACCGCTTCGTTTTTTTGTCGGTCAACGTCACCCGCTGCATGGCTACACTGCGACTGAGGTGCACGGAAGAGGAAGCTACAGCGGAAGCGGAAACGTGTTGCGCGTTGTTCGCACAAGCCTCTGAGGAGAGGGCGGAGAGGTTATTCGATTCTTTCATCTTCACGCTCCGGCTAAGGAGGTGCTCAGCAGCAGCAACTTGGATACTGTGCCGACTCTCCTTAACGTTGGGTATCGGCGCACCAACTTCGAGATGCGCGTGATACACGCCACCGGTGGTCCCTGTGACATGCGCCGTGGCGTTTTTGTGCTCCGGCGGTGGTGCCTTGCGCTCGAGATGCACGCGGATGGGTATTCGAAAAGATGTGCGGGGCTCCTCGGTGTCCACATGTGCGACAAACAACTTTAGCAAAGCCCTGAATGCAATGGACAGGGATACAGATGACACGAGACCCATACCAGCATCGATGCAGGCGCTCCCATCCTTCTCTTGATACTTGTCAACTTGCCAACCCATCCGAGGTAACAGGTACGGAGCCACATAGTTGTGCAGCTCCACCGTCGACATCGAAGCTCCGGCAGCAACCGGTGACCCGTCCCGTTGCAATGCTGGTACGCAGGAATCTGCTGAAAACTGAAGCTCCTCACACAAGTCAGAGTGGCTTCCTGCACCGCCTGCATTATCCTCCGCCGTCAAAGCGGCGTGCTCCTCCGGAACAAGCGCGGATAAGCTGTCCAGTGGCAAGATGGGCGACACCACTTTCCCCAGAAGCGTCATCCATTGCGGCGTTGTCGATCTGAGGGCGTCAGCCCGCACCATCACGTCTGAGTCGCATCTTCGCACCGAATCTGTCGAGAAGTGCAAGTGAGAGGCATGCACATGCGGATACGGAAAAGTAGCAGCGATGCCCGACTGCTGCGCGTTGTAAATTCTCGCCATGTGCCACTGTAAAACCCGAAAGCTCGGAAAGCACCGCAGGAATAGTTGCGAGGGCGTCACTGCGTGGGACCCCGTGTCTCCATCCTCATCAAGAGGCACAGTCTTCGACAATTCAGCACCAGAGTGGTCGATACCCTCCGGTCCTGAAGCGACCACGAGTAGATTGTCCTTCGACTTATCTTTCGCATCGTCGAGAAACGAAATAAGTCGGTGGCGCATGTGGTAAAGGCGGCGAAACTTGGCAAAACTCGTCAGAGCGTCGCCGAGCAACGTGTACGTCGTCGTACCGGCGTTGGAAGAAAGCAAGGCCAGGCACGATGTAGCTTCCCGTCGGAGAACTTCAAGAAAAAGCCGCATCTCCTGCTGCACAACCAGCAGAACTTCACCGGAGTCCGGAGGGGCGAAACGAGAGGGTGAATGCTGGAGCCACTCCACCACGAATGCACGATAACGTTGATGTTGGCCTACTGTCAGACACGAGACAAAGTCACACACGCGTTTTTGCCCTGATGCGCCTGGAGGATCTGCACCTTCCGGCAGCGTAGAGTCTGTCTTGAATCGGTCCTCCCCTTGCTTCAAAAGGCGACGGCACTTTGCCGTGTCGACCAGGCGGTAGACGTCCTTTTCGCACCGTGCTGGATCGCAAAAGAGTTGGGTTAGGTACCGCATAGTGCCTGCATTTTCCGGAGCCGAGGATATCCCCATCGTCACACGGCCGCCGAGAGATTCGTATTTGTGCGTGCCCTTGATCATTCCGCGCGACTGCTCTTCCGCCTCCAGCACGTCCAAGACGGTGGACGTTCCCCCAGGCATCGCTTCCGGAAAAGCGGGGCGTCCACGCTTGTTGGGCGGAGATATACTGTCGACGAAGTGGACTCCGGTGGCCGCCTCCAGGTCCGTTGCGGTCGGCGGGAGCGGATGGCCTGGCGGAAGCTCAGGAAAGTTCACTAAGGGAATGGTCAGTCGATCGACGGTCGATAACGGCGCAGAGGAAAACGGCGCCTTTAGCCTGGTGTGCGCCTCGGTAGGGGGCGGCATGACAGCATAAAACTGTGATGAGAGAGAGGCGCCCGCCTTTCAGCAGGCGCAACAAGGGAGAGACCAGAAAAGAGGGAGTGCTCGGGAGAGGGAAAGTAGGGCGAGAAAGGGGATTCATAAGCGAGAACGGTCCCACCGATGTGCAACGAGCTGTCGCACTACCGTAACTCCCCCACAAAACCGCCTTCCACCCAGATACATCCTCAACTACTTGAATACCGGTGTTCAGAAGGATAGCCACTAGTCGAAGGGAAATGCGCGAAGGAGCTACACCATTGAAACCACTGAGGGTGGGAAAAAAGAGATAGAGGCACCACTCGTGCGTGACTAAAAATCGTCCATTAGAGAAACCTCGCCTCCCCGTCCTCCCTCTTCCATTCACACGGAGGCGATGACAGCGCGAGTAGCGCAAAGCTCACAGGGATCTATTGCATTCACCTGGGCATTTCAAGGTGATGATGATAAAGCCTACTCACCTTCGAACCCTTCTTCCCAACGTCAGAGCGGAGGAAAAGAGAAAAGCTGCTGGTGGCACGAGGAGAAGCATCGTCCTTGAGGTAAGCCCACCACTACAGAACGATTTCGACCTCACAGCAAAACAGAAAAAGGGCTCGATGCAGTGGGATATGGTGAAGAAAACAAGGGATGTTACCAGCAATGGCATTTTCCGCATCTGTCCGTCTCCCTTCATTCCCTTTATTCCGCTCTTTTTCCTTTAAACTAGGGCACAGTACCGCACAGAAAGAAAGAGGCGAGTCACCGGCAGAATTAAAACAGAGGAAATGTGCTTTCAGATGGAGCAGTTGAAGGCATGTGAGAAGGGCACCATATTATCGCCAGAAGAAGACGCGGACTTTCCTTCCCTTTCCTGCCTTCTCTACCCAGGATCCTCACGACTGCTACCCTTGCATTCCGTCGCAGGAGGGAAGAGGAGGCAAAGACAACCAAAAATGGAAAAAAAAGAAGCAGTAACTTGCAACAAAGAAAATGAAATAAAGCGCTGATCTGGCAGAGCGGAGCAGGCGAAAAGTTGATGGAATTCAAAAAAAAGGCAGGCATAAGGCCCATTATGTGATCTTCCCCTGTGCACGCAGGACGGATTCTGATGCGATAGCGCCCTCGATCGGTCCAAATTGGCGAAGCGTGACTTCACATCATTCACCTGCTTCTGTCCCTCTATCAGATCCCTGCAGAAGGCGCGTCGGGCACTACAAACAGATCAGACTGGGAAAAAAAAAGCTACTTCGCGCACACAATTTACACCGGCGGTGGGTACTCAGCTGGTAGCCCACGGCAATATCTCAAGAGTTCGTCGAGTTTTTCTTCACTTCATGTCAAAAAAGGACACAGAACGTATCAGTCCTGTAGGCTTCAATAAATCACCGTAGCCCTTCGCAACAACAACGGCAACGTGCCCCTGATCCTTAAAGAACACAAAGGAGCAGAATAAAAATGGGCGACACAAGAGGCTCGATAGATGTGTTGCCCGCCGGAGCATTGTTAAGGAGAGAAGGGACTGGGAAAGCCGAAAGTGAATCGGAGATCATGGCGATGGAAATCCATCGGCAACGCAAGTGGGTACGCTTTCCTCTCACGCACTCATCCCTTTTTTCTCTCCAAAGCAAGATTTGCAAGTGCTGCCTCGCCGCCCCTGCTCACTCGTCGTTTACCTGGACCTTTAAAGCAGGGTTTACACGTTCCATCATCCATTTGTAGTACCTCTCGAGGTTTATAGGGCTTTGTGCATGCGCCGATACACAGTTGACACCGCTTTCTGGCCCGTATTCTCCGCCACACAAGTAGTAGCCACCCTGAACCATGTCCGTATCCTCCACTGCCGCCTTAAGTGTAGACTGAGCGGACTCGAACCAGGTCTTCCCTATGAGTAAGGAAGGGTAGTAAATCAAGTAATCAAGTACCCAAGGTGCAAAAAGATCGCGGTAGAGGCGAGTGGTGATGACGCCAGGGTGTGTGCATGCTACAAAAATTTTTTTCTGACAAAGCTGCGGGTCCTCGTTGGACACTGAGGGTTGCTCAGTCTTTCTCTTAGGGGCGGCACCCGAAGCTGCTCCTTCACTTGCGCTTTGAATTGCGGCTGCCTCCGATTCGGACATTTTCGTAAAGCGCATCATCGCCACCTGCTGAGTTAGAAGACGAGTATTCCACATAACGCATAACTTTGAGAGGCCATAGTAGGCAACAAAGTTGAACCAACTGAAATCACGGATGTAATATGGATGCCTTGATGTGATGATTTCGTTTTTCATATCGCCACGAGCCAGTACCTCAGCCGCCCGTTCGTCCAGTCCACTGATCATGGCGATGGGGTCATACCGAGACTGTCGGCCAAAGCCCAGAAAAGTGTGGCAACTTGATGCCACATTCACGATACGCGATGTGACAGAGGTTTTTTCAGCCGTCTCGCTCAGCAAAGGGAGCAGCAGCTGCGTGAAAAGATAAGGGCCCACGGCATTGGAGGCGATGGTGCATTCCATAGAACGCCACGCCAGAGTAGAGGCTGAGACGGATTCCTTTCCCGTCTGGAGCTCCTCTGCCTCGCCAACAAAGGTCAGGTGGCGGTGCATCGCGCCTGCCGACATAACGAGCAATCCAACAGGCAGCTTCGTCTTTACAGATACGAGAGTCCTCACGTACGCTCGAATTGAAGCATCTGAGCGGAGGTCGACAGGACCAAGAACTTTCACCTTGCCTTTGGACCCACGTTTCAAGAGGTGATCTTCGATAGACTTCCTCGCGGAAAGGAGTCGTTCAGTGTTGCGGGATGCAAGAATCACTGTCCAACCGTGGTCAGCGAGCTGCTTCGCCGTGCTGTAGCCGACCCCAGAACTGGCGCCCACAACAAGCGCTACACGACCCGTGAAATCCACTCCTGACGGCCACTGGCACAATTTACCCTTCGCAGTGGTGCGGCACGCATAGATGCAGCCGCATATCAGCACGAGCACGTCCAGTGTGTTTGGCGCCCTCAACCAACCGATATCAAAGAACCTGAGGATGCCCAAGCTGAGAATAAATAAGACAAAAGTGAGCACCGCCGCTACCTCGGAAGCGAAAATATGGAACATGGCTTCCTCCTCATGGTTGTCTCTGACCCCACCAGCTTCGTCTTTGCTGCGCAACCTCCCTGATGGCAGAACGGCTTCAAATATGGTTTCTTGCGTGAAGCGCGCTTGAATGGGGGTGCTTGCACACCCCGTTGGGGTAGTGCACTGCTGGAGGATCAGGGACAGGCGAGAAACTTTTTTGACGCGGGGCGTAGGCGCTTCGGTGTTACACTAACTTTAGCTTGCTGGTGTCTTTGCCCAAGCTTCTCTCCCTTATTCCGATGGGTAAACTACCAGAAAGAAAAGAAAATCCTCGAAAATAGTGTGAAGGTCTCATAAGTTCAGAGGTACGATAGCGGGCGTCCAGTGGAGCGAAGTCGAAGCAAAGGGGAGAGGGAGCAAGCCGAGAACGGATAAGGGAGGGGGGGTAAAGTTTCGATATGTGCGAGAAGAGGGTCAAAACACAAGGGGGGATTTGCGATGGTTATGAGGGAAGTAAGTGAAAGGGAGAAGTGACCGACGCTATCCCACAACTGAGTGGATGTGCGTGGTGGAGGGGACGTGTGAACGGCGGACGTGCTGTGTGCACGCCCGTATGTAAGCGGGTAGCCTCCTCTTCCTTTGAAGTCCCTGCTTATCAGTGAGACACGCTGAAGTCTGTTAGGTGCGAATTAGCGGTGGACTGGAGTATGGATAAGTTAAAGTTTGGAAGCCCCCCCCCGCATCATTCCGAAAGTGAAACTCATTCGCTGTCATCATATATATTAGGATCCCCTATCGCGCTTTCTCTGGATGTGGTTACTTTCGTAAATTACCGTGTGCTGTTCTCTCGTGTAACAGAGTCGATACGTAGTTCTCAGTATATCCTCCTAGCGATGGAGACGCTCGGATTCGTTCGAAGAATAAAGGAAAGTGAACTAGAGTTTCTGCCGGTAAGGTAGCGGAAGAAAGGTCTGCAACCATCATGCAAGGATCAAAAGTAAGGCAGCCAGGAATAAAAGCACGCTTAAACAAACGCCACTCGCCACAGACCACGAGGAAGAGGGGGGACAGAGAGGGAAACAGTGTGAGCAAAGAAGATGATGCGCTAAGGTAGCCTACATAATAGTACAATTCATGGGAAAAAAACGAATAGAATAATGGTGAGCAGTGTAGAAGCAAGCAGGCCACAAGAATAGTAGGTGATGTGTTGATGCGTTTCGCATCCTTCGTCCTCTCACGCTCTTTTGGTGCGCGCAACGATGACGCCTTCTTTATTCACCTACGTAAATATATCAAAGAGCAGCTGTAAAGGAAAATTTTGAGCGTCTCTGCTTCTTTGTGAGACCTCTTCCTCTCCTCCGCCCCCCTCCTTCCCGGAAAAAAAAGTGTAAAACCCTGTCTCCCTGCCGGACTCGATACCAGGGACGAGGGAGAACAGTGCACTCAACCTTTGGGGAACGGATCCGTCTAAATAGTGAAGCAAATTTAAAAAAGAACGTTTTCCTTGCCTCGTTCTGTTTCCAATTGAATGGCATGGTCACCTTTCCGGACAGTTTGAACACGGCAGCCACACTCTAGCGACCTCGCAGTAGTAGCCGCATACGAATAAGATCAAACTGGGTGCGTTAAAAGCACTGGCTGGTCTTGGCGTGATCAAGCACTCTCGCAAACCTCTTTGAAAACCTTTTCCACCTTTTCTTCGTACGCAGTCTTCCGTTCCTCCGAAATGAAGCTGCTCTGAAACGAATTGAGGACCAGCTGCTTCAGGATGGAGGGGGTCAGGAGGCCCGACTCGGCGAGAATATGATAGCTCGCACGGACGTCACCGCCCAAGTAGGCCGGATCATCCGAGTTTATTGTTACACAAAGCTTCTCCTTCGTCACGAGGTCCATTATTGCTTTGCCGCACGCCTCACGATCCTTGAACACTTTCAGTGCAACGTTGGATGTGGGGCAGACCGTGAGGGGGATACGTCTTTCCCGAAGCTCCGTGCAGAGAGCGCGATCAAGACGGGCAGCAACACCATGATCGATGCGATTTACTGCAAGAACGTCGAGAGCGTCGCGCATAAACGCTGGCGGTCCTTCTTCACCTGCGTGCGCGACGAAAAAGGGTACTTGCAACTCGTGACGGCAGAACTGATAGAGCCGCTCAAACTTTTTTGGTGGGTGCTCCAACTCAGAGGAGTCGAGCCCTACCGCCACAAACGCCTTTGCTGCAAATAGCTCTCGGATGTATCGACCATTATCAGCATGATCATCGTCACGGACGAGGGAAAGACATTCTTCTTCGGATAGATGCCGGAGAAAACTAAAAATAAGGGAAATGCTCACCCCGAACTCGTCCTTTCCACGACGGAACCCTTTCATTAGTCCGTCGTAAACGGTGCGGAACATCACGCCACGGCTAATGTGCCCCTGGGGATCAAAAAAGGGCTCAGAATGGTCGACACGGCTTTCGTACATCATGCGCGTGTACGCGTACGCCAGCTCGTCAAAGTCGTCCTCCGTGATGAGCACACGCATACCACCGTAGTAGAGATCCAGAAACGATTGCAGGTCGGAAAAGTTATACGCACTACGCGCCTCCTCGACAGTTTTGTACGGGATGGTCACCTGGTTTTTTGTCGCGAGCTTTAAGAGGAGTTCGGGACTCAGCGTCCCCTCAATGTGAACGTGTAGCTCCGCCTTCGGCAAGGCATCGATGAGTCGATCAACGAGGGCGGTGGTGTCCGGCATCGCTAGAAGCTGTCTTGCTTCCGTTGAGAATGTTTCGAGAAGACGATAGTTGAATTTTTTGTGTCAGAATGCAGCCAGTGTGTGTCACTCCTCCAGCTTGGCTCGTGAATCAATGATGTCTGTGTTACAGCTCTGCGACGAAATGGCAAAGGGAGCGCAAGAAAGAAAGGACTAGTACCATCACCAATACAGGGGAAAGAGCGGGTACGAAACAATAGGATAAGGAGGATAACCAGCATAGACGCGAGATGAATCGACAGAAAACTGCGAACGGTGCTCTGGTAAGGGATACGGAAAGAAATGGCTCGTCCATTGTAGATCATAAACGCTTCGATCGTTCCTGGTACGAGTCACTGCGTGTTACAATGGTACACCGGAGCAGCGGGGTGGAAAGGCTTTGAAAGTGCGTGCAGGGCAGAGCTTCGAACTGTGTAAAGCTCCGCAGCGATGGCATGAGTAGTTGTTAAGGTTTCGCAAATGCTGCCGCTGATCAGGGCTAAAAAAAACTTGGGTTCTGCACTGGGAGCACGGCAAACCATAAACTGGATGCATTGTTCTCGCTGACTGCTTTTCCTTGAAACCCTCGCACATGCTTCTTCAATTTTTTTCACAACGATGGAGACGTGCCATCCCTTCACAAACTCCACTGGTACACAGCGAAAGATTTTCTTTTTTACAACAGTCCGATTTTGACCAAAGGTAAGAGGACAACAGCATGGAGCGTCACCATGGCATCACGCTAACGGGGATCGACGGGGTACCATCAGTAGACGCCTCATATGCTGAGTCGAAAGTAATGGCTGCGTGAATAATAAAAGAAAGGAGGGTAAATCAGTAACTAGAAAAGGAAACAGCTGAAAATATGAGCATGCATCCAGATGTACATATATATAGTATAGGTTCGGTACTCTCGCAATCAACTATCGCTCATATGGTCTTCGTATCTCAGCAGAGGCGTGATAGCGTGCGAGTTGACCAATATATGCATAATCCTGCGTCTCTCCTTCGGTAACGGAGCCGAGCTAAGCTATCGCTGGGGTTTGCATTCCAGACCGACCTGCTGCTGACCCCACTCCACAATGGCTTCAGCCTCCTTCACGTCCCAGCCGTATGCGAGCAGCATACTGACTGTGTTATCAGCACACTCTGCGAAGTATGGGCTCACGGCGCTCGTGCTCGTGGTAGGTTTTTCACCACTCCGCGAGACAAGCTCCAGTTCCTCGCGTGGGCACATGGCGCAATGTAGCGACGTCTGCGCCCCTTCCTCCGCTGTCTTCAAAAACAATAGGGATCCCCAGGCGAAGATACAGCTCATTAAGTTGTTGAGCAAGTCTCGAGAGAAACTGGTGGCGACGCAGCCTGGGTGCAGTGAGCAAGCATAGATACGGTGCAGTTCATCCTTAGTGTCGCGGTAACGTCGGGCGATGATGTGAGCATGAAACGTGTTGAGGAGCTTACTGGTTCCGTACCGAAAAAATGCGAGCTGTGTTGACGACTTTTGAAGAGGGCCGCACGATTTGTCTGCCCCCTGATTCAGTTCTTTTAGCGAAGTTAGGAGCTTCCCACCGATAAGGCCCATGCAAGTTGGGAAGCTCCTTACAGACTTCCACATACTGAACCGTCCGGGTAGCAGGAGTGTTTGAGGAAAACGGTGCGCCTCGCTTGCGACATACACAACGCGTCCACCGTTTCTTTCCAACACCGGAAGCAAAAGCTCTGTCAGCAGAAGTGGTCCGAGAAAATTTACAGCTGTGTGCATCTCCAATTCGGGATGAAAACGAGAAAAACACAAGTCCTTACGCATGCCACCAGCGTTATTTACTAGCACCTGAACATTGCGCTGCGCGTACTTTTCAGCCGCCCATTCGGCAAACGCGCGCACGCTATCGAAGTCATCGCACTCTAGCGGCATGTGCCCCTCAACGAGAATAGAGGCCGGGGAGTGCGTGTATCGGTGGGGATGTGCTTGACGACGACGCTCCGCCTCGTGTCGGATCCGCTCCGCTGTCTGCTGCGTCAAAACCGCCGAACGGCATGTCACCACCACTTCGTAGCCCTCCACAGCGAGGCCCACGGCAGTCCAGTATCCAATACCGCAGTTGGTCCCCGTCACGATGGCGACGGGGCGCTTTGCCAACGGCATATCGTGCGACATCACAAAGCGTGCATGTGTCTGCTTGTCCGCCGTGTCTGCATCTGTCACGGGGCGCGCTCTGTTCACCGCACCTTTCGCAGCCAGACGGCTGGCCACCATCCAGGCAGGAATGATGGCGAGAAGGAATCGTTTAGGAGCTAGAACACACGTTAAAAAAGCCACCGCGCTGAGGCAGACCGCGGTGGATTCACTCTTGAAGCCAAAGCTCATCTTTCGCTTCTCTGTTTCTTCTCTGTAACGGGAATTTCAACTGGCCCAGAATCTCGAAAACTAATAATTTTATGTCTCTGCTTATCTCTAGCTGGCACGGAGCGACAGTGCTACCTCTTGCAATGCGAAAAAAAAAGGTATAGGGAATAGAAACTGTCGGAGAAGGTTTATGGTCGCTGCAATCTTCTGGCAGAGAACGAAATAATTGCAAGAAAGCTGTGTTGACGAAAGGCAATATTCGAATAGCATTCACCGTTCGGTGTGCTGAGCCTTGTAAAAGAGGTGTGTACAAACACTCCTCATCTCTTCTTCGATGTCACAAACTCACTCTACGACATTAAGCAGGCAGCCCTGTAGAGCATAAAGCAAGCGCGTATCCACGTCTCACTTGCCACACACTGTCTCAGCGAGGTCTCTTCACTGACGCGAAAGCTCTGTAGCAGCTCACGTCTGTTTTCGTTCCGGCTTGCTTGAATAGCCCTCTGAGAACTCGCCGGTGAAGACAGCAAAATTGTCTTCTTCAATATTGGAAGTTTGTTTTGAAACTGGGAAATCGACGATGGTAAGGCGAAATGCGCCTGCTACGCTACACCTCTTTGCCGCTTCAAGAATTGTTCTCTGCGGTAGCAAGCGTCAGTGAATACGATTTTCCACGAAGCAGCTGTTGATTCAAAAAAAAAAACGTGGGATACAAGACCTAACTTTACAGAGGTCCTCGAAGGTCCCGCAAACGCTGTTCCTCCCCAATAACAGGGGATGTCTGTTTCATACGTCGCTTCATTTCCTCATATTCACCGTCGTCCCACACCTCATCGCCCTCGGCGTACGTGAGCTCGACCCTTGGATCTTGCAGCTGTTGCACGTAGTGTTCTATCAAAAAATTCTGCCGGTAACGCTGCGCAGCCACCGAGAACTTCTCAGTCATTTCATCCTCTCCATTATCGCTTGATCCATTAGCGATTTTTTGGACTTTTGCCAACGATCGCTTGGTAGTGTCCAATGGAGAACATACCTCACCCGCATACTGCGAGTTGTCTCCATCATCGAGAATTGCGTGTAAAGATTCTGCCGTGAAGGCATCGGTTTTTGTTGGAAATCCCTCACTGAATGGTTCACCATTTCCTTCCGGTGGCTCACTTGCGCGAAGTTTCCTCTTCGACTTTTCAGCCGCAGTGCGTGGTGAAAGGACGAGAATCTCACCGACATGAACAAAGGGTGCACCCTCCGCACCTGTAATTGGCAGCTCCACCAGGGGATCACCTGCAAGAACAACACGTACGGGATTGACAGCGGAGACGTAACGCTCGAGAGTACCTTGCAAAACCTTTGGCGCACCTAGCGAAATCGTGTTAGAGATTTCAAAACCTCGCTGAGCAAGAATGAGAGAAAGTGCTAAACCCACTGCGCCACCAACGGCGTGTCCAATTATCACTGTTTTACGCGAAGGATGTAAGGGAGAATCTTGCAGAAGTGAATCACAGATCCTGGAAGCCGCGATAAGGTATTCACTATGGAACAGCGTTTTTTGGACATCTTCGCTTTCGCTGATTTCAACTCGCTCCACCTCCTGTGACCATTCGTAACTGCCACTATCGCCACCGTCGCCACGCGTGGAGCAAAGATAAACTACTTGTTTGTTATACGTCTCATCAATCTCCACAACTAAGTGATCGCGCCCCACTCGTAGGTGTATCGCTGACACCCCACTTCGATTTCCAACAATAGCTTCACTAACTTGCCACGGCGATAAATAAATCAATGAACTATCTCGATTCTGTTCACCGATGGCTGTGCGATGAACAAGCAAAAGTCGTTCCGCGTATGGCAAAAGGGCTTGCACCATGATCCTGTTTTGACGCTCGCTTGTGGCGTCCTCGGCTACTTCATCGCGGGACACGCGCTTTTCTTCATGCTCAAAAAACTGCAAAACGCTAGATTCAATCAGCTGCTGATACGCCTTATTTCCTACACCAGCGGATAAGGCCTGTAAAACGGAAGTCAGCTCCACATGCCCTGGTGCCAAATCAAAAGTTTGAGCTAACGCACGGCTGCGATCGATTTCTTTCGAAATGTGTGCTTGATAGTCGTCAAGAAGCTTCGAACGTGCTTGTTTCAGGGAACCCTTTTTTTTTCTCAGCTGTTTGGTACCTGTAGAACCCAACGAATTTAAAGCGGCAGACAGCTGCAGTCTGTTACGTTCCGCATCCTCACCAAACCGTTTTGACACGTAGCTCTGAAGACCAGTAGTGTTATAGAGCGCACAGTCACGCGAGGAGCGTGACGCGCCCCGAAAAAGCTCGCGATAGGCTCGCAGAGATTCTTGCCTGAGCGACATTCCTAATTATCAGACCTTGAGAAAAAAGCGTTTCCGGTGCCCATATATATATATATATGAATGTACACATACGTAAACATGTATATTTCTGTTTATGTATATATAGAGAGAGAGAGAAATATTTAAATCTTCGTATTAACGAACAACCGTTTTAGAGCCTGCGGGAGAAAAATGACAGGAATATAACATAGTGATGTAGTGGTCCCCAATGCGACTTTGAGGCTAACAATACCCTCACGAGCGACGCAGATATACTCGAAACTCCAAATAAAAACTCAAACACTTGGAAGTGTGGGCAGGCTTTGCTATTGCAGGAGCCCCAAGTATGCTGAAACGCTGAATGCGATGCCGAACACATGCCCTGATACTCTATGCACTCGACGCGAGCACTTCCAGAAGTGAAACAGCAGGGAGGAAAGGACCCTTGTGAGTCTCGTATGACTAACGTCAACCTGCACCGTCCGAGCCTCATAGTGGCTGGGCAAAGTTTTTTTTTTCGCTGCCCCTATACACAAGAGAAGAACCCACAGACCACCGGTACGGATGTCCCCGTATCAGTAAATGCCGACAATAAATCTAACCGAGGTCTGCTTCTACGGCACCTACTGAATGAGCTCACTTGTCGTTTTGCAAAAGGCCGAAAGCACTTTTTGTTTTATTCTCCTCGTGCTGGTCTCTCCCGAGCTAAGGCAAGATAGCTTCATCATCCATAACCTTCAGGATAACTGAGGTGCTTCACCGCACTTTAAAAAAATGAGCAAAATTAAGAGTGCTCAACGTAGAGCATTCGAATAAATGATGAGTACCTAAATTTACTTTCAATGAGGCACACCAATAAGTACGCAAAAACATTTTGACAAGATGGAAGCTCGCTATCTATCTCTTGAAAAAAGAACCTTGTAAGTTAATACAGTTCGATAATTTTATACCGTGGAGTTTTGAAGCCTGCGTTGATACAACTGTGTCGTCCAGGATGACCGAAAACCATCCTTAAAAGGGGAATTTTCCCGATTTTCACACGCAAAATTTCAATTGAGTTCTGGCACCTTTTTTTTTAGATGTTTGAAGGGAATGTCTGCAACAACAGCTCCAACATTGTGGTACATCTGTTTGAAGATAGTCTAGTCAGCTTCACTAGCTCAAGAGAGGATTTAGGCGAGCTGATGAGAGAGAAAATACCTTCTCGCTAAGTATATTTTCTGCTGTAACATAACGATGGGTATTTCGCACTTCCTATCAGCCACAAGAAGCAAAAATTTTGGGGAAAATGTGCCTGAAAGAAGTAGGATCGAAGAAACTCATTGTACAATGTACTCATCGAAAAAAAAACTCCGCTCGTTTCCCTCTGTTTCTTGTATGCGTTTCGAGAGAAGTGCACAGCTCTCTCTCTAACTTTCCTCTAAACAGTTGTGAGCTGCGTGATTATGGGAAAGGGTGTCCTCGTGCGGCGAGAACGCAGTTTCCTTGCACGCATACTGGTCGTCTTCATCGGGGCATTTAGTGGAGGTGTAGATATGAAACCAATGTGAGCACCAGTGCTAGATACACGGGAAATGTACGTGATTGTGGTATCCTAGTTCTTTGATGATACCATCTTGTTTCCATGATGGAATTGGTAGATGGACTCTGCTGATCCCAGCGAAGCAATATTATGCAGTAACACTGCATCTTTATCAGATTGCTACGAATAGCTACTGTTTTCTTCACTTAGGTGTAAACTTTTCGTGAGAAAAGCCTTCCTGCAACCTCGGTAGTGGTGCATGGCTCTATCAGGTGAAGAGAGAACTGCTGTTTGCCCCCTCGAAGGTTTCGCCTTTTTAAATACAGAGCACCACCTTTGAGATGAGTCCTCGCTGTATCCCCCATTGCGAGAAATGCAGGCTGTGCGTGGAAGTGCCTAATTGAAAAAAGTAAGTGTTTCCTTTTCCCAGTGTGCTATTCCCGCAGATTAAAAAAAACTCGATGTTCAAGCAAATTTGGAGAAAGTCCTTGCCTTCGTGCTGTCGCTTTGGGGCTTCCTGTGGCGGTGATTGCCGTGGGCATCCGCGGGAACCTTGCGGGGGGTGGGCTGCCCTGTTGGCCTTGGTGTGCGGCCCTTTTTCCCCACGCCACCAGGGGGTCCTCGTCGCCAGCACCGCGGCATCAACAATTCGCGCTTTTATTGCGTACTCGGCGGCGGCGTGGGTGCTGGAAATTCAACTTGGCTTCCGCTTTCGCTCTGCCCGGTGGCTTGGTCGGGGGTGGTTTCCTTGTTTTGGGTCCACGGCCATCGCCGCGGGGGACGCCCCGCCGGTTGCCTGGACCAGACCGCACCTCGCTTTTTCAAAGGGGGGTTTCTCCCTGGGGGCCACGCCAGGCGCCCCCGCGGCCGGGAAAAACACACGCCAGGGGGCACGGGTTCAAAATGCGGTCCCCCTACCCGATGACGCCATGGGTAAATCGTACCGAGGCAGAGGGCCGTCGCGGATGCGTGTCGCTTTCCGAGAGGGGGGCCGCGGTCCGGTGTGGGCGTCTCCGTTCCCCCCACCCGCATCGTGGCCCTGGAGGAAGGGGCAGGGGCATCTGGGCCCTGCCTAGGCCGGACCCAGCGCCGGCCGGGAGGGCCTCCCGAGTTTTCAGGAGCGCCCACCCCGCGGGGGTAGAGAAGTTCGACGGTGCAGTGTATCTAGGACCACTTGTGTTGTGTCGCCTCCATCCTCTAAGCATCTGCAATTGGCACTCCCCGGGGGCACTTCGGGGAATGGATCAGCGTGGCATGCCATTGGACTCTGCATCCGAAATGCCCACCAAAACCGTTCGCAGCCGACCACAATGAGAGTGAAGCCACCGCCTTCCAACGAATGAGTATCCAATGCGTTCTCAGTTCGCGATTCGAAGTTGCTAATCGAGTGTGAGACCCGTGATCCGATTCGGCCCTTCGGGCTGCTGCATTGAACGACTAAAGAGAAGGGTGGTATCCCAACCTGATGTGTGGTAGACCGATGACTCGAACGCCGCTTCAGAAAGAGGGAGCGCGGCATAACGCTCTCATGAGCCCCCCGTGCAGGTGCCTCTGCCACAGCCTCTTCTTCATCCTTGTGTCCTTCGCTGCACAGGCGCGTATACACTGCTGCGTACTGGGTGTAACACTTTTCTTCGAATTCTCAGCCCACTGCAGCAAGAGTGCCAACACATGCAGGCTTTGCTGGTGCGCCAGCGGTACCCCAAGCAGCTTTGTTTAATGAATAATTCGCTATCGGTGGGGCTCCGCTGCATCGGTCGTTGATTAACTGCGGCACTAATTCAGCAACAGACCGAGATTCGTTGCTGCCACGAAGATATTGCCGCGCCGCGTCGAGAATTGACACAACTCTAGCCCACTCAGGGAATAAAGGTGGCACGGTAGCCTCGCTGCACGGAAGCGTCTCGTTGCCCTCACAACGAGCACTACTTGGCTCTACAGGGCTGAGTTCACTCGCCGTAGAGGATGGGCTTCGACTCGACTCCTGCTGGAGGCAGCTTTACAACTTTTGTCCTCTTCTATCGCTTCTGCAGGAGCTTTTCAAACGTGACGTGGGAATCAGACATGATGACACAGCATTTGCGATATCAGTGTGCTTTCTGACGAGACCGTAACGGAGGCGCCAGTCCGTCAAAACAGCCCGAAGTAACGGTAGTATATCTTCGGCGACCATGTCGGGAAAACGCTTGCGCGTCTCCGTCACAACAAAGAGAAGCTTTGCGTCATCGGAGTGCGATGGAGGAGAAGTTGCGTGCGTCGGGAAGTGCGACCACTGTTTGAAGGATGGGGATCAGACCATTGCGTATTTGAGTTAGCGCTTCTTGCCAGGTAGCCAGTAAGTGGATTGCGGTTGGGCGGAGGATATGTTGCTGGATAGTGCCCCTGTATACGAAGAACCAAAGGGTGTGAGTCCAAACCCAATCGCTCTTATGGCAACAGCAACGAGCGTCAACGGCGGCTTCGCTACGAATGGCAGAATAAGACGAAGGTCAGATATTTGAAAACAAAAGCGAGGTATCGGACACCCAAGTAGAACGGAGATAGCGCTAGCTTACCCAGGGTCACGACGGCCGATAAGGTGAGCAGGTGCGCGCGTAAACGGGCCCACCGAGTGGTTTTGTCAATTGAGCAGTGCTTTCGAGGTGAAGAGGAGAACAAGTACCGGCAAAAGCCGTCTAGCTACTCGATCACGCTGGTATCAATATTTGCGATGACAATTTAGGAAGATCGTTGGTCCACCACGGAGCGCATCGAGACACACCGACAATATTCAATGCGGAACCGGTACAGCTAGTTTGCGTGGTGGTGTAAAGAAGAAAGAGTGGCACCAGTGGCAGTCCTTTTGAGAAAGCCGTGAGGGTGACCACGAAAAGTTTAGCGGTGCGTGCACGGCTTGACGTGGCTCTTGCACCCGGAAGAGTGAGGAGCTGAGGTGAAAGGGGACAGATGAAAAATGGCTGATAAACCAGCATAGGCTTCATAGGTTTCTTACGTGCTGCTGCGAAAATTAAAACAGTGATGACATGATATTTCACTAACCGCAACCGTTACACCTTCAAAGTTCATAAAGTCACACAGAATCGCCACTATTGCATAGTTTCATTCGCTTCTTATCATCCATCGCGTCACTTGAGTCATTTTATTCCTTTCCTTCAGGTTGTCAGAACGCCGGCCACATGCTCCGTTTCTTGACGTGACGCAAAACGTTGTTTGGAAAAAACGCGGAGACTTGTACGAAAAACGATGCAGGGGAAGAAGAGGGGGGGGCGGGGCGTTCAACTACCATACAGTGTACGCTCTATTTGTTCATCGAATTGATCCGTCGGTAGCACCAATTCATACCGTGCCAACGTCCTCTTAACCTCCTCTTCCTCTTCCGTCTTGTTGTGCAGGGACCGCTGGCTATATGTCAGCTTCTGAGCGAGTGTTCGCTCGAATTCGACGAACTGTAAAGATGCCGCTGACAGATGTATGACTGGCACTGCGCCTGACGCAACCACAGACGTAGACACGGACGGCGAGATACTGGTAAGGGGAAGGGTGGTGGCGGCAGTGAGATGGGAATTAGATTCACCTGCTGTGTTATTCGATTTTTTCACACCTGCTGAGACGGTGCTGCCGGTGAATTCAGGGCCCGTGGCTGGCGGCAGCAGGCTCGCTGTCCCTGCAAAGGCAGATGAAGTGAACACAGAAGGGGCAACGGCCGTAGCTTCTGAAGGGGTGACTTTCGGCTGCACACTTGAAATGCCACCGCTGTTGTTTGCGTTCATGCTGCGATTTGAGGCGATGACGTCAAACGCCGAGGAAGTCAGCACCCGCGGTGCGGTGGAAGAGGTCGGAGATACGGGGTTTAAGCGCGTAGATGCAGGATGTGCTACCTTGACGTTACCATTGACATCTGAGGCGCCATGATCTTCTTCTGCTCCGTATGGTCTCCTGTCACCCGTGCCTCCTTCCTGGCCTACATTCCGACTTGTGTGCTCTGCGCCATGGCCGCTACTGGACTGCGAAGGGGTACACTCACTGTGCTCCACATCGTATTCACTTACCTCTTCTTCTTCAGCTGCCCCTTCTTCCTCTTCTTCACTTGCCTCATCTTCCTCCTCCCACTCTCTTTCGTCCAATGCTGATTCAGTAGCACTGCTGCCGAAACGCAAATCCTCGTTAACATTGTCTGAAGATTCCTGATCTTCATTCGAGGCAACAATGGAACTCATCCAAGCATCGAAACTGCTATGGTGTACCAATGAGCGTCTTTTATCCACGAAAATTATACAGCGCTCCGTGCTGCATCAAATGGAATGTGGGGGAAGTCCGCAAAACGGCATTATACAGGGTCATGCCGGCAGGACACCGGTAATTGTTATGAAGAGAGAGAGGGGTGGCGAAAGGGCAAACAAAGAGTACGAAGGGTGTATGACGCTTCTCCGGAAGGGTCGAATTGGTCATAATTCTCTTAGGCTCGTCCGTACCCCCCCTCCCCCTCCTCCCAAAGTGTATCTCCTTATGCTTCTCATGCCTTGAGGAGAGGGGTAAAGGGCTCTACAGCCTACCTGCCGCGCAGCATATCATTACCCAGCCATCTTTTTGTGCGTTTATTCACAGCGTCAGCCAGGGTCCTTTTTTTTCGTTCCTCCGTTTCAACACAGCAGTGAAGGAAATACAGTTGCACCACCGTACATAATAATGCAAAGGAAAGAGAGGAGTGAGAAAACGAGAACGTCGGGAGAGAATCGGAAACAAAAGCGATCAACATGCAGTTATCTCTCAATTTGTTTGAACAGATGCCACGCGTGGCTGGTGTTTCTTACCCCAGTTTATCTGCGTTGCTTTACGTCTCCTGGGAAGAAGGTACACAACTATATGGACGGGTTCAACTCGCGCGCTTGTATGTATGTAGGTGTGTGACGAACGTAGGTGAATGGGAGCGTCCCTGCCTCTCCTATTAGAATTGCAACGCTTTGCGACACTGGGGCGAAGTGGGTGAAACCTGACGTCGGGGAGGCTCCATCCTAGGAGCACCAAGACCAAGGTAACAGCTACGCCTGGGGTATATTCGTCCTGTCGTGCATACCGAGCGCGTCAGTGGGCTTCAGAGTACTGCAGCGGTCATCTTAGGCGGACGTGAACAACAGCACCGGCGGCGAAGCATCTTCACGTACCCGCGAGATCGAGCAACGCGCACATTTGGGTGCGCCGTGCATCCGCGAAGGGCCGATCTGCCACTAACGTTCCACCACCAAATAATGCATCACCGTGAAGCAATCCTTGTAATAAAAGGGGTACATACCACACCTACAAAAAAAAAGAAACGGCTGACGTGAATTCAAGCGATTCCTGCGGCGACTGCAAAAAAAGGTTCAAAACGATGCAACTGCGTGAGCCTCTTCCTTTAACGACTTCGGGATAAAAATCGTGACGCTCAATCCACTTTGAATACGAGAAAATTTCGGACAAGAGGTTATTGCTCATTCCTCCACAATGACGCTCCTTCAGATGTGAGTTCTGGCAAGGGCTGTTATTTTGTGGTACGGCCAGTGCTGGCACAGGGGGAGAGGCAAGTCCATTGGAAAGAGGGGACAATGCTTCCGTCGCTCACATGACCGCGCAACACCCTGCGTTGGTCTGCTTTGCTTGCGTGTAGAACGTTTTGCTCGCCATGCCAAGATCCTCACTTTGCGCGACGAGGTCATCGATCTTTTGCCCGCGCTCAATGATTTGGTCAATGGCGTTGTACATGATCACCTTCGTATCTTCGATGTCCCGTTTGATGCGCAATATTTTGTCGACTTCCTCTGGTTTTTGGTACTTTTCCAACGTTTCGCGGAGACGAGGCCATTGTATAAACTCGTCAGCCTTGCCTTCGATCGATTCGTATTTGCCGCGAAAGGTCTGCTGAAACTGCGGTACCAATTCCGTGAGGAGGGTGAAAGCAACACGCGCGTTGTACTCGATATCACTCACGGCGATAACCACAAGACCGTCTAGAGTTGAATAAGCATAGACGACATTCCCATTTTCGGTGATCTGTGTCTTTGCTCCTGCTGCCACACGCTTTGCAACGGTGCGCGATAGGAAGATGATGAATTCCCGAGCCGAGTTTCGCTGGAAGAAGCCGAAGGAGCTCACATCGATAGCACTACAGCATATGACAGGGTCCTTTTCTACACTCCGTGGATACGGCTTCATGACCAGCAGACTGTAGAGCTTCATCGCGACAGTTCTTACCGTAAAGGTGACAGTGCACAGAGAAAATGTTCTGCAATGTACTGAATTCTTGTTCCGCTACGTGTAGCTAAACATACTCGCGCATCAACGTATTCGGGTGTTGGAATTTCATAGAGCGGTAAATCCAGAGCGAGGAAGTTGAGAAGAGAAGGTGAGGGCAGGGCAGGGAAGGGCGGAATTAGTGCATACGTGAATAGGAAAAAAAAAGGAAAAGTGCACCAGAGATTAGGCTTTTTGTATAAGGCATAGTAGCAGAACGATATGTGGTAGGCTTCCGCTTCTTTTGCTGCGTTTGTCAAGGTTGATGATCGCAATCAACTACGCTCATGCAGATACTCACACCTCCGAAGAGACGACATCCCCCACATCCCTACGAATTTTTCACAACTTTTGTTTCATTTTTCTCTGCGTACGCATTCGATTCAAAGGGAAGGAGGTAGGAAGGGTTAGGACTGAGGTGCGTGTGTGGGGGGGGGTGCCAGGGACACCGAAACACTGGTACGTTGCTGGAAAAACTTTTCTTTTAGACACACATATATAGATCGGTCATCTGGCTGCATACATGCAGAACACCGGGGTAATGAACGTATCACATGGCGCAGATTCTATCTTTGTGGTAGCGAAGGAGAATCAAGTTGGAGTAGGGGATTGGCACAGGAATCCAACGGAACCATCGTACACGGAAAGATATGCTCGTATGGGTTTTAGAACGACCGCGCACATTGATCAAGTCCTCTCTTCTCTCCGCTGAGGTATTTCTCGCTCAAAAGCTTCCCTCTCCTCTTATATTTCAAGCAAAACCAATGTGTTGTCGAAGGGGAGACTCCAATCAACGGGAGCACAAAAATCACAGCATCTGATGAAAAATATAAATAAATGTATAGAATGAGGCGCTATGGAGCTCGAATCTACGAAGCGCATGCCATGCACAGTGATCGTGCCGCTCCATCCACCCCGATTGGTAGATCTGGACACCCCATCGCAGACGTTTTCGGGGAGTATTCTCACGCTGCTCCGTAACCCATGCTACGTGCTCGCACTTGCTCCATCGTGAGGAGTTCAACCTTTTTCCTAAGTATGTCCAATTCTGTGGGGACGTGGGCGTCAGAAAATGCTACCGGAGCGGCGGAACCAACCAGGTGCTGATGAACCGGAGAGGTTGTGCGGGGTGCCCCCGCGACACCGGACATTACTGAAGATTTGCCCAGCTGCTGCGAAATCAACTGTTGTTGCCGTTGCTGCTCCGCATCCAGCTGATCGATTTGTGTGCACAAAAAGACCCGGTACCTCTGAGCCTCCTCAAAAGCCTCTCGTGCGGCAGCTGCGGCCCGATCAGCCATGCGATCAGACTTGTTCAAAAGTGCCACCTGGTTTCGGTACTCACACTCCCCCGCTAGAGTACGAATCTCGTGCTGCAGCCGCTCTAACCGGAGTTGCTCACGCATTCGCAGTATCCCAAATTCCTCTCGAATGCGCGCCTGTTCATCGCTCTCGACGCGCTGAAACGTTCCTGGGTTGGCTCCCGCGGCGTTTGCTCGGTGCGCCCGTGGCACACTGTTATCGCGGGAGGCGTGTACGGGGGATCGCGGCTTCCCCTCGAGTTGTACAACGCTAACCCTCTTCGACGATGTGCCAGTATTTGTCAACGCTGCGAGTTCTTCTGGCAGAGGCTGAAATGACGCAGCCTCCCGTGAAGCACGCGACGCGCCAGCAACAGCAGACGTGCTGCGCCGCATACTATTACCAGATAGCGCTGTTGGAGTTTGAAAAACACGATGACGAGCATTGTCGGAGCGCCGTCGCTGCGACTGCGCCGCCGCCGCCGCCGCGGCGCCATCAAAGAGACTCCCGAGCGATCCTTTGCGCTGTAAAGCTGCCGCTGAAGTTGACGCCCCTCCAGTACTGACGAAATCCACCGCTTCGTCTCCTCCGCAGTCGCTTTCATACGCAAACTCCCTGGAGGTGCAGCTCTCCACCTCGAATTCGGCGTCCTCTTCGTCCCCAGAGCGAGGGTGACGCATAGAAGAGTGCGCAGACAACGCAGCGTTCGAACGTGCGCGACTTCCGACGTGGTAGAAAAGGTAGCTGATCGGATCAGCCGGCTTCTTGGCGAACAATACTGGTAGGAGACTAACCGCGACTACATAGCCAGGAGAAGAGGTTGGGATATCTTTCAATAAGCTCACCTGCGTAGGGTCATCTGGGCGCACCACCGGATAACCGTCAGCCGAAAAGGCGATGTTATGAGGAGCTTCTTCGCTAAAACTACGCGCTTCCAGGCGGGCCCACAGGAAATCCTCCGGATCGTCTGGTTGTGCATTGATGAGAACCGTCGCAAGGCGAGTCAGTACAGCGTGGCCAACCTCCATTGGAAGCACGTTGCTTGCCAAACGATCAATCACAGTTTCCCCACTTGATGTGAAAGGGAGCTTTGTGGTGCCTTCCTCGTCTTCGGCGGAGGAGCGAAAACTCGCTTTTTTGGCGAGAGGGTATACCGCCACTCCTTCCTGCGGCGACTCATTTTCTCTCTGTGAAGCGCGCCCCGTCGTATTGCAGGACAGCAACCGCGCGTTGAGGTAGTCGACGATGTACTGCTCAGGATCTTTGGGACAGTGCTCTAGAAGGAGGCTGGAAAGCTGCAATAGCAGCGACCGGAAGCGATCACACGGGCATTGAGAGGTCACTGCCCCCCCAGCCGCAGTAGTGGAAGTGGACTGCGAAGGCCTGTAAGAACTTCCCATTGACCCATTGCTTACACCGCCTCCACTTGGGCTGGAACTCCCAACACGGGTTACGGCATCAGCCAGGAAGTTCGCTACCACCCCGGCAGACTGCTCGATCGCCGCAACAGACGTTTGCATCTTTTCTGGTGTGGAGGCGTTGGCCGTTTTGACGCTGCCATCGTGCTCAATGATTTCAGTCGTAGGATTCAACTGCACGTGAACATCGCTGTGTGTGCTGGCCGCCGTCGATAGACGTCGCAGCGAGGAAGAGCTGCCACCAGACGAGGCAATCTTGAGGGCGGAACGTGCACCAGCAGCGCCGAAGCCGGAGACGCCATCCAGCGCTTCTGCGGAGTTTTCGTCTGGTGCTGTGGCACTGTCATCGAAGCGGAGCTTTTTAGCACCACCAGAGCATGTGCCGCACTCCTGCTGCTGTATCAGCGACTCCTTTGTTGGCATTTCAGGAGAGGGGAGAAGGGCAAGCTCCGAAAAGGTTTCAAAAGAGGAGTGAAAAAGAGAGGGAGTACAGGCGCCAGGGGAACTTTTTTTCTGCTGGTGAGGAAATTATTCTTTTTGCCCTTTCCCTCTCGTCCTTCCTGAGTCTGAGACGCGTGTACACGTGCGTATATGAGCGTATATGAGCGTATATTTGCCTCTGGGATACGTACAGGCGCTTAAGTGCGTTTTGTATAAACGGTATAAAGCGAACTCGATCGCCTCGAAGGAAGTAGATGCGTTGATGGTGCTTTCCAACTCTCTTCGAAGAACCTTTTCGTGAGAAAGATGAACAGAAACTGAGAAGAATGGATTGACGAGAAAGGTGCACAGGAGGTAAGGGAGGGGTGGGATTAGAGAGATAAGCGTTGCACGGCCGGAGGGCCGTGCAAGAGGGAAATAGGCTTCAAGAAAAAAGACGTGAATACTAAGGAGGACGGACATGCACCTAGCCAATAACCCTAGCAATTTTTCGTGCCTTCTGGGCGATCGAACTCCTGAATTCCTATTCGTGCTTCGACGAGGATGAGGGAGCACATATCGACCCTTCATTTCAGTATGAGTTTCGTTCATTACGCTATTCTCCATCGGTCCTCTTTGCTACCCCTTTTTTTCTTTGGAAATACGCCTTCCCAGAGGTGACAGTTTCTTCATATATATATATATATATAAAGGTAGATAGCTTAAGCTTCTGTACTCCTGAGCAAGGTAGCATTTCTTAGCTTTTTCATAACTTGTATTGAAAAGCAGTGACCTCGATTCCGCCCGACAAGGGGAAACTCATGGAGAGGGACCCCTCCAGCAGCGCCAGCATGAACGATGGGCTGTGTAAGTGCGACTGATCTATCCTCAACCGGACGATACAGAAACTTCGAATGTCTTATCAAGGGCGACTAATGGAACGCGGATGCCCTACAATTCCAGGCTGAATTAGAGCCTTTTTGTAGGTCGAGTGACAACGTCCCTTTGTCGTTCTTCAAATTCGAGGGCTTGGAGATACAGAGACGCTTACTTGCCGCCCGATAATATGTTCGTTTCTTGTCGGGCCGGGCCGAGGCGCCGCCGCTCGCCACACTAGCCCTCACGGTGGCAACGGACAGTGAAGTGTTCCCAGCCAATCAGACTCTCAACTCGGCAAGCCCCCATGAACCAAACGTCACGCATCCTGCATGCAGATGGGCGGAACACCGCTAGGGAATGTCGAGTAACGTTTTCGGGTGTTGCAAAGATAAGCTGAACGGCGCACACTCTAGCTCTGACCAGACGCGCCGAGCTGGATGCTTTCCACCACGAAAAAAACGGCAAACATGAGCTGAAGAGCAGTAGTCAAGCGAAAAAACCTCGCCTGTAGCGCTGACGCACCGGAGGTCATCTCCAAGCGTTCAGACAACACGCACGTGCGCAAGGACATCACTTGTCTCCAGGGGAAAGTCTAATACGGCCTGAAGTGGAGCAGACGCGTTTGGCCAGTAGGGGCCGACTGCATGAGCGTGCGATATCGCGACGAGTAGGGCGTCTCCCCTCTCGCACGAAGCGGGGGTAAAAACGTAGTTAGGTGACATGCGAGAATCTCAGAAAACGTACCCAGCACAGATGGCCCGGTTTGAAAGCCTCTTTACCATCACGGCTACGACAGAGAACCGCGCTGAAACAGAAGGGTCCGACGACGAGCTATGGCGGCGTGATTGGAAAGCAAAGGTCCTCAAAGTCGGCGAGGGAAACCGAGCCTTGGGAGAGAGGCACATCGTGTTTACCTTCAACGCTGCTGGGAAAAACGTCGATTTGGACCGGGGCGTAAAGCACTGAGCGACGCGCTGAACGGAAGGGTTGGAGGCACTCACACGCTCAGCTTCAACACTGCTGACACACAAAAATCCAATATCACCTGTAGCCAGTTCGGCCATGACGGCCGATTCCGGACATTACATCTGTTGATTTCCAGTCCAGGACTGGGGGAAGCCACATCTCTTGCAGCAATTTCTGAGAAAATGGTTTTCAACATCCTGGCCAAGCCTACGTGGCGGAGGGCATGGCAAGGTCCCTCTCGTAGAGAGATCAATGTCCATCTACGCTGTTTATTCTACAGTGAACAACTCATAGCGCCGAAGGCGTATGTTCAATGAGTATTTTTCAATCCTTTCTGGAGAGGACGCAGATCCCCTCCTCTGCTCTTCACTACTAACGAGGCAGCTCCGGGAAGTTATTGTGTGACACGTTTGGTGGTGGCACTCAGAGACGCCGATCTTCCCATGGTCTTTTATGGATGCCTTGTGAAGACGCGACACAGCATCGATAACGGGTTCAACGCGATCATGGAACTCATGCAGAGGGCAGCTTCAAAACATACAGCCTCAACAACCCACAACGTAGGTTTCCAGTGTGGCTTGGCACGGCATCTGGCGAGCTAATACCCTCAGAGCGCTGCGCGAGTCGCCTCTCCCCCTCGTTCGTGTTTAGGGCCACGTACCCACCTACCCACACACCTATGGCCCCCCACGTTTCAAGATCCGCCAAGAAGCTGTCGAAAGGGGTTGGGATAAAGGTTAGTGTTCCGCCCCCTACCCCCAGCTGGAACCTTCTCCAGTTACTGCACTGCCACTGGTTATGCCTCAGAGAGGGCCTAACGACCAGGACTACAGCGCAGGTTTCCCAGCAGCTGAAAGCTCTGGGGAAGGGTTATAAGGTCCACTCGAAGAGGGAGGAGCGGTGAAACGCGCAAAGCGACTCATCTGCGAATAAAAAAAGGACGTATGGACGGCTATTTACTTCATGAAGCTGGAAGATCGTTCCGATCCTCCTGGAGCGTCCTTCAGGTACGCGAAAGTAAAGGTGGTCCTCACCAGTGTCGTACACCGTGTGGCGCGATTGATGAGAAGTCCATGGTAACGGAGGATCCACGAATTGCCCCGGAACGTAGATCGACATTCTGTTGTTACATGGACACCCAAAGAGCGCAGCACTCGAAAGCTTTCTCCTACGTGGATGAAGAATGTTATCCTATCCGCAATAGGTAGGTGTGGCGCCTTCAGACGCTAGCTATTTTCGTGTAAGCATGTTGCCGGCAGCGGCAATGCGGTACGACGAGTTGTGGAGAGCTCAGCAGTGGCGGCTTTGGGGGCTAATGAGGGTCCCCTGGGTGATTATCGACCCTCTCGGTATGGCGCGCAGGCACTTGGTGCAGGTGGCATCGTCGAACTCATTTCAGAAGCACCGAAAAAAAGGTTGGTCGATACCTCTTTTCCGCTCTGGAGGCTAAGACGACACGCACACGATGGTGTTGCAGCGCGTGGCCTCACGAAAGTAACGATGAGATTGATGACTTGGCTGAGGTCCCCTTGGATGACGTAGCGCGCTACTTTTCAGCAGTCGATGGTAGAGGTAGCCACCTGTCTTGACCTTAAGGCTTCCCTCCATCAGCTGCCGTTACTTACAGAAGCCCCCGATCGGCAATCGAGTCAGTCCGAATAATAAGTAGTTGCTGGTGGCCACAGTTGCTGGATACTTTTGCGACACTTCCCGATCACCAGTGTGTCGGTGTTTGGCTTGAGCTTTTTTTCGAGAGAGTGCGATTACGATACGAGCTGCACAGGATCCTTTGTCACACATCTACTTGCTTTTTCCTGACAGTGCATGAGCGGTCATTTTTTTTCTGGCTTGTGCGCCTGTTTTCACACATGACATTTTTTATGAAGGTACTTCGCTGGTGCGTTATTCCGTTCTCCTGAACAGCAAGTTGGCGTCAGTTGAGAGCATAAAATCTTCATTGTGACGCACTTGAACAGCCTTGCCACTTTATCGGGAGTGGTTTTGCTAGAAAGAAACCGTTCGTCGAATGTTTTTGCCTAAGGACGAGGATCATCTGATCGAGCGACATTCGAGTTTCCCAAGACGCTTGGGGGGGGGGGGGGGTTATCGATGCGTCCTTCGTCGCTTGGGGAGAGGCTCTTTTCCTGAATTTAAGCACGGGCTCAACTTCCGGGAAAGGGGGAAACGATGCAGCACGCCACCGCCGTTGATCGTACCAGGTGAAGCATCGGCTACTCTGTATGGTAAGACAGCTTTTGCACGCACTTGCTGAGTACGTTACGCATTCGGGTCGACGACGCGTCAGAGTTGCCTTTGGCTCGCTAAGGAATGGTAGAGTACGAAGCGGTGACGTTCGAGTTGGTGAGGGAGTTTTATCAGCTCGTATGGTGGCTTATCACCGCAAGTTTCCTCCATCTTTATTCTACAAACAAAGTCGTTGCTGAAGCTTCTCGCGGGGTTACCTTGGGATACAAACGAGCTTGGCCAAAGGTGTGTGACAAGTAGTGTGGAGAAAGAGATCCTTGAATTTAGTATAATCCAGCTTTTCTGATTTTTCACTTCCTGAGTCAGGCTACCTACTAGGAAAGCGAAATAGGAAAGGACATTATCGCCGAGTGGACATGGCTGTACCGCCCGCGAGTGTTGAGAGAAGCGAGCGCAGCGGCGAAGAGCTGTATGTGTGTGTGTATATTAGGGGAGAGGGCTATGCGCTAAGGAATAAAGAGAAGAAAAGGTTGAGGTTACGCTTCGAGTATGAAGCTCGGAAAGATGTCTAAGTAATGCGCGTTCTCTCTCAAATCCATCTTGCTATCCCGACATCCTTCACGATTAGAAAGGAAAATTCAATCCGATTGGAAATTATCTTTTTCTAGTTGCAAACGTGTGAGCCCCCTTTTTTTGTCTTGTTCGTGCAGTTGAGTTACGAGCGAGGGAAGAAGCGGAGGAGGTGGCGAACTACTCACACCGCCAGGGACCATCGGTGCCCGTCACGGAACGGTACGGCTGCTTCCAACGCTTATCGTTAAGCCCCGGCGCGTTCGAAGTCGAGTATAGCATTCACGCTGACCCATAAAGACAGGCAGTGTCGCGTGTGTAGAGCAGGCCGCATCTCTAGCCAACATACCACTGGAAGTGTTGAACGTTACGCTTTCCATTCCAGCGCGATCCAGTGGATGAAGATAGAGCATAAAAAAGACGATGTATCCTACCCAGAGCCATGACAAAACCGCCACCATCCTCGAGGCACTATCCCGAAGCAGATTCGTATGACCCTGTGAAGGCATCACGGCTCTTCTGCTGAAACTCTGGCCCCAATATAGGAGCAGCAGTTGAAGGTGACCCGAACCGCAAGTAGAGGAGTACCTATCCTGTGTATAATTCTACTCGCAGGGAAGAACCCCCCTACCCCAGTTTGCGCATCTCTCCTCTCGTTTTCTCTACATTTACGTGTGCGCACTTTACAAAACAGTCAAGTATATCGAGCGGACAGTTCTCGCTGCCCTCCTCTCCTCCCACTGGTGAGTTGAAACTGTCTTTGATACAAGCACCTTCCCCTCTTTTTTCGTATAGGAAAAAGAAGAGATGCAGTAGTGCGACGCGCTACTCGTGTGGTGGGGAGGACGTATCACTTAAGCCATATCACAATTTTCTTCGAACCCCCTTCGGAGAGCCCCCCGATCCCAAAAGCTTTCATTCAGAGAGGTCAACAGAGATTTTCTATGATACACAAGATGGAAGGACAGTAGTGAGTGTGTATATCCCTTGGAAAATGGAAGCCTAGAAAGAATTGTTGAGACACATAAGAACGCATCGAGATGCCCATTGCTTTCACTAATGATTGAATCAAAACCTATCCGAGAAAGAGCTCCCTTGTCGTCTACATCCACAGGAAAGTTGTGCTGGCCATGTGTGCATATACCCTCCAACTCTATGGCACCGACGGGTTGTACGCACACACTGACTGGAAAAACGGTGTGTATGGTACCACTTAGTGCACGCTTCAAGATAAGAAAAGAATAAGTGGACGACGCCCAATGGGAAGTCGGAGGCTACACAAATGAAGCACGGAAGTGCAACGAGGGATCATCCGATGGCGCTGATATGGAGAAAGGGGCAGCATTTAGGTGTTTCAGTGACCTCTCTCTGCCGGGTGCTTCGAACGGCCACGATGTTGGTCCTATCGCACTTCAGTCGTGAAGACCCGTTTTGCCGAAGCCTAACGCAGCCCCCGACACGATGGAAAGGAGGAGAGTTCTTGTCAACACACACACAAAAAAAATACACACGCCAGTTTCCACCATCACTGCGAACATCCACTGAGGCACGGGAACAAAGGTGTATACTTGTCCCGTCTTTTCTGGAAGAGGCAGCTTTTTTTTGGCGTCACCACTCTCTTGATCTTTCTGTACTCCTATTCCAATACAGCCAGCGGTACACCAGCACATGACCCTTTCTCACCTTTGACACACCCGAAAAGTGATTTAGCTCTTTGAGAGCTGCTGTTATGTATGTAAGCCATGTGTAGCTTTGAGACAAAATCGAACCGAGGTACTTGACCGCGATGCACAGATGTTGGCTTCGATGTATTAGCAAAAATTTCTCGAGTATCACACGTGTCAAGACATTTGGTGAAGGAGATGTCTTTCGATATCAAAGGAATCTGAGTTTTCGCCCCCCCCCTCTCCCCTCAGAAAGGCACCATCTTCCAGAACCAGATATGTGCAAGTGAGGGAGACTAAAAAAAATCAGGAGTCGGAGTGGCAGTTGAAAGCTCAGCGAAGATTGCTGGAAGGTGCAAAGAGCTGACACTCAGGAAGTAGTTCCACCAGCATGCGAAACACCTGGTAAAAAAGAGGTGCAGCTCATCATTTTTTGTTCATGTCCTCTAAATTTGTCTCTCTGTAACGAGCGAGAGGGAGAGAGAGAGAGAGGGAGAAGAGTAAGAACAAATCACGAGACGCACGAAAGTATGAGTAAGAGAAAGGGTAGGTGGTTGTGGGGAAGAGGTCTTAATGCTGCCCATGGAGAAGCAAACGAGCAAGCGGAAAACAACAAAGCAAAGCAAAAAAGAAGGCAAATAATCACACGTAGTCACGCCGGGGTGCAAAGAGAATCTGAGGATGGGAACCGCTTCATTTTTCTAGGTAAGACTATCCCAAGATTGATGTCGCGCTACTTCTGGAGGATAGAACATCGAGGACGTCGGAGCTCCCTCAGTATCCGGCACCGCTGCAGCGCTGGAAAATCGGGTTTCGAGGGTTGCGTTAGCTGCGCTCATCGTACTCTGGCTATGAAACAGAGAAGGGGCAGCGATATCGCCGTCATCCGCGCTTGGGCTGTGAAAGAGCGCGCTGGCACGGCCTTGGGCTCCCGCTTTCTTCGCTGTGCCATTGAAGATGGTTGTCGGAGTCGGAGGCACCTGAGCAGATTGAAATGGGACCGGTGGGCTTAGAGCTGATGCAGCTGACGGGGAAAGAAAAGGGCGATTGAATAAATCTTCGGATGATCTGTCCACTTTGATGCCGTCGAAGAGGCTGACCATGGTCTTCTTGACACGTTGGCGCTGCGAGCGTGGAGTCAGTGGTACAGTAGTGCTGTGGCGCGCCGTCGTTGCGGATAAGGAAGGTCCGACAACCGGAATATCGACAGCTGCTGCGGCTTCTCCATGATATGCCGGCTTTATCGCAGCTGTCTCAGCACGATTGTGTGGTACTGAAGTAGTTGCTGCAGGATCTTGGCACGAGAACAAACCTCCTTCAACGCGCATTATCTCAGTGATAGGAAAAAGGTCTGTGTACGCCTCCCATACTGCGGACAACGGCGCCTGCCGGAGCTCCATCTGCTGATGCGCAGCTTGGTAATAATCTGCGAGATCCTGCAAGAGATGTGCCAGCTCAAGTGGCATTTCTTCGTCGTTGATACAGATTGTGTGCTCCCGATAAAAACGGTCACGCGCAGTGCAAAACTGACACACGAAAACAATAGACTTGGGCTCGAAAAAACATGCAAAGCGGCGCTGACATGCACCGCATTTAACCTGCTCACGGATAATCAAAATGCTCTTCTCAGAGAGAGTTGCGGTTATCGCGGTTGAACCATTTGGCTGCGTTCCGTCACTTGTCCGGTTCTCAGACTCACCAGCTACCGTAAAGTTCACGACAGAGTCAGTTTCAGCCACAGAGCGGTCTGCATGATGCATCGTTCTTCGGTTCTCTTGCGTAAGCTTGGCCCATTGCTGCTGCACCGCCACAATGCTTTGCACGACAGTTTCCGGTACCTGATTACCTGCTTTCAATGCTTCTAGTTCCTTTGCAGATATGCGGCGCAGAAGAGGATGGCTCGCTTTGAAGAGGATCGTTCGAATCTGTTGCGTGAGTGTGTCGAGGCGGCGCCGCGCGGACGTGTAGCAGGCCATGCACAGATACCCGTGCACCGGTCGTTGAAAGAAGTGGGAGAACATGTCGATCTCCGCCTCCTCAATCATCATAAGTCCCTTATCTTTGTGTACCACAACAGCTTTGCGGCGCACGCGCGCTTCTTTATGAAGAACCGCATGGCGGATTTTGTAGAGGGTATTGCGTACATCAAGCGGGCCGACCATGTCGGGGTCCATCACCACTAGATCTGCTATTGGTGCACCCACTGCCATCCTAGTCGCGTGTGGAGCGGCCGCTGACCGGGTGGACACAGGGGCGGAGGAATACGAGTCAGATTGCTCGTTTTCAGAACCACTGCGTTCGATGCGCCCACGCTGGCCTCCGCCATGATCATTTTCGACTGCCGTCCGCTGCCACGGCGGAGGAGATTCGACAGGTTGGCAAGCCGACCGATTCTTTTGGTACCGACCCCCTTCCAGAGCCTCTTTCGCTCCTGGAATGCCTGATTTGTTTGGCGCGGTAGTGGAAGACGATGGTTTGCCGCTGCCGTTAGAATCTGTCAACGTGGAAGACTGTATGCTGCGACGCTGCTGTTCAGCATACATACGCTGACGCTGTTTATTGCGCTCTTCAGAAAGCTCCGCATCGGCGAGTTCCTCTCGCACAGCAGCTTCTAGAGTTGTGCGATGTGGCAGACGAACCATTGAATAGGTGTCGTACACGAACTCATCGTCCTCACGCATTTCCCCTCCACGTCCGCAAACGCAGCAGAGATACTTTTCTTCCAAGTGGTCGAGATGTAGCTGCACGGCACGCTCATTCGCTTCTCGGGCATGCCGATCGAACTGCGCCTTCTGTTCCTTCACGGTTTCCGAAACGTCATCGACAAATTGCTTTTGAAATGTGATAGCGGAGGACAGATGATGGCGAAACCACTCGGCCACATGCGTTCCGATGGAAACCATCTTTTTATTTTTTTTTGTGTAGTGAACAGTTCACTTTGACAGTATCGCTCGTTGAACGGGGTCAAGGTAACGCACGCCACTTTCGCGTGAAACATGCCAGTGCTATTTTTCTCTGCGAAGATGCCCTATTACTCCAGTTGAGGTGGCCTCCTTTCCCTCCGCGAGAATGTTGGCCCCGTGCGAACTTCTACTTCTGTCTTCCCCGCTTTTCGTTCACTGTACAGTGGACTGGAGCAAGACGTTTGGAAGTCGCCACACCAGAGAGGAGAGGAAAAGCGGAGGAATATCGGCACAGACCGAACAAAAGAAATTGTGGGCCGCAACCTTATAAAAAGAAAAAGCAACAACTCTCGGCCTCGTTGAGAGCGCTATGAAACGAAACACCAGCACGAATATGATGTACCGAATAGAAAAAGCGACCGTCATATAAATCATCTCATCAAAGGAAGATACAAAGGAAGGGAAAGGGGGAGGAGGAACAAAGTGATGGGGCGACATGAGTGAAGATTGAGCGTGAAGCATAATCAGAAGACTTCAGGGGATACATTGCAACGGTTCGCTAAGGACCCGATCTGTATATTATATATACATATATGATATGAGCATACCCAGAATGATTCTGCTTGCTAACGGGCAAGAGAGGTTTCTGCGTATCCACTTCAGGAAACCCACAGCATGCGGCCTTACTTGCCATGCCTAAAACGTACCAGGACTTCATGGGGTGATGGAGACTGTAGTGAATGAAGTAACATGCTATCGTGCGCGTTACAATAATAATCATAATAAAATCAGGCGTTGCTGATCGCTGGTTTTGCGAAACAGCAATTATAGCGGCTTAACTTCAAAGCGATTCAACAGCTTTTGTACACGATTACCGGGCTTATGTGCACCTCATACTTGAGCTGGGTGCCCCGCAGTAGAGCCCCCAGCGCGGTTGTGTTCTATTAGCATATGGAAAGCGATATTGCCCTCTTTCCCTTCCGTATGAGAGCTTTCAGGTGCCTTGTTAGATGCTCATATTGATCCTTCACTCGATACGCACTTACGTGTGCAGGGTATTCCGTGCCTTGCACCACGCGCAGCCCCTTCAAAGCGGACTACAAGCCTGCTCCAATCAAAGCAAATTGAGACTGCCACTGAATTCTGTGGAGAGGTCAACGTCATCAGCGGATGTGCGAAGGAGTCTTGAAAACGATAGAGCAGTCTTCCCTCACAATAAGCACTCTTTCTCCCCCTTCTCTCAGCGCAATGCAACCCTGCCACTCCGATAGTTGGTGAGGAAAGTTGTTCACCACCTTGCGTTCGTGACTGCAGAATTGCGTCTACCATGTGGAGGAAGAGCATCACCAGCCAAGCCCCAGCTAATAATAAAAGAGGCTTGATTGCATTCTAACGAGGAGTGCTTACCTCAGCGAAGTGCTTGAAGCCCATTACCTGGATGCTATGCTGCGGAGACGAGACCAAGAGGACCACGACCGGGATCACCCGCAAGCTTCCTCACTTCGGGGAACCGCTGTCCGCTGCGCTCCTTCGTTTTTCATCCACAGTAGCGTAAGCACCAAGTATTTAAGAAAGGAAGGATAGGGAGGGAAGAAACACAATAATTTACTAGCTTGAGGATGAGGCATCTCAGCGGACCCATTTTTCATCTTTCGCAACAACTCCTTTTGACCTTGATTAGGCACTTCTCTACCATGAAAAAACATCGACGTCCCCACCGCACGACGAGGTAAGCATGGAATGGTTCCTTGCCAACAACACTCGGTGAACGATTTTTTGATGGCGTTTGGCTCACTCCTCCGCCTCCATAACAATCAACGATCTTATCGGATAGTGTTGGAGCCTTTATATATGGCATCGACACTAGAAGAAAGCATTGAAGCAACCACAAGAGCCACAAAGCTCTTCATCTCGTTCAAAGTGGGTTTAGAGGAGGGAGGGAGGACAGTAGGGTGACCACCTCGTCTGTGTCTCCTGCAACGTATGTGCCACCAGGGGTGTCCTTGCGATCCATTGCAACAGCTTCTGCATTTTTTCGCCAAGGTATTCGCTTCTGCGTACGCTTCCCTAGGTCTACTAGTTGGAGGAATCAATATGGAATCTACTCTCGATGCGACAAGGTAACGACTTCCTGACGGGAAGCGTAATTAAGCGCGCCGACGTAGATGAAGACAGTGTCTCCCATGACTCTTCTCATGCTGCTCTTTGTTGTTAGAAACATGGGATTGTACGGCGGCCCGCTAATACATTCCCTCAGCCGCATCTTCCACCGACGGTACGTGACTAAGAAGCTTGGCCTTCAGAAACGGTAAGCAATGTAGAAGCGGACTAGGCGATGTGCTGTCACAAAGTCAATCAGGTATCAGCATGCAGAGGTTGTGGCTTTCCATAGATTCGCGTGTCCACATTGCGTGTGGAGAGGAACGCACTTTCGCCCATCTCGAAAACCCACACAGGGATTGTTTTTTCACCCTCAATTATGCCACACGCACCTTTAACAACTTACTCGCAAATGCATTCTAGAGGCCTTCACCTTGAAGGGTCGATGTTTTTGACCAGCTTCGAAGGATACCGAAGTCTTTCTCAGAATTCAGAACCACCTTCGCAAAAAGCGAAGGTCCCACCCATTTCTTTCATGTTTGCAATTATTCAACCTGTTCAAGTTGCTCATGGCACCAAATAGCAGAACTAGTCCTCCACTTCCATACGACTTCCTACCACGAATACTTTCCCTGAAGTCAGCTCGCCTTAGCAAAACGGAAACAAAGTAAGCCACTAACGGCGCTTGCTCTGTGGCCTTTCGCCATTGTCGGCAGCCGCAGATGATTCGCTATTCTCTTCTTGTCCTGCACGTTTCCATGAAGACGTAATCAGAGTGCCACTAACGGCAGCATCCCTCCTTCAAAACTGGCCCAGGCAGCATTGAGTTTTTCCCTCCTCTCTAGTGTGTGCCCCTGCTTCCCGCTTTCGGACAGCTTGCGTAGCTTCGAAACTTTCAACAATCGTCACGGACAAAACCCTCAGCGATATCTTCCTCTTTATGTTGCAGCTCTCTCCGAGAACGATGCCCGCGAGTTATGGCGATGAGAAGTGCTTTGACAACTTAATTACCGGCAGGCTAGCTAGGCCCGAAAAGGAACTAACACTCATTAATACACACAATCAACAGCGTGAAGCGCCACGTCTTTTGGCGGCATATTCGCGGTCCATACTGCTACCGACAAAAATGTGAAGAGAGATCCGGTAAACCCTATACTGAAATCCGCTCTCTCCCTTCCTCAACCATACACGATGAGAAAGACGTAATCAAGTACATTAAGAATTCAGCCGTCACCTTTCCATAAAATCACTAATCTTCAGAAAAGAAAAACCTCGCTCGACAGATTACCTGCAACCTGCCTATTCTTAGTCGAAAACCTTATTCAGAAAGGCCCCCTTATAATGCGCCGAGCGAGGTGCGGGGAGGAGGGGGAAGGTGTGCGGGTGTGGTGCGGCGGAGCGCTTCCGGCTGTTTGGTCGCGAGTGCAAAGGAAGGGGGGGGTGATGGATTGGGTGTAGCTCAGGTAAGACTGGCGTGTGGCGGGGACAGACGGCAGGGGGTAAGGCAGGGAGAGTGGTGGTGGTGGACGTGGGGGCGGGGGTGGGGACGGCCGCCATGCATGTGCGCCAACCCAGGACTCGCAGAGAGAGCAGGCCCGCGCGCGTGCCGGTGGCCGCAGTACGCGCACCAGCCGGGGGTCGCCGCAGCGGGAGGAGGGCCTGATTCCGCTCGTCGAGCAGCACTGCGCCGGAGGGACGCCGCGCGTCGGAGAGGCCGCGGAGGCCTGCGCACCGGAGATGCGAAAGGAGGGGGAGTGTCGAAAGAGGAAAGGAGTGCTGAAAGAACAGAAGGGAAGTAAAAGATCGTTTTCGGTAGGATGATGGGGGTGGGGTAGGGGAAGGGACACCACAGCTACGTGGCCCGCGTCGCCTGCTCATGGCGAGGGCGAAAGAAGGGAGGGGAGAGGTGTGGCACAGCCGAACAAGGGAAGGGGAGAGAAGGACAGCTAGGACACACGGGGAGGCGAGCCCTGCCTCTTCGCGGACGGCAGAATCAACGATTGCGCTTAGACTTTAGCGAGAGAAAAAGAAAATCGAAAGAAGTACACCGGACTCGGCTACCGATATAAAACAATTGTGAGGAGGGTGAGTCGTTGAGGAGGATATACATACACAGGCGTACCACAGAAGCGAGTGAGCGTGGGGGGAGGGTAAGGGGGAAATCATAGCTTTGGCGCCTCAGCCACCTCTGAGCTTCCTGCCACGATGTGAATTCACACCGCCACTTGAGAGACGGAAGAAAGCGAGGAGAGGGAAAGCGAGTCCGATCAAATAGCTACGAAAAAGAGAGGCACACCACCGCCGCCGACGTACGCTCATCGCACGCCTACGTCGAGCCTGCAAGCCGGTTCGCCTCCGCAATGATCTCGTCCAGTTCATCGAAGTTCATGGTGCGGTCAGAGAGACACACCTTGGAACGTGCCGGGAACATGCGCTCCATCTGCCGGAACATGTGATGGAATGCGGGGTTCATACCGGTTAGGTCACGGACCAGCTTCTTGGACAAGTTCTTCGTGGCCGGGTGGTCGCAGAAGTCACCAACCATCGTGTCCCTGTCGAAGTGCGGCGGTGGCGGCGCGACAGCGGGCGTCAGCGACACCCTCGCCGACCCGCGCAGGTCACGCGACGAGGAGCCGAAGAGGAGCTCGAACTCACCGGCCTCGACCACCCAGTCCTTGCGCGCCACGTCGTAGTAGGCGAAGGCGCGGCGGTCCAGCGTGAAGCGGATCGTGCGCGACTCGCCCGGCGCAAGGTGCACCTTCTCGAACGCCTTCAACTCCCTGTCGGGGCGGTCGATGGTGCTCACGAGGTCGCGCACGTACAGCTGAACCACCTCAGCGCCAGCCACCTTGCCTGTGTTCGTCACCGTCACCTCCGCCTCCACCGGCTCGTTGTCCACGTACGACGCCTTCAGCACGCGCGGCGCACGGTAGTCGAAGGTGGTGTAGCTCAGCCCGTGGCCGAACGGGAACAGCACCGGCATGTCCACCGTGTCGTAGTAGCGGTAGCCTACGTAGATGCGCTCCGCGTAGGTCACCTCGTACTTGCCGGGGAAGTGCAGGAACGACGGGTTGTGCTTGAGGGCGATAGGGAACGTCTCGCACAGCTTGCCGCTGGGGTTCGCCTTGCCCAGCAGCACGTCGGCAACGGCCGCCGGGCCGGCCTGCCCCGGCAGGTACGCCTCCACGATCGCCTTCACCTTGCTCACCCACGGCATCTCCACCGCGGACGCGTTCGTCAGCACCACGACCGTGTTCGGGTTCGCCGCCGCCACCGCCTCCACCAGCGCGTTGTGGTGCGCCGGAAGTCGCATGTGCGCGCGGTCGAAGCCCTCCGACTCCTCCTCCTCCGATAAGCCCACGAACACAACAGCGACGTCGCTGCGAGCCGCAAGCTCCACCGCCTGCGCAGTCAGCGCTGCGTCGCCCTCGGTGGCGTCTGCGCGGTACGCCGCGGCGTACTGCACCCTTGAAGACGCCGCTCGCAGCTCCGCCAGCGCAGACGTCGTCCGCGTCGCGTTCACCAGTGAGCTGCCGCTGCCCTGGTAGCGCGGCTTGTCCGCGAACTCGCCGATCACGGCGATGGTCTGCTTCGACGCGTCCAGCGGTAGCGCCGCGTCCTCGTTCTTCAGCAGCACGATGCCCTCCGCCGCAGCCTCGCGCGCGATCGCGTGATGCGCGTCCACGTCCCACTTCGTCGCACCCTTCGCAAGCGTCGCCGCCGCGCGGTCGACGTACTCGAGGAGGCGGCGCACACACGCGTCCAGCGCCGCGAGGTCCAGCGTGCCGGCCTCCGCAGCGCGCTTCATCAAAGTGTCCGTCGCGCCGTACGTGCTCGGCATCTCCAGGTCCATGCCGGCGTGCACCGCCTTCGCGCGGTCGTCCACGGCGCCCCAGTCGGAGACGAGAAAGCCCTTGAAGCCAAGCTCGCCGCGCAGCACATCCGTGATCAGATGATGGCTGCTGACAACGTACTCGTCGTTCACGCGGTTGTAGCACGCCATGATACTCCACGGCTGCGAGTCCCTTATCACACCCTCGAACGCCGCCAGGTAGATCTCGTGCAGCGCGCGCTCGTCGATGTGCTCGTTGATGGTGAAACGGTTGGTCTCCTGGTTGTTCGCCAGGTAGTGCTTCAGCGTCGCGCCGACGCCCTCGCTCTGCACGCCGCGAACGTATGCCGCCGCCAGCTGTGCCGCCGCGCAGGGGTCCTCGGAGTAGTACTCGAAGTTGCGACCGCACAGCGGCGACCGCTTGATGTTGTTGCCCGGCGCCAGCAGCAGCGACACGCTCTCCGCACGGCACTCCTCGCCGATCGCCTTGCCCACGCGCTGCACAAGGTCACGGTTCCACGTCGACGCGAGCACGCACGCCGTCGGAAAGCACGTCGCCGGCACGCTGCCGGAGTCCACCTCGTCCAAGTTCTTGCTCTTGCGCAGCCCTGTCGGGCCGTCGCACATCACCGTCTCCGGCACGCCCAGCCGCGGGATCGCGTACGTGCACCAGTAGTTCCTGCCGCCAACGAAGCTGATCTTCTCATCCAGCGTCATCGCGGACAGGATCCGGTCGACGTCCATGTGCTGGTACGCCATTGCGCCGAGCGAGGTGCGGGGAGGAGGGGGAAGGTGTGCGGGTGTGGTGCAGCGGAGCGCTTCCGGCTGTTTGGTCGCGAGTGCAAAGGAAGGGGGGNTCGGAGAGGCCGCGGAGGCCTGCGCACCGGAGATGCGAAAGGAGGGGGAGTGTCGAAAGAGGAAAGGAGTGCTGAAAGAACAGAAGGGAAGTAAAAGATCGTTTTCGGTAGGATGATGGGGGTGGGGTAGGGGAAGGGACACCACAGCTACGTGGCCCGCGTCGCCTGCTCATGGCGAGGGCGAAATAAGGGAGGGGAGAGGTGTGGCACAGCCGAACAAGAAGGGGGGAGGGGAGGGGGGAGAGAGGGACAGCTAGGACACACGGGGAGGCGAGCCCTGCCTCTTCGCGGACGGCAGAATCGATCGTTGCGCACAGGTATAGCGAGAGAAAAAGAAAATCGAAAGAAGTACACCGGACTCGGCCGCTGATATAAAACGAGAGTGAGGCAGGTGAATAGTCGAAGAGAATATATATATATATAAGTTGGTTTGTGTTGGCGCGTCTCGACGCCGGCTTAGGGCGGGGGGGGGGGGGGTATCTAAAGGTCGCTAGGGGTGGAGTTTACGGGGTTTTGTTGGAGCCGGTGGATCAGTTTTCCTGTTATAAGAATGCTTATGGAGAGGAAGGAATGCGGAGGACTTGAAGGGGATGGAAAATACCTGCGCTCTCTTCGTTGTCGCATTTCCCTAAAGGTTCACCGTGCTGATAGGGAAGTAGAGGCTATTGTTCTCGAAAGACATTGTATTGACGGATACTTGCCTTCTTCCCCCCAAAAAGTTGACTCTCCTTGTTTTCTTTCCACGCTGAAGCTGGCATGTGTTGCGTTGGTTTTTTTACGCAGGCTGAGACGTCTGAGTTGTTGTGTGGGCGCGTCGACGGCACGATGAGTAGGAATGAAGGGAAGAGAAGTTGAAAATTATTTTCTCTCTGACTGCAGAACAGAATACGTATTCCAGGACACCATCGACATGGACGCAAAATGTTTTGCACCCGTACGATTACACTCCACCTTCGCGTACAGCCTTTTTTGTTGCTGATGTCCTACGACTCAGGAGAAGGTAGGAGAGGAAGAATCCATTCGTCTGCTGACCTGCCCACTTAGCGTGCTTGGTCCAGTGCTCAACAGATCAGTCACATCGATTGCGTGTTTATTTCAGCTGACGAGCCTCGCGTGCCGGGATGACGCTACCCGATATAGCCCACTCGGACCACGAGAACAAAATGATGACTTAAGTACAGTGAAGAGAAACGAGGGAGAAAACCAGTCATGCCTCTACATACACACTGTGCGCGGAGTTTGTTGAGGGAGGGGGATAAGCAAGGCTCACTGCCGCCCCAGAAACAGAAGTTAAGCGCAAACTGGACTGGTCCCTTCGGTTTGAGAAAACAATAATTTTGGGGGCCCGCGACCTTAGTACAGATTAAGGAAAAGAAAAACAGCGCGAAGGGAATAACACGACCTTCGCCCGGACCTGTACACCCCCATTTCTCTCCGTCGCGTGAAAGGGTGGGTGAGTGGGCGAAAAGAAAACAACATGAGAAAGGGGGCTCCGGAGATAGGGAAAACGGGGGGAGGGTCGAAAGCTCGGCAGCTGAGGGAAAAGGGGACCATCCAATTCATGATGTGAAAACGAGGGAAGATAAGCATGAGAAGCGTTGGAGAATCGGTAAAGTTGCAGCAACAGCTAAGGAGAAGAAATCGTGTTCCCATTCGTGGAGGCCAACCCCTTCCAGAGGGGCACCTCTCTCGACACGCCCAGAGCACTCCAGATTAGGCTTGGCGAGCTATTCCTCTACTTGGGAATCAAAAAGTTGCATTAGTGTGTGTGTCTGTTTGTGGGTATCGGCCAGGTCCTTCAGAATGTGAGGGGAAAAAGACTAAACCAGAATTTGTTTGTTCCTCTTGCCTGGATTATGGTTCCGATGTTGTATTACTGTCCTGTCGACGAGATTAGAACTTCCTCGTCTCCAGAGAGAAAAGGGTGGCGATGTCAAACGTTACCCAGAAGTGAGAAGAACCAGCTAGATAATAACGCTCGGATTTTATTTTCCATTTTCTTTTGTTCCTGTTGCGAGGAATAACGACAAGCAGAGCCTTTCGTAGAAGAATAGATGAATAGGGTACACGCTTTCCGTTCTCCCGGATAGCACGCAAATTCGAAAGGAGTACACAAATTGTTCGGTAGTGTTTGTGGGCGAAAGAAGTGTGGGATAGGCAAGAGCGGGGGCGGAACCATACGCAGCTGAAGAACCTCTAAGTGAGCCTGAGAACCAAGAAAAACCTTCCGTTGGTAGAATGCTAAGGTGCACCGATTCGAAGGCACTGGTACTACACTTTGTATCGCTGTTCTTCGGACAGGCTCCAGTGTTTCTACGGTACCGCGATCGGGAAAATACACACAAAAATAACTTCCAGTGATACGCAAGAACGCAAAAAAGAAAGTTGCGGCGCTACTGCAAAATTTATGCACTGTACCATCGGAGAGGTCGACGAGACAGAGCAGCGAACAAACGATTTCGACTAGAAACAAATGACATCAATGTGATGGAGTAGACTATCGGGGTAGGCTTCAGTCAAATCCAACAGCGCAAAAAACAAACAAACCAATGAACATCAAAAAAGGAGAGCAGAATTCTGTGTTCGATACGAATCTGGAGCGGGCAGTATCTATATATAGAGATATATAGATATAGATATGGTTTTGTTCGGCATGGCTCCTTTCCTCTCACCTTTGTCTCTCGATATATATATATATATATAGGGAGAGAGAGAGAGATCGAGACGCTTTCCCTAGTATCCTTTATTCGCCTGCTCCTTTAATTCCCTCCGTCATCGCGTTTTCATTTCGCGAGTGTAGCAGGGAAAGGGGAAAGGAGAACGGGCGATAGCCAGGTGGGGAGAGAGAAAAAAATCACCTTTGTGAAATAAAAAAAATGAGGACAAGATCGTCGATGGAAGTAGAAAAGGCACCGACATATACGGGAAGGTAGACGTAAAGTACCCAACAGGTAGTGCAAGGCATGGAAAGGGGTAAACAACCCACGATGTGAGATCTTTAGATCTTGTCTTCTCGCTGAGAAACCACGGGAGAAAGGGGGAGGAGAGGCAACGGTTCGTTTGAAGAAAATACAGCGCATTGCAAGCTGCAGTAAAAGAAAAAAAACTGGTGTGAAAAGGAAAGCAAGAAGAAAAACCCGGGGCGTCCATAATCACTTCATCCTCACATCAACATGGGCAAGGGGCAACCACAAAACCTAATACAAAGCAGCTGATCCACTGAAAAGAGGACGAAATAAGCGAATAAATTAGTGCTGGTAGTCTTGAACTATCAGCAACAATCAACCCTTCTCTCTCCACGTGAAAAAATAAAAAAGCGTAATCTCGCTGACCGAGAAAGGGGAAACCTCGGTGAATTTTGCATGTGTATAGCTCCCTCTTTTACACACATCCGCATAACATATTTCTGTTTCACAAAGAAAGAAATCGTTCAGCACTTTTATTATGTGCTTCTTGCCTTCCGTTCTTTTTCCATCGCCTTCTGTAAAGGTAAAGAAGAAAGAACATCATAAAGCAAAACTGGCAAAGATATGACAACAGAAAGCAAGAAATGCAGCGAATAGAGCGCTTTTACATGTGCAAATAGAAATGAAGATGATTTTTTGAGTGAGGCATCGCTTTGACTTCCGTACGAGAGCCTTGGGTATTGCTCCTCATCGTTTCTTCTTCGGTGGAGCGGTGGGGTATCTTAAAACTGTTGTTGACACATAAAGAATGATTGGACGCACAAGGCGTGGCGACTAGGCATCGCTATAGAACTAGGGAAGCAGTGCCGAATGAGCGGTAACGCGTCAGCAGAACACACACATAGCTGCTTGTCGCCCGAGGGACCATACCTTTTCGATGGAGCTTGATCGCCACCTGTCCTTCATCTAAAAAAAAGGCAGTGAAGAGCTTTTTTTTCAAAGACAGCCTACCGTAACACTTTCCCAGTGACCAAAAGAAATTTTATCAAAGCAGTGCCAGGGCTCGCAGCGGCGGAGGACCGAGAAGGACGGCGAAAGCGTACTCAGCTGCCCCGCATCTCAATCCTAAACACGACGAAGCACCGTGAAACGAATGGTCATGAGAGATGGATGGTAGAGGCTTATCAAGGCATCCGATACTCTTGGTTTCGTCAAAAGAAACCGCTGACGTCAGAAATAGCGTTAATGAGGAAAGCTGACCAGAAAGTAGCACCTCAACAGAAAGCGCAAAAGGATACTCATAAGTCTCCCACCACCCCGGTTCCACAACACCAAGGAAGTGGCGGTCCAGAATCAAAAAGAAGCATCTAACAGGTGCTCGCCTCATACAACTTCGGCGAGAAGCGTGAAAATAAAGGGTCGTGAGAAATCGAACTGTTAATTCATCAGGCGCCAAAGAACAAACAAACAAGATACATAAGAATGCGTAGAACACCATATATATATATATATATATGCGGCGAACAAACAAACTATAAGAAGCTATCAATCGGTGCAGTGCCCACTTTCGCGCTGAAGGTAAACGGTCATAGCGGGTAGGAGAGAACCCTGCGGAATAAAAAAGGATAAACTATATATTTTTTCAACTGGGAAGCGCATCTCCTGTTACCGTCAGCGAAAACGCCCCTACAAAACAAACCATTTAGAGGTCGGCCTTAATAAAGACAGAAGAAAAACAGTAGAGAAAAAAACTCGGCGATCCTGGGCGTGGCTCGACACCCAGAGGAGGGATGAGAGACTAGATGGACGGAAGTCAACATCAATTTAGTCGCTGCAAAAGATTCAGATCGAGAAAGAAAAGGTAGAAAAACATTACATAAAGAGCGCGCTTCTCCTGTCAGAGAGCACCTTCTTTGGTATAAAACAGGGGCTCAGCCGCTTCCCCGTGCATGCATCAACCAGCACCAAACGCACAACCCTTTGATTGGTGCTCTAATTGCAGTTGCTAAACTAACGAGCGTCCGATATACAATACTATGGATCTCCTCCTCCTCAGGAAATGAAGTCCTTTCGGGCATCTCACGAAAGCGGCGCTCATCCTCCGCGGTCCACGGGTGCAGAAACAAGAACACGACGACGAGCCCAGTGAGACCGATGAAACCGAAGAACAGGAACACGATCGCAAGCCCCTTGTTCTGGTTCCCGCTCGGGCCACCAGACAGACCTTCCTTCGCGATCGGGAAAAACACGCTGATCGCGAAGGCGAATATGTTCTGGAAGGTACTCATGAGGCTCGAGCCGCGCGGCCGGAACGACAGCGGGAACATCTCCTGCGCCAGCGCATAGAAGGAGCAGCCGATGCACGACTGGAACACAAGAAGGTACACGGCGATCATGGTGATCGACACACCGTTGCGCACGTTCTCGCTCTTCACAATGCCCGGCATCGCCACAACGCCCATCACAATGCACGCAATGGACGCGGCAGCCGTGCCGAACAGGAACACGCCACGCAGGTTGCTCGTCAGCGCGAGAATGGCCAGCGAGCACGCAGCAGAGAACACGTTCCAGATGTTCAGCACGATCGTGCCCACCATCGGGTTGAACCCAACATTGCCGGTGATGGTCGGTGCAAAGTTCATGAAGGCCATGATACCGGTCAGCTGTACCACGCCGGCAACCACAACTCCGATCAGCATCCGCGGTGCCATCGCCAGGAGACTGTACTCGGCTACGTTGATGCCGCGCCGCTTCTCAGCCTCGTCCACACGCCTCAGAAGGTCTTCATCGGCCACCTCCAGCATATCATCGTCACGGTACACATGGTCCGTTGCTATGCTCTGTTTCAAGCACTCGTAAGACTGCAATCCCCAGTACGGGCTCTCATCCATGAAGCCGGTCAGCACCAAAAGCAGAGCCGCCAGCGTCGACAACGCCACGTAGCCCTGGAAGAGTCCGTACAGGTCAGCACCACCGCTACTGGAGTTCAGGCTGAGTGTCATGCCAGTCCCCATTATTGCAGCTAGAGCGCTTCCGTTATTCACCGCTGCACAGAAAAGCGACACAAGCACCTGCTTGTAGCGGTCAGGCGCGTTCTGGTGCACGTACACCATCCCAGGCACGCAGAGAAAATTCTGAGCCGGGCCAATGAGAAAACGTCTCATGGTGCTCACCCAGAACTCGTTCGTCGCCACGCCAACGTGCATCATAATCGCGTTGACTAAGAAAAGAAACCCAC